>CM045760.1:148582417-149182417 GCA_025200525.1 Camellia lanceoleosa | reverse complement strand
AACACTATCAAAATACCAACAAAAGAAAAAAATGATTTTCCAGTAAAGCATAAAGTGGTTGTGTGGACGGAGAGTGGCGGCTTGGCAATGATGCAGTGATTAGGATGGTGGGTGGTGGCAATGGTGCCAACAGTAATAAGTAATAGTAGTGGTGGTTTGTTAACAGTAATATGTAATAGTAGTGGTGGTTTGTTAGTTATTGATTGGCTGGGATCGTTAGATGAACACAAGTATTAAATCTTAATGGTGTACAAATTCAACTAAGCAATGACACAAATATCAAATAGTTAAAAATTGAATATTTGGGACAAGAATGTGCAGGTTGTGGTAGGATGTGATCAAAAAGTAGAAGTTAAAAGTATTTTTTTTAGATTTTAAATAATTAGTGTTTTTTAATCTTACTTAAGTTATTTTTGTTAATAAATTATAAGCATAAATTATATCAAAGAGTCTAATATAGACTCTAAACTTAAAATAAACTATAATTAGATTATTTAAACTGTAACAAATACCCCAATATAATGATGATACATAAAATAGATTAGCGCAAAATTGTTGAGTTAACTCATTCCTCTAATCCTACCCACTTAGATCTCACAAACAAACAAACAAGTCCTAAAATGAAGTTTTCAATCTAGGTAAGGATCTATGCTAGTAGTGAGTGCTCTTTTTCATGAGGTGATTATTATTCTAACTTTTGCCACCCCCCACTTTCACTGGACTGTGATTAAATTAGTTGTGACAATACATTGTATCATTCACAACATTATCTCATTATCCATTTTAATTCAACATATTCGCTCCACTTACCTTTAATTTCAATGTAGAGAACCATTTTCATAATTAAAATGGCAAGTAATCCAAAGTGGGTTTAATATTTGCCATCATAAGAAGTGAGAGAAAGATATATAGCCACACAATGCTATTCATTCACAAAATGCTCTCTCTTGCCTCTGAAAACCAAAAGTTTCAATAATTAAAAATAAATTAGAAAAACATTAACTAATGAATATCCAAAGTGGGTTCTCTATGACTTCCTGCAAACCCATAGAAAAGGTGAAAGCATTATTTTTATTCATGTCAAGAGCTTTATGTGAGTCTATTGGATAGGGGTGCACAATTTTTTTTTTTTAAACTTGAGAATTAATTTAGCTCAATCTCTATGAATTGAGATAATTTGAATTTTTTTCGATTTATTAATTTAATTTTGAATCTAAAAATAATGAATCCCACCAAATCAATTCGTTTCTTAGGGTTGGTTTGAGATGTTCTAAAAAAGTGTATTTTTTGACTTATTGGTGAGTTTGGGTTGGGTTTGATGTGATATGTTAGAGAGGTAATATGATTTAAATAAGATGATGTGACTTAAATAATATAGTGACTTTTTAACTTTTTGACTATTTAGGTTATGCCAAACTAGCCCTTAGTGTTAGCTAGGCTATGTATAGTCTGAAACAACCTAAACCCAAATATGTATACATATTTATGTTGAGATGCCTTCGTATTATTGGAGAAAAATAAATATTAAGGTGGATGTTGCTACAGTATTTGTCCCACTATTATATGTACTTTGATTATATCAATAAAATGAGTCTTTTTGCTGAGTTATTAAAAAAAAAAAAAAAGGGTGAATGTTGCTACATAAATATTTTCCTTGTGAGGTAAGTAAAAACTAGATTGTTCAACTTCACATGAATTTTACCTAAATATTATATGGCCTTGTTATATATACATGTTAACCTATAGTAAGTAAGAACCATGCACTACATATAAGAATTTTAGAGATTAAATTTTTTTGATATCTAAAAGTGAAAATTTTGTTATAAAAGACATTTAGGGATTAATTTCTATCATCGTGAGGATAGTAGGTAAAAGATCGTCTCGAAAAGTAAAAAATAAGAATTTTAGTGACAATTTTGAAAATGTCACTAATAAATACACTTTTAGGAACACAATAATATGATCACTAATGATTTATTTTTTGAGACAAAAATTTGGTCCTCAAAAGATAATAATTCATCACAAATGTCTAATTTTCGTTGCGACACTTTTCGCAACAAAAATATTTGGTTCTTAAAAAATAATTTTGTCCCTAAATTTTGGACTCTAAAACTTTAATTTTTGTAGGGATGTGTTGATCTTAGAATTAATCATAATTGATTATGTTGTAAGTTTAGTGTTAATTCAAACCATAATAATAGAAAGGTAGGTTAGTAGAAAAAAAAATTAGCTACTTAATTTTATTCAAACCATAATAATAGAAAGTTAGGATAGTAGAATAAAATTAGAAAGTTAGGTTAGTAAAAATATAATAATAACAATTTTCGTAACAAAAATATTTGATCTCTAAAAGATAATTTTGTTTCTAAATTTTAATTTTTAAAATTTTAATATTTTGTAGTGATGTGTTGAACTTAGAATTAATTATAATTGGTTATGTTCCAATTTTAGTGTTAATTCAAACCATAATAATAGAAAGTTAGGTTAGTAGAAGAAAACAAATTAGCTACTTAATTTTATTTATATTTTTTAGTTAGCCATTATATAAAATGACATCAATTACGTATAAATTCATAATTTAAAATTGTCAGTGCCAAACTGACAGTTTCTGTGACAAAAGAAAGAAAATAAAGTGTCATTTTGGGAAGGTAGTAAAAAACCACGTTTTTAGACATGGCTACCAAAAACGCCAAAAAATTGATTTGGCAAGTGTTAAAAACGCAGGTGTAAAATTACAAATTAGGGCCTCTGAAAAAAAAATAAAAAAATAAATCTTTTATGTTGGATAAGGGTATTTTGGTCATTTTAAGTTGATTTGACATCATAAACAAATATTAAACTAAAAAGTAAAAAGTCAACTTTTTACCAACTTCCCAAATCACTTCCAAAAAAGCCAAAAAACTTGGCAACTTCCCAAAACGAAACCAAAAAATAAAATTCAAAAAATTCAAAAGTGGGCATTAACAGGTGTCAGCAAAAGAAGCTAGAGAAAGATCTAGCCACACAATGCTATTGTTTAGCATTTCACAAAATGCTTTCTGTTAGATCTCCCTAAAACCAAAATCTCTAATAATTAAAAGAATAAAAATAAAAACTAAGCTAAAAATATACATAGTGGGTTCTCCATGACTTTTGTAAGTATATGTCCAGAGTACCCAAGGGCACTTGCAGAAATGAAACCACCTAAAATATTCTGAAACCCTAAGGGCACACTATGATGAAACCGGCCATGAGAACACAAAATTTAAATTAAAAAAAAAAAAAACTTAAAAATTTTCACAAAGCTTCTTTTTGGACTAGACAGTACAATTGGACCTTATTTTCATAATTTAAATTGTTCAATTGATAAGGCTTTGTTCATAGATCATGCATAAAAAAATAACTTTTTATTTTAAAAATAACCTTTATAGTACCCTAAAAAAAAAAAAAAAAAAAAAAAACCTTTTAATTCTAATAGTTTGATTCAAAATTTATTTTAGTCCATATTATTTTAAATCAAACTATTTGGTCTCTATATTTTAAATTTAGTTTTAATTTGGTTTTTTCATTCAAGTCGAAAGCTAAAGTTAAAGTTAAAGAGTTTGGAACACTTCGCACTCTCCTGAGATGTACATATAAAAAAAAAAATTATGGAGAATTTGAACGACTAGATTAAATTGAAACTTAATTTAAAGTGTAAAGACCAAATTGTTCAAATTGAAAAATAGGGACCAAAATGTAATTTGAATCAAACTATAAGGGTGAAAAGTGTAATTTATCCAAAAATCAGATTAATCTAAAAATCATAGCCACATGTTTTATTATAGGAGAAATTATTATTCAGTTTAGATGTAGGAAAAAAATTACACGATAATAGTAAACTTTAAGAACATTAATAATTAAAATTATAAACTATTTCATGTATTATTTAATATTTTTTTTAAAACACCACTTAATTGTAATTCCCCCTTTATTATATTTGTTTCCAACAAAAAAAAAAAAACTTCATTTTTAAACTCATACTAGTTGTCCTTTTTCTTTTTCTTTTTTGCATACAAATGTGATGAAATAATATATTTACAATTATTCTATCAATTTGATTTTTTTTTTTTTTTTTTTTTTTTTTTTACGCATGACCTATATATAGAAATTTACAAAATGAATGATTTAAATCATGGCAATGAGCCTCCTGGTAGCCGCAAGGCCAGACTGCACTATCTAGTCCACAACCGTTAATTTTTGTTCCAAAAATTATTATAAATAAAAGAAAAAGAAGAGAAAAAAAGAATAGGAAAATTAATGATCGTCATTAACAAAATTTACAGATTATGGTTTTTCTTATTCAATGCATTTCATAACTAATGATGCATGAAATGGATGTGTAGCCATACTGGTATTTACTAAAATTGAATTCCATCGTTAGTTAGGACTTTCAGTAACAATCTTCTTCTTTGGATGATACGACACCATGGTGACCAAATGGAAACTTAATTATGGGATGGGAATTCTTGACTTTGCTATTGCTCTCATCATATCCTCATGATGAAAAATTATTCATTTGAAATGGAGTATCATTGTTGGATATGCACGCGGTACTTCTTATTAAAAATCTATATAAAATACAATAGATAGAAGAAAAAAATAAAATAAAATATACAGAACACAAAATTTATATGATTCATCTCAAAATTAAAGTTAACCTACTCTCTCAACTATAAATTTACATTTACGACTGTGATAAAAAATGTAATAACATATTATAGACATAACCAACTTTTCCAATTATAAATATATAGAAATTAGAGCAACAAAATACTTTTAATATCACATGGAGCCAATCTTGTCTACAACTTAGCCAACTAAAGTGAATCAAGGCGACTTTATTTATTGGATGAATACTATTCTTGTTGATCGAAAAAATACCATATCAATATACTAACTTGGAATGGTGCTCCAAAACTATTGAATACTCATCTACCTACCCTCTACGCCTTTAATTTTTTGTATTGAATGCTCAAACCTCACCAAGAAAAAAAAATAAAACAAACCACTCTCTAAATGGAACTGGTCGGTTTAGCCACAATTAAATTAGTGTATGTAGGTGCATACTGCGTACTGCCCTGAAAAAGGAGCTTCCACTAAGAATTCCTTCCTTCCTAGTATAAAAAATGATGACTTCATTCAATTCAACTCATGATTCTACAATACCCTCATCAGAGCTCTCTCTCTCTCTCACAGTTGTGAAGTCTTCCAACTATTTTTAGTAGTGCTTCTAGTGGTCACAGACACACACCTTCTTATCTCTGCTTCTTTGGCTAACTCTATCTCACTTATGAACTACTAGAGTCTTTTCATTTTGCTTCCAACTTGTTTTTAAGTGCTTCTTGTGGTCACAGATACATATAGCTCCTTTGTATCTCTCTTGTTTTCTATGCTTCCCAAAAACGTGGGTAGCTTCATTCTACAAGCCCTGTATGATCCCCTAGCTTATGATAATAATGACAAAACCTATCAAAACTTTTATGGGTTTCTTTGAATCTTGAAAGCATGGTCTCCACATCCTAATGAAAAAGGCACATTCTTTTTGTATATGCATTGAATAGCTTCATTGTGTTCTATAAAATCTCATTCTCTAAGCTAGCTATTATTATTAGCCGAACTAACTAAACCAACCATGGAGCTCCCTCAGATTTTCTCTGTGTTTTCCTCTATTTTCCTGTGCTTTTTCTTGCTTACCATTCAGGGTAGTAGATACTCGGGTCTTCGCTTGTTGTCTCAAATTTCACTCCCTCCATCTCCTGCACCTAAGGCTGCCCCTGCCCCAACTCAAATTTCACTCCCTCCATCTCCTGCACCCAAGGCTGCTGCTGCCCCTGCCCCAACTCAAATTTCACTCCCTCCACCTCCTGCACCCAAGGCTGCTGCTGCCCCTGCCCCAACTCAAATTTCACTCCCTCCATCTCCTGCACCTAAGGCTGCTGCTGCCCCTGCCCCAACTCAAATTTCACTCGCTCCATCTCTTGCACCTAAGGCTGCTGCTGCCCCTGCCCCAACTGCCCAAACTCAAAGTTACAATTCTAGTGCTGTTTTTAATGTACTGTCATTTGGTGCTGTTGGGGATGGTGTCACAGATGACACTCAAGCATTCAAGATGGCTTGGGACACCGTTTGCCAATCTGAATCAGTGACACTGCTCGTTCCTAGTCACTATTCCTTCATGATTCAATCTACAATCTTCACAGGGCCATGTCAAAGTGGTCTGGTATTTCAGGTAATGCTGCTATTTCTGTCAAAAGTGTCAATCTGTTTGGTTGTGTTTCCGTTTTCTTCCTTTTCATTTTTTGTCTTTGTTTTCTGTATTTTCAGAAACAAAAAAATAAAAATAAAAAAATATTTTGAAAAGTTAAAAAATACTTATTTTCATATGAGTTATGTTAGAAATCCCAAATAATCTACCAAATTTTCTACCAAACTTCTCATATGGGTGTGGGACTCACACACATGTAGATTTGTATGGGTCCCACACCTATGTGAGAGGTTTGGTAAAAAAGTTTGGTAGATTATTTGAGATCCATAATATTTTCCTTTTCACATACCTTTCTTTTTTTGTGCAAAAACTACTTTTTGGTTTTGTCTAAAAAGTGGGTTGTTTATTAAAAATATTTCCCAAAAACAGTTTTCGGAAGACGAAAAGAGATGCTAACGAGGTTTTTGCATGACTTTTTTGTGTGTGTTATGAAAAAGATTGATGGAACTCTGATGCCACCAGATGGACCCGACTCATGGCCTAAAAAGAACAGTAGGCGACAGTGGCTCGTGTTTTACAGACTCAGTGGAATGGCAATGCAAGGGGGTGGTCTAATAGATGGGAGAGGAGAGAAATGGTGGAATCTTCCTTGCAAACCTCACAAAGTAGGCAATTTTTTCACTTGCAATTACTGCAAGGAAAAAGCGTTTTCCTGACGTTTATTAAATCCCATAAAAGACAGAAAAATGGCAGGAAAAGCCTTTTTCTTGTGGTGAATACCTTTCTTGACTTTACTTTTGCAAGTTTCTATTTGATTAATTGATAATGATGCCAATGAAACAGGGAGTTAATGGGAGAACCTTGCCTGGTCAGTGCGATAGTCCAGTTGTAAGCACAAACAATTGATCAATTATGTTTCCAAAACTCAAATTCCACTTAAAGAAATTGTTGACTGACAATTTTTATTGTAATGTACTAAATATTGCAGGCTATAAGGTTCATTATGAGCTCAAATTTGACAATACAAGGACTTAAAATCAAGAACAGTCCACAGTTCCACTTCCGGTTTGATGGTTGCCGGGATGTGCATATAGACTTGCTTTACATAACAGCACCTTCTCAAAGCCCCAACACAGATGGAATTCACATAGAGAATTCAAACAATGTGAAAATTTACAATTCTGTCATCTCCAACGGTAAAAATTCCCCCACAATCTCTCAAAATTTCCATTCTTTCTCCATAAGTACATGCCCGCAAGCTTATTATACTCTTTTTTTGTTTTCTTTTTTCTTTTTTTTTTTAGTTTTTAATTTTTTTAAATTTTTATGCAGGTGATGATTGTGTATCTATAGGAGCTGGTTGTTATAATGTAGACATAAGCAATATAACATGTGGTCCTAGTCATGGAATAAGGTACATTCATTCATTCCCCAACTTAGAATTGTCTGATCTTCTAAAAGACGCAAGGCATGGGAATGTTCAGGTCTCTAATTAGAACCAAAAAAATCAATATCATTCCATATGCATTGGGATTTTGGCCTCCTGATACTAATACACCTGTATACTATATATCGAAATACGTATCAATATCGGAGCTTTATGGTAGATGAACTAATCTTGTCTGCCGCAAATCAGGTCGTGAACCAGCTATGAACCCATATATTTTGCAAATCAGTCGATGCTCAAGCTTTTTTTCTTCTTCTTCTGTCAATACTGTCATTTTCACAATTTGTTTTATGAATTTTTATATTAAAAAATAGAAACTAATTTTACAAAATAAATAAATAAATAATATTAAAATAAAATTTAATTTTCAGAAATTATTTCCATCACCATGAAAGATAAAATCATGTGAAAAGTGTTTCCGAATTTTTTTTTTTACACCAAACTAGTTTTGATATATATATATATATATTTTTTTAAAAAAAAAACTGATTGATTTTGAAAACAAGACCAAATTGTGTTTTAAGAATTAGTATTTTTTTTTGTGAGCGCACAATTGTGAAAAGTGAGTGAATTAAACTATTCTTTCAAGCTTAAAAAATGGTCCAAGAATTAAGCATCAACTTCTGTTCTGACAATTTTTTAAAAGGGTTTCACCCATACCCTCTCTTTTTATTTATTATTTATTTTTCATATACTTTCCTCAAACAATCTTTCTTCCTTGGTGCAGTATTGGCAGCCTTGGCCTCCGAAACTCCCGAGCTTGCGTGTCGAACATCACAGTAACTGACTCCGTGATCAAGCACTCTGACAATGGAGTCCGGATCAAGACATGGCAAGGTGGATCAGGATCAGTATCTAAGGTGACCTTCAACAACATTCAAATGGACACTGTTAGAAACCCTATCATCATAGACCAGTACTATTGCCAAACCAAGGGCTGCACCAACCAGACATCTGCAGTGTACATTTCTGATATTTTGTATTCAGAAATTAAGGGTACTTACGACATCAGAAGCCCACCGATGCATTTGGCGTGCAGTGACACCATGCCATGCACTAATCTCACGTTCTCGGATGTGGAATTGCTTCCTGCTCAAGGGCAGTTCTTGCGCGATCCGTTTTGCTGGAATGCCTATGGAGATATGAGAACACTGACTATTCCACCGGTGTATTGCTTGTCTGAGGGAACACCGCAGTCAATATCACAAAATGATGTTGATCAGTGCTGATAAAATTACGAGTAATGCTATACATAATCAGATTTCTTACAATAGATAAATTTATATATAAAAGGACAGAATGAATTTGTCCTTTCTTTTGTCACCTTGATGTTATGTATTTAGGCAACGAAAATGCCATACAAACAAATAAAATGGTGACATTTGTTTAAGTTTTTAGCAGTGAAATGATACTTATCCTCCAAAGGTGTGCTTATTTTGTTGATAGGAAAGTAGCGATGATTGAAAATAATTAACATTCAGAAGTTTCCATGGGAGTTTTGTATTTCAGTTTAAAATTTTGTCAAACTCAATACAGTGAAATATGAACAAATGGTCAATGAATTAGTAAGAGTAGTGAATGTATTGATGGGTTAACTAAAAGGAGTTGGATTGCTTCCTGTCCAACATAAATCTGGACCGGAAGGTATTGTCTAGGTCTGTGAGATTTTATGATTTAAATTATTTATTTTGTAAGATTTTTCATGTATCTCATCTATAAATAATTATGTTGGTGATAATTATAAATAAAATACCAGAAAATAAGAATAATAGAAATTACAAAAATTATTGTAAGGCGCGAGAAATTTGCTCTCTTTAAAGAGATTCAAGCCCTCTGCGGTTAGGTAAAGCCTCACACCGGTGCAGCAGAAAAACCTTGACTTGTCTCCCAGAATACAAGAGCCCGACTGAGTCGTATGGTTCACCAATATTGCACAATTGGTTGAACGCAAAACTTTATCACATACACCATTTTTATTTACCTGATAATCTCACTCAAGACATAACAACACAACCAAAACTTCTTCTTTTGTATGTTCAAAGATATGACATAAGTTCAATATATATAGAAATGAAAACTTATTAGGCAAGGTTCCTGATGGATAAGAATTGGTAGACTTGACCAAGACCTTAGATGGCTCATCTTGGAAGTCTTGAAATAAATAGGAATGGAAAGACTTGGAGAAGACTAGGAAGTCTTATTTAGGAAGTCTTGGAGACTAAAATGGAAAGCAAACTAGATAGAAAAGAAAAAAGAAACAACCTATGACACATTATAATATTAAAATATCTGCTAACAAATTATAATGATCTAATAATCGTAAATTATTAAATTTATCACATTTAACGATAAATATATTTTTAAAAATAAATTATCTGATTTTTAGTGATTTTAGTGATAAACATCCTAAAGTGAAACCAATGTGTACATCCACTGAGCCATCGCTTTTACCTCCCCACCCTCCCGTATATAGCTTGTTTAAGCCAAAAGCAAAAACAGTTGGTCCAACGGAAAGGTTATTTGTTTGAAAGATGAACCTCCTTTTTGGACTTATATGGTTTAATTAATTGATGAATAGACATTGGACCATCCATACATAGAGGCATGGGAATGAAGAAGAGAATGCGGGGAAAGTGTGTAGGTGAAAGTGAGAGATTGTTTTGTGGCATACATACATCCCACACACAAACACACTAAAAAAAAAAAAAAAAAAAAATCTGTTTTTAAGTTTTTAAAAACTGTTTTTAAAATTTTAATTTATATAATCTTCTAAAAAAAAATTTAATTTATACATATATATATTTGTGATGAACTTTTTTAATATTTTAGTTGTTTACGTCTACCAAATTTAGAAACATTAAAAAGTACAAAATTTATAAATTAAAAAAAAATCTTTTAAAAATTCACTAAATACCAAAAAAAAAAATACAAAAAATTAGTTCATTTTCTTCTTCTTTTTTGTAATTTATTGATTTTTTTTTAAAAAAAATCACAATATTTTACTTTTTAAAAATATCACATCTAAAAAAAATTACTTGAAAATAAAAAATAATACACAAAGAGTGAAATAGCAAAAGTGAGTGGGTGGCTGTGGATCTCCCTCTAATATCATGCGCAGGAACTAAAAAATGCATTTTTGTAAAAATGGACCAAAATAAAGGGTAGGCTACGAATAAGGGCCGGTGCACGAGTTTAATCATCTCCAAGTGTCATCATCAATCCATCACTTTATTCGCTTTTCATATTAATAAATACATATCAAATATTTTTACTCAAAAAAATATCAAATATTTTAAGAAAAATTATAAATAAGTGTAATTTTTAAAAAATTAATAAATTAATGATAAATTTTATCTATTTTAATAATTAAAAAAATTATAATTTTTTTCAACGTAATTACTCTAAAGATACACTAAATAATAATTCTCTCACTATTTTACCGCATAAATCACCACATTTTATATCTAAAATTAATTATACATACTCCAAATTAATGAGAAACTTCGATATTCATTAAGTGAGTCTCTTAATTATCTAATAAAGGTAAGTCAGCAAGTCTATGACGCATTAAAAAAAAAAAATTCATTAGGTAATTAATTTAAAATATCATGTTAGCAATGCGGGTGTTTGGAAAGTTACTATTTTAATAGGCTATTTAAATTTTTGACTATTTTAAGAGGCTAAAATTTTTGTGTTTGGAAAGATAATTGAATTTTTTTATAGTTGGATGTGATATTTGTGAGAGAAAAAAATGAAATGATTATGGATTTGATGTGACATTTTATCTTATTAACTATTTTAGCCTATTTTGTTTTTCAGTGCTATTTTAGCCAAAAAAATCAAAAAAGTTTCTTCTCAAACACCCCCAATGTCACGCGATACTTTTTTTGTATAAACTTACATATTTTTATGCAAACTTGGCAAACTATAAAATGTACAATTTATATGCATGTGTATATATGTCTGTTTTATAAGGTTTATGTTTATAATTTTTCAAAAAAAATTGAAAATTGTAAATAAAAATGAGTTTATCTGTTTTAATTTTTAAAAACTTGTAAACAGTTTAGAAAATGTACTAAATTTCAACTCACCTTTGGCTGTAGTCACTAGTTACCTTCACCAACAACTTCCTACAAGTGACAATCACCTTCAACTATTACCTTACCAAAAATCACTTTCGGCCACCCATTTCCAATCACCAACCACCAATGGTCAACAACCAATTTCGAACACTGCCAACTACCTACCAGCAGCAGCCACCACTTTTTTGTTAGAAACCACCTCAGACAATCGACAACCAACTCCAATTGTCATCTCTAACCATTAACAACCATTTTCAACAACCAACTCCCATATATCACCTCTCACTTGTTTTTAAAATAATTTTTTAAAACTCAATAAACATGTTTGTGTATTCATTTTTATCAAAAAGAAATATAAACATGTATAATATTTATTTTAAACAAAAAAAAAACTAACAACGGTAAAGGTTATCAAATGACACGTAAGAAAAAGTTTTTCAATTAGACAAATTGTATTGTTTTATTCTGAAAGAACAACCTCGTGATGCTCCCGAAATTTACACCGAATCACATATATCAAATCCCTTAACACACAGCCGCCGTTGTATCAACAACATTTTGATAAAGAATGTCTAATTAATAGTAATATTATTCATCTAGTGTTGGAGAAGGGGATTTCTAAAGCACCTTATGACCTTATTTCAAGAGCACTCCCTCAATTAAGATTTTAACTTCAATTTAAATTATTTACAAGCCAAAATTAACACAATGGATTCCCTAATCTCATTCCATTTTTGGCCAATATGATGATCCAACTCAAATTCAGATTGGAACCAGACTCTAGCAATGTTCAGAATGTATGAACTGGATCATTTTGACACCAAAAACTCGGATAAATAATTAAAACGGTAATAACAACTCACATTACAAGTAGTTGGTTGCCGTTGAAGAAAAAAATTTCATCAAAAAAAGAAAAAAAGAAAAGCAAATTAGATTCTTAATCCCCAAATAATGTCCATTTCAACAAGTACCAACAGATCAAATCTACAGGGACAAAAATGTCGAAGGGTTCCAACTTAATGAACACCACATCCGTGTGCTTGAAGCTTCAACAAAAAGCCATAAGAACAACAATCTACTAGGGCATCAGGGCAAACCTTCAAATCGACAAACACTAGCAGTGACAGACACATTATGATACAACAGCAGCCTGCAAGCACATATAATTGAATATAACATGCTTCAACAAATGATAAATAGACTGCGTGTTTTGGTAAGTAAATAGCTGGCTGCAATCTGGAGGGACCCTAAGTAGATGAGAAGCATTAAGCCACTCTGATTTTGTGATGTGGTATTGAAACTTCTAAAGCCATATACAAATAACAGAATATGGAAAGGAGTGGCGTGAGAGGTTACGTATACTTCATTTTTTTGCAAGTTTGTGAGAGGTTAGACGCATGATCACTTTTTTTTTTTATCAATGAAAAGCTCACATTTTCTAAATTTTCATATAAAATGTCACAAAAGGTCAAACTCCAACCATATGCTAACCACATGAAAGTATTTCGAGAGCAAAACCACAGTATGCAAAGCAAGACTAGTATTACATACAAATAAGTCGACATTCTAATAATGGAGGTAGGTTGGTGAGCTGTGATTTTTATTGGCAATTAGCATTAAAGTTTGTTTGAACATTCGGACAATAACTTTCGAAGAAAATCACAGAAAATACAAGAGATGTATGTGCCACAATAAATTGCATTTCCCCCTTCACATACATTTTAACTGTTTATTATCAAAAGCACCAAACAAACATGCTCCATCGCACACACACCACATACATGGGCAATATCGATACAGGCAAATATGCTTCCAGACATAAGATCAGACAAAGCCAATAGTAGAATACTAGTGCAAAGAGGCAAGTACCTCCAACAAGGAAGCAGCAAATTGCATTTGGGTCTCTTCGTCTATTGACAAGAAGAGAGGCACATGTACAAAGAGTGATTTCATCCTATTTTGCTCTGCAAAGCGGAGCGAATGATAATATACATAGTTGCAAACAAATCGACCAGCATCTTCAGAGGTCATCACCTCATAACCCATCTTTGCCAAGGTCTTCGTAATCTCCTCAACGGGAAGAGTAGTCTGTATATACAGCATAAACACGAACATACTACAAAATGAATGAATTGAACAAAAAGAAGAAGAAAAAAATTTAGGTCACATTGGTTCAATGATTAAGACTTAACCTAATAACCTTGAGATTATGGGTTCAAATCTTGGGACCACCACTTTGTGTATTATGTCAAAGGTTAGGTGTGTACTTAATCTTTCCCCTCCCAAACACACATTAATGTGGACTAATTGGACTTTGTTTTATTGTCGTAAAATCCTATTGATATCCATTTGCATTAGGTGAATACCAACAGTGACATGCACTTCAGGAGACACGACAAATGTAAATGCATCAAACGTGACACAAAAATAAAACCAAAATAGAGGGGCATTTTACATGATATAGTACTAAAGTAATTTTAGTTCATAAAATATTTTGTATGTGTCGCATTTTTCAAATTTTGTTAAAGATAATTATAGTAATTACCATGTTATCATAACCTTACGAATCACGATTCAATTCAATAGTCATGCATAGATTGATGCAATTCTATGGGTGAATCTATTTTAGTATATAATTGATGATGAATCACACGATTAACAATTCGATTAATATTTTACAATTAAGTGATTCTATAAACCATCAAATTCGTCAGATTCAAGCTTCCTTATACCTCTTTTTTTGGTGTGAATGTTATAATACAACTTTTAAGAGCATTTGTATGAAAAAAAATCAATACCTATGTATGATTTGTTGTTATTTTGGTGATCAAAGGGTTTAAGAGGATCCAATCAAATCTAGTAAGACCTAATATGTTTTGAACCCTTTTTTCTTATTTTTCCCTCAAAAAAAAATTGAAATCCATCTCTAAGGATTTCAAGGTTAAATAATTTGAACCCATAAATTATCTATTGTTATTTTGGTGAAATAAAAACATGGTTTAATAAGATATGAATCAGGTCAATTAGATCTAATGATTCCACGTCTTTTTTTCTTTTTTCAACAATAAGCATACATACCTTTCAAAGTGTTTTAGGTTTTAAAATCCTTACTCATTCCTTTTTTTTTTAATATATATAAGCATAAAAAATTTCATAAAAGAGAGGCACCAAGGGTGTGCAACTCATATAGAAAGAAAAGGAAAACCAACAATACACCAAAAACCTATTCAAAGGCCTCACAAAATCCAAAAATTTATTCAAAGACGGATTAACCCCCAAAAATTAACTATGCAAAATGGACACAAAACTACTCTTTAATCTCAAAATTGATACTGTTTTGCCTTCAACAATTTTTCTATGCTCTTTTGCCCCCACAGAAGCCACATAATCGCTATATGGGCCAAACTAACACCAAGCCTTCTTCCTCCTCCTCCTCCCAATGTGAGCACCTCTCCAGGAGAAAAGAAGTTCCTGTACACGTCTAGGAACATCCACTCCACTCAAAACAAGAATAGGATCAAGGACCACAATTCCCTTCTCGACACTCACATTTTCCTTATCATTTTTGCACATATAACACCAATTGACATATATGGGCAACATATAAGGGTGGAAAAAATTCCTTAACTCCTCCAACTCCTAGAATAAAGTACACATGATCACCATCCATCTTCAACAACTCACCCACTAAAACCTCCCAATTAAGAGCAACCAAGCAATATTAGGGTAGACCACTTAATCTTTCTTCTTATTCTACTCTATTTAGGTTTCTAAATTTATTTTTTGAATTCCAAGAGAGAATATATAATGGTTGGTTGGATTTGGAGCCCACATCTCTTGCTACGAAGGCAAAGGTCTTACCAATTAAATGTAGTCATGTCCTTAAATAAGAATTATTGTATAACACATGCTAAAATAAATGTGCCAAAATCAATTTGACATCATTTTTATAGTTTGTGTTGAATCTTACAATTCTCAATTCGATTCAATTCACGATTTATGATTTCAATTTACGATATGATTCTTGATTTGACAACTATGGTAATGCTTCGATAAAATTCTAGAATTGCAATGATTTATCAAAAAATAAATAAAAAATCTAGAATTGTAATGATTATTCACATTTCTTCTATATCAATTTAACAAGGATCCGAGTGAATAAAGCATGGCATATCAATATCATGTCAGATTATGCACATTTTCTTCCGACTTCCAATATTCCTTTTTCTTCCTGCCTTTCAAACTGTAATTCAATGTATAGGAAAAGGAGTGCACACAATTTGTATGCGAGAGATCAACATAATCAACAAAGATGGCTCCTTTGCACAAGTTAAGATCAATTATTTATGAGCTTAACCAATAAAGCATTAACAAAGAACAGAAAATGGAAAAAGATCTCCAATACAAAGAGAATAGCAGCATTTGGCAGACAATTAAACTTCTATCTAGGTTACTGAAAACTTACTAGCGGGCTCAGTTTCCCACTAGGACAAGCAACAAATACTTGACTTAGATAATGAGACGGAAAGATTGGTTAACAAGCACTTTTGAGCCCTCAAAAGTAATCAAAGAATATTATTTTGGAACTGTTTTGGGAATGGGAGCCACACCGACTTGCAGCTTATGGTTAGAGAAATATTTTCATTGATCATGGGAGAGGGAGGAAATTCCTCAACCAGTTGACAAAATAGGTTACATGAGTTGCTTATAGCATTTTCTACTTTGGGAGTCTGTGCCAAACTGTTTGGTGCAGTTTTTACTTACAACTTATTTTGCCAAAATAGCTTAAATAAGCTGAAAAAAGATGATTATCTGGAAGCCAGTGGAAGGGTGTTTTTGGCTTTTTTGTTTTATGATTATCAACTTTCAACTTACAAGAAGTTGTACCAAACAGGTCCAATATTTACCAGTTAGTTAGCAGCAAGAACAAAAAGTTAAATTTTATGCCATCACCTCTAGGCAGGACTCAAAAATTTTGGATTAGATTTAATCATAATTCATAACTCCAATTTTCTAATTTAAAATTCTACAAGTACTAGTTGCTTAAAATTCAGGTGTGTTCTGTTTAACTGCCAGGAAGGAAGTCAAAAAGCAAAATAAATCAACAACCAATAATGTCAAAAGATTTCTAGTGCTCAATTCATTTCAATTCTCTTTGGTATAGAACAGATAAAAAAATCATATTTGTTAATACCAGTTCATACAGGCTAACATAAGCCAAACAAACTCTATAAAATGAAGGAAACTATAAAATCGGCATGCTTGGGTGCATTGATGGATAGATGAAAAGTTTTAATTTCATATAAGAAGCATGATTCTCAAGTAGATTTATGAATTGCAAAACAAGACACCAATTTTTAATCAACATTTCACTTGATTTTTAATACTGCAACTTGCAAGTGGCAGAAATGAGGACATCGGATATTGCCATTGTTTCTACTGCAGAATGTAAATGTATGACCTGCCCTATAGTCAGTTGTCATTTTTGAGTTGTTTCCGTAAGCAACATGTCTTCCTAGTGCCTCTCTATTTTAAAGGATAAAATCTATATAGAAAAAGAGAAATTAAGCATCAACAAAGATAACAAGTTGAGATGTTTAAACACTTGTATTTTGCAGTTTTCATTATTATTTTCTTTCTTTTTCTTTTTTTCAAATCCTCGGCATTCTCTCTCTCTCTCTCTCTCTCTCTCTCTCTCTCTCTCCTACAACCAAATTTGGTGAGCTAAGGCTTCAAAATATAAGCTAGTTGCTAGAAAGTTGAGATTAGGGTTTGCAGATAATGGTATAAAGAGATTTGTGGCTGTTTAGGGTGTGAATTTAAAAGTGGTAACTTGGAAGATTTTTGGGGTCAATTTTGATAATTCTGGAAAGCAGGGATTCCAGATTTTAGTGATTAGTTCCTTTATGCTCAATTTGGTTAACTAGAATTAAGTGGAATGAAATGATCATTCCATCATAATATCCATTCACACATTTGGTTCATTACAAAAATGATAAAAAATTGTATTACAATTGAAATCATCATTCGCCATTGTAAGGGAATAGTTATTCCCTTGGAAGGCTAAGGAATGGTCATTCCATTCCATTTTATTTCATTCCAGTAAACCAAAACTACATTAGGGTTTAGGATCAAGGTGGTCTTAGTGTCTTAAGTCATAATGAAAAGGCTGGATGTCGTAGTGGCAGGCTGGCAGCTTCTTGATGCAGAGACTTACGAGAAATTAAGCGTAAAAAATTTAGAACCTCGCTAAGGTTTTCTAGGAATCGCATGGAGTCTCGCTCATCATTAAAAGTTGAATCTGCAATATAAATTTTTCCACCTGGCTAGCTTATATAGACGCATAAGACTATTTAACAAGACTTGGGATTCCCTAAAATTCAAAAGTATTTCCAAAGTAACTAGGGCTCAACATATTCCAAATAAGATAAGAACTTAAAAAGATTTACTTATCAAAAAAATCTAAATAAGAAAAGGGTGTAATACCCAAACAACCAAACAAACAACTAACAAATCTGCACTCTAAAAACAAAGATTACCTAAATACCCCAAAATAAAAAAATAAAATAAAATAAAATAAAAAAACCTTGATCATGAAAAAGAAGACAAAATCCAGTTACCTCTCGTGTTCGTGAAATTCCACCATCTGCGGGAATAATAGGGACATTCTGCAATAATAAGTTTAAGGCAGTCAGTTAAATTAAATCATAAATCACAAAATTTTAAAATTGAATGGAGAATATCCTAGGGAGTTTATATACTGACCTGAGGCTTCCATCCCATCTCATCTGGACAACGAAAAGTAGCTTCATTGACAGCTTGCTTCTCAATAGCAAACCTTGCGGCCCCACTATTGACTCCAAAGTGTAGCTGAAGAAGTTTTGTCAAAAGAGGGATGAATTTTGATACTCAGATATGTAAAGCTAATTGGTTTAATATCACCTTAAACGGATATAGCTTATTAAACATGACAACATAGAAGTTTTGTGAAAATATTGATACTATCATGCAAGATGGCTAGTCTCGGCAGAAAGCTAAACAGGTTTTGACAATGGCACTTAAACCAGAGCATAAATGTACTTTTCTTTAAAAAAATACAAGAGAAAGAAGTTGAATCCAGAACAATGTTCACACAATCTAAGATTGTATCATACTAGTCTTCAGGTTAAGATTCTCGAGTACAATCATATAATTCCCTAATACAGGAACAGCTTACTGTTGTTCAAAGTCCATAAATTCAATCTTCTTCATGAAGTAATTACTGTCTATACATTACAAAGGAGCCAACAACTATGATTTCTAGATTCATTCTCAATAGGAGAATAAAAAATAAAAAAATTGAAATGATCATGACAGGCTCAAAGAATGGCTAAGGTCATATTACGTACCCTAACAGAATACCATGCCATCTAAACATTTTCTCAAGAGAGAGAAGCTGGAAAAAATGTAAAACAATATTAGTTTAATTGACAAGTGAGCAACTGACCCAAATAACTCCCCCGGAATTTGATGATTCAGAATCCTTCGTGCTCACAGCAGATTGCAATGTCTGATATAAGGGGACAAGGGCACCTTGTCCTGCAGTCTCAAGAATGCTGCAACTTCCAAGTATCAGCCCTTTGGGAAAACCCTTTTTCTTCATAAAATCTTTAAGATTACTAACAATCGTCTCGGTTGGATTCTCTGAAACTCCATGGAATTTCTTAAAACCCGTCACATGGATTGTTACCGTGGGAGGCCCTTCAGATCCCATTTACCAATAATTCAGATGAATTCAACAATGTGCTAAAGCAACACAAATCAGAAAAAATATCTGAATACCTGCATCAAACAACAAGAAATAAGATAACCCATTAAAGCCACACAAAAACTAAAATAATGAACCATAGGACTAAAATAGAACATTTTTGTATCTGTATAGCTGAATTTTACAATCAACATCTACACCAAGAAGACTATGAAACAATGATTTGATATTCAAAATAGAAAATGTTCATAAAACAATAGCATAGTATGAATCTACAACATTTGTTGCACCTTTTGATAATTAAGTTGGCAACAGATTAAAAAGTTGAAAACTTCTAATTTGTACTAAACTGAAGAATTAAAAAGAAAAATAAAAACAGTGAAGCAACATCTGTATAACATGGGGTATGCTGAGAAAAAATCCAATTCCTCAGCATACCGATGAACAATATTGTAAATAAATAAAACCCAATTTGTAGCAACATACTGCGATTAATTTGACCCTGAAAATCTGATCTAAAATCAACGACAGAGATTAAACCCCATAAACAATCGCTAGTTTGAAGAGCCAAGAACCCCAAATCATCACTGGATTTAAAGACAAAACCCATCTGAAATCAAGATTATAACTAAAACCCAATTGAAATTGAATACATAGAAACAGTATAAGCAAGACTGATCAAAGACCCAATTGATCGAATAGATCAAAAATCCAGAAACCAACCTCAAAAACAAGTTGTAATCAGATATGCATGTACAGCCAAAACAAAATTAGAAAAAACAAAAACAGAGAAGAGCTCTGTTCCTCACCTGGAAAACTTTGAGAAAAGCCAAATGGGAAAAAATGAAAAAGGAGAGATGGCTCAACCACCAGTCTTATCTGTGCAAGAAAGTCATTTTAATTTGTAGAGTCTATAAACTTTTTAGATTCCTTTGCGATCAGATTGCGAGAGAGAGAGAGAGAGAGAGAGAAATACGTACATAATCAGGGAGGGTCGTTTTCATACTAAATACAATAATGATATGGGTGTGTGCAGAGGGTACGTAAGTGATGTCCCTTGTATTTGATCTGACTTTTGCAGTCTCAATGGCGCAACGATGTACAATAAGCTATTTATCCAATGATTTGGCCTTTTTTTTAAGTTTAGGTAAATGGACTGGACTGGGCTCGGCTGGGTTTTTTTGAGGTTTATTATAGATCTTATTTTGATAATTTAAATTATTTAGTGTGTAAAATTTGTCAAGTATTACATATTTATAAAAAATTATATTGATTGGATATCGATAACTATCTCATCGAATTAGATTTCTGTCAATCGTTTATTTTTTCACCGTTTATTTTTTTATATATACAAACTGATTTGATCAAGTAACTATCAATATCCGATCAATATGATTTTTTTATAAGCATATAGTATTCAACGATTTATACACATTGAAATGATTCAGATTATTGAAACAGAATCTGCGGTGAGCTCCTGCTTTTTGGACGGAATTCGAAAAATTGGTAAGGATGAACCAAACCAAAGGTGAATGTGAATGTAAAGGGAAAGGGAAAGGGAAAGGGGGAGGTGAGAGTGGTGGCGGTGACATGGTGGTGGAGTGATAACAGTGGGGTATGAGAACGGCGATAGTGACGATGGTCATAATGGTAGATGTAAGAGTGACAGTGTGGTGATATTAAGTAAAATTTTAATTTGAAAAATATTTTTTACTTTTTTAAAGTGAAAAGTATTTTGTACTTAAATAAGTTTGTTTTTTTATTGAGTATAAAAAATATTTTTTTGTTGACTTTTGTTTTTTTGTTGTACCGAATAACAAAAAATACAAAAAATATATTTTAAAAAATATTTTTTGCCTAAACAAACGAAGCGTGAATATTATAACCTATAATCTTATGGGAGTTATAACTAAGAAAATAAAAAAAATTACAAATACATATTTTAAGATTTGCTTAAAATAAGAATTATTTTTTGTGATTCTAAACATTATATTCCGTCATTTCAACTTTCTAATTGCATAACAAATAATTTATTTTATTAATAAATAATTAATTCAACTAATAATTTTTAATAATGTTATAAATATATTTCAATTAACAATTCTGATAATTTTGTTATTGTAGATGAGAGTAGTTATAAATTTTATTTATTTTTATTAATTCTGTTAAATAAATTTTTTTGACAAGTGAGGTATTTGTAATTTTCAAAATTACAAAGAATAATTCGTATTTCAAATAAATTTCAAAAGATGCATTTGTTATTACCCTTTAGTTTATATATAGTTAAAAAAAAAAAAAACATCTTCAAGTCTTGACTATTCTTTTTTTCATTTAATTTGGTTCTAAATCTTAGTAAAAAAAATTTATTTATATGATAAAATTTGGTAAAAAAATTATCTCCACTACTTTATCTTTTTAAATTTTCATTAAATTCAACTTTGATAATTTCTCTATTTGTTGAAAAAAAATATTTCTATGAAGCATTTTCCATGAGTTTTTGGACGGAAAATAAGTTTGCAAAATGAGATTATTCAAATTCTTTTAACAAAATAAACTTTTTTGGTTAATAAATTAACTTTTAAATTACAACAAACAAAACCTCGATATTGGTAAGATATTTACGTTTGGATATCATTAAACATGGCATCTGATATGGTATTTACCCTTTATTTATATTAAAATTGTTCATTCAATTTTAATAGTAAATTTTAATTGGTTAAAATTATAAATTGGGTGTAATTCTATTAGTTAATGGATTCCCTCTTCTTTAATAAATCAAATTCTATAAAATAATTAAATAAGCATAATTATATTGACTAATACAATTTAAAAGGCATTGAACATTATGACATTGAATCACAGGCAATGATAACAGATACAAATGAAAGAAATGGGCTAAAAAAAAAGGAAAATGAAAAATCCCCCTAAAAATAATTATCCTAATCCTCCTAATTTCTTTTTTTGGAAACTGTTTTCTTTTTTTTTTTTTGTTTTCTTTTTTTTTTTTTACTTGAAATGGAAAATCGGGGAATTCGGGGGCTCCCCTTTCGGGGGATAAATCAGCGCCCAAAAAAATAATAATAATAATCTTAACAAATGAAGATTGTGCGTTTACCATACTTTGCAAAAATTAGTGTTTAATCAATCAATTGCCTCTAGTGAGATGTTAAAAGAGGGATCTTTTGCACAAAATAAAATAAAAAAATACATTTTCAATTGTAAACAAAAAAACAAAAAAACGAATCAACTTTAAAAGCATCAAAATTGTGTCATTTTGATGCACAACATACCTATTACATAGCATAGATACCTCGAGTTTGATACTGTGACGAAAACAAAATAAGAAAATATACTGTATAATAAATATGAGTAGAGTCTCTCTTTGTATCTTTAGGATTAGTCACATCAAACCAACTTACAACAAACTTTAAAAATTACATATTATTATGTGCCATTATAAATTAAAATTTAATTATTTGAAATAGTTAAATCTAATTATTATATGAACTTTTAAAGTTTTGATTTTTTGTTAAAATTTCACATTCAATATATTTTTAACAAAAATCTAAGACATAGATGTAATTAAAGTTCTAACATTTTAAAATTTAAATAAAAAATTCACAAAGAAATAAAAAAAGCAAAACAATGTTAAAACAAGGGCCTAAGGCCACTTGTTTTATTGCCTTAAAAATTGAAAAGCATGTTACTCTCACAGACCAAAAAACAATAGTTTGTCCAAGTCATCATCCACATTGCTAGTGGATTTATGACTTATTTTAGATAAATTACACTAACATCTTTGTAGTATTCTATAATTACATTTACACCTCTCCTTATTCTTTGAAATAAAATTTTCAAAATATAAATAAATAATACAATTTATTTTAGATTATCAATCTCAACCATTCACGAGTCAATCGTTTGTTCACTAACAAAAATTGTTAATCTTATCAAATACATTTTTTGAAATATGCATTTTGCCTTTCTACTTCTATCAAAGTACAAATTCGTTTTTCTATACCTACTTCCTCTTTCAATGGCACTAGTTCAATGGTGGTGAAAGGTTGGTAATAGGGTTGACAACTTTGTTCTTCTCCATCTTGTCTCTTTTCAATATTCTTTTATTGTCTCTTTTTTTGATTTAGATGAAATTTGACAAATCAAGAAAGGTGTTATAGCCATTTTAGTATTGTGTTTAACAATATTAGCTAACAAGAAGTCTCATTGCAAATTTAGAGAATAAGAGAATTTCCCCATTGTTAGTAAAATATCTGTTAGGTAATGAATCGACTAGCCTTAACACAAATTTCACGAATCAAGCAATGACCAAGTGATTGTGTGTATGGTTGTACTGCTTTGACAGGTTCAAGCAATTCTTTGCAACAACAAAAACAAGAAGAAATTGCAAACGAAAGAAATGATGGAACAAAAGGAAATTTTATTGATAATTTTTTAAGTTACAATGAGATAAAAGATGGCAAAAAGTCTTTTTCTCTATCTTCATCCTTCATTTCATAGCAATTTGGGCTATCGATTAATAACTGCAAGGACCAATTGTTACTCATGGCACTTCTTTACTCAAATCCATATTTTAGGCTAAAAACATCTTTGTGATTACTACTCATAACAGTTAATAACTGTGTCTTTCTTTTGTTTCACCATATGTTTCAATTGAATATCTGTTTTTAATTATCGCATTTGTCTCCATAACTTGAATCGCTACTTGTCCTTTACATAAATAACCTTGTGTTATTTGTGATTTAATGCCATTTTTTTCACATATTTTAGCTTGTTAACGAGCTTGCGAAGGGAAAATTGATAAAAATACCCACTTAGTTTTTGATGTAGTAATTATCAATTTTATATTTGAAAAATATTTTGAATTAATTATACTAAAAACCCCTTAACTATTAGTAACTATTACTTGAATTTTTTATTTTTTAACATGTACATATGAACCCCCTCAATTATAAAAATCATACAAATATAGCCATTTTATAGGTGATATGAAAGAGTCTAATTTGTTAAAGTTAAAGATCTCAACTTCACGATGAAATTGACCCATTATTAGACTAATTTGGACTCATTTTGATGATCTAAACCATTTATTTTATACACCTAACTTAGAAAATTATCTATACAAAAAATTAAATTGATTCAATATTAATTGTCATATTATTAGATTATTTTTTATCCATACACGAGTTACATGTTTGCAAGAATAGACTATTCATATGTTATAATATATATGTGATTTAATTATATCATATGATTATTTATGTCTAATCAACCCAATTTTTTACATACATATTCTTCTTACATTATCATATAAGATCAACAGTTTAGATAATTGGCATAAGTACGGATTAGTCTGCTAATGGGTCAACTTCACTGTGAAGTTGAGGTTTTCAATTTTAGCAAATCCAAACTCGCCCAGTCGTTGGTCGGTCGGTCGGTGTTGAAGAGGTCAAAATGTAAGAACTCATTAAAAAAAGGGGACAAAATGATATTTAGTGATAACTATGAGGATCTTGGTGTAAATAACCCAAATATTTTAATCTGTGTTCTTCACTCCTACTTACCAATGGGCATGAGCTGGTTGATTTGATCACTGCTTTAATGGGTTGCTCTTGCATCAATCTTTTCTCACACTCATAGTCATGGAAATCACATTATTAACATCCTCAATCAGGACATCAAAACCCCTAAACAACTGTGTTCTAAAGGGTTTTGATCCTTACACGAAAACCTCGTCTTTGTCGATACCCCTGTCGGGAATCTCAGTCGGAGGACGACCCATCTGGGTTAGTAATGCTTGTCGTCTGAATGGTTCGAGAATCTCCCTTTCGGCTAACCCAGTAAGTAGTTTAAAGTGTTTGCTTTTCCAAACCTTACTGTTTGGTTCCCCAGAAAACTATTAGGAAAAGAAAATAAACTTCAAATTGGAGTTATATGGTTATTGTTTTATTTGATCGAAATCACTGTAAATGGTTAGAATTGCCTTTAATTATGCCCATTTTAGGTTGATTTGTTTATTTTATGTTATATATAGCTCAATTTTCAGTGTATTGAACTGGAATTTTAAGAGTTCGGCTTTTCACTTGCAGGTTTTGTTAAGAATTGGCAACTTCTTTTGTTTCATTGTTTTGATCATAAGCATGTAATTGACTTAACTTGAAACTTTTAATTTGCTTAATAATTCAACTTTAATCCTTCTATTGCTATTTGCTTTTTAAAAAATTATGTTGTTTTTGGATCATCGATTTGTGGAGGGAAAGGAAATGTGAAGCGAAATTTGAAGAAAATAAAGTAGCTTATATTCATTCACAAATCCCTCTCCATTTCTTTTCTCTCCACAAATTTCTCCTAAAATCCAAGATCCAAACACAACCTTATTGAGATACCATCACAGTGGAACAGTCATTTGCTTTTCTAATTTGCATTGTGGGTGTTTCTGTCCACTGTATAGATTCGAAAAATGCTTGCTTAATGAGGGAATGTTAAGTTGGCCATTGAAAGTTTGTGTATACCCAATTTTTTGGTGGATTTTTTGTCCCATTAAACTGGTGCTCAACAGAGCTGACTTGGTTTTGTTTTGACCTTGGTAGGTAAGGTTTTCTTGTGATGACTATGGAATCCCTACCTTGCAGTTTGCAAAATATAATATGGATCATGAATTTAAATGTGATTAAAAAAAATAAAATAAATTGTATATAAATTCTTTAACATTAGCAGCTGCACTTGAGTTTCTTTCACTTTGGAATTGTTATTCTACTTCTTACATGTTCTGTACTCGTTTGGACTTCAATTAACACTTGGTAATGGTTTTAATTTGATATTTGTGGAAAATATAGTGATAAAAATCTTACTGAATACAATTTAGAATTTTATGGGGATGATCTGCAAATTTCCGAAACAATTCATGCATTTCATGTTTGATCTGCATAGGTAGCAGCAGCAAACCATTTGCCTTTGGCAATAGATGGCTGTCATGTGTTCTATGGGGATGCCTCCAAGTTCTATCGTAGGTTTTGTGGCCTAAAATTATGGATACCTCAAAACCTAAACCCTCAGTGGGCCAAAAGAAAACATGAGCGGGGAATTGAGTTTAAGAGTTTACAAATTCAAGATAAAGATGAATTTACGGAGCATATGGAGACAACTTTATCACATGGAGGACATGTTTCTGAAGGAGCATCAGCAAATAGTTTTCCAAATGGTTAGTATTGGCCTCGTATTTTCATTGTATTGAACATAATGCTCTGTTATAGACCCCAAAATAAAAATAATAAATAAATTTTTAAAAAAATAATATGCTTTGTTTGTCAAGTAGATGTGGGAGAGGACTAGAAAGTAGAACTCAATGTTAGATTATTTATTTATTTATTTATCTCATTTACTATTTTGGTGCACAAGAAATCTCTTTAGAAGTTAACCACAAAGCTTTGTTGATTTTTTTTCTTTACATTTTATTTGGAAAATGAAACAACTTTGGGAAACTATAACTTAAAGAGGAAATTGCAAAAAAAAAAAAAAAAAAAAAAAAACAAAAGAAAAAAAAAAAAAAAACAAGAAGAAGAAGAGAGATTTGGCCAATTAAACCTTAACTTTTTATTCACCTAAAAAAAACCTTAACTTTTTAATAGTTTCAAGTTAAACCATCAACTTTTAAAATGGTATCAATTCTAATCATCAGTTTGTATCCATTAATATAAATAATGGAAAATGGTCAATTTGGACAATTTAATCACTTTTTTCCCCTTCATCATTGTTGATCGCCACCTCCTACCCTTACCTTTGTCTGCCATCACTCATTTTTCCCAACCCACTGCCACACCTCCATCAATTTCCCCTGTCCGTCGCTACTCCTGCCCTTCCCAACTCACTGCCACCCTCCCATTTCCTAGTCCATAGCCACCACCATGTCCCATTTCCTTCGCCGTCCAACACCATCAACGAAAAATGGTTAAATTAAATAAATTTCCCCTTCTTCGTTGGTTAATACAAACGGATGGTTATAATTGATAGCATTTTAAAAGTTGAGGGTTTGAATTGAAACAATTAAAAAGTTAAGGTTTGATTTGTTGAGTCTTGTGTGGTTGGGTGTTGGGTCGTGTGGATCCTGATTTGTTTACCTTTTTAAATTTCGTTGATGATGTTATTGGTTAGTGTTCTTTGTTTGGGGGTCGCTTTTTGTATTCATTAGCATCTTCTTGATGCTCTTTTTCAATAAATTTTATTTATCCAAAAAAAAAGAAAAAAAGTTAGGGTTTGATTTGTTACTAAGGTCAAACGGCACAGTTTTTGTTTTCTTCGTAATTTGCCCCAACTTAAAAGCAAACCATAAAGCTCAAATTATTATTTTTTTAGTTGTTCTTATATATATTTGGGACAATTACATAAAAAATCCCAAAGTTTGAGCCTTATAACAAAATAAACATTGAGTTTTTAATTTTGTCAATTTAAACCATAATCTTTTGATTTCTTTTCAAGTGAAACCCTTTGTCTATTTTTGTTAAGTAAAATCGGCGGAAAAATAGTATTTTAATCATTAACTTGATGTAGGTATTCAAAAAATATCTAAAAATATACTTTTTATTAAGTTTAATGATTAAAATACTGATTTTTCATCGATTTTACTTATTAAAATAAAAATAGGCAAATGGTTTAGATTGAAAACAAATCAAAAGTTTAGGATTTAAATGGACAAAATTAAAACTTAGGGTTTATTTTGTTACAAGTCTCAAAACTCGGGTTTTTTTTTTTTTTTTTGTAATTTCCCCTATATATTTTAAATTTTTTGGTTTCCTTAGCAATCATATTTTTTGAGTAATTTCTTTATCTATATACAGGCATTGTATATACACGTTTCTTCATTTCACTTTCAAAATTAAGTTCTACGTTACACGGACTCACCAGATTTGGCGAAGTACCCATGTTGACATGACATGACATGACACGGGTACGGGTGTGGAATTTGGCTGGAATACGGCATGAAGAAAGTGAATACGGTGGCATACCTGCGAGGTTGCGATTATGGCTGAGATTGTCTTCGTCAGTCTCTTCTTTCATTGTTGATCCTGATCTTCTTCATCTCTTGGGGCTCTGATTGTCTTCGTCGCTCTCTTCTCTCATTGTCGATCTCGATCATCTTTGTCTCTCTCTCTCTCTCTCTTCATCTATCTCTGTTCTCTCTCTCTCTCTCTCTCTCTGTTTATATAATTTGTTTTATATAATATAATTTATCATATATAATATATATATATATATAAAATACAATTTATCATAAATAATATAATTTTTATTCCTAAAATAAAAAATTATTTATTTTATCATATATAATATAATTTATTTTATGGCTAATATAATTTTCATTTGTTATTTCTTTTTTTTTTCTTCTTTTTTAACAGAATTTATTATTTCTTAACTTTTTAACATATAATAAATAAAATAAATCATATAATTGTTTAAAAGAAATTTAAATCGTATATAATAAAAAAAAATCTAAAAAAATTTATAAAATAAAATATCTAATATTTATTTATTTATTTATTTATTTTAATATAATTTATTATTCCTTAGTTATTATAATTTTTTATTCATAATATTTATGTCAATTAAAAATAAAAAAAGAAATTATATAGATAAATTATTAAAAATATTATAGATAAAAATAAGGGGTATTTACGTGTAGGTTTTAATAAGTAGACTTATTGTCTAAGAGGTCCTATGGAAAAAATTTGTCATAAAAAAATGTCACTAATTGTAAGTTTTAGCAACAATTTATAAAAATCATGACAAAAAAAGTCACTAATTGTCAATTTTTAGCGACATCAAAAAAATTGTCACAAAATTTTTTTTTTAGCGACAATTTTATCAAAAATTATTTTCAATAGGATTTTATGGGAATTAAGTTCAACTATTAAGACCTATTGGTCGTTTATCCTAAAATTAATACATAAGATAAAAAATAAAAAATATGTTTTAAAAATAGCTATTTAACGTATCCCTGTATACATATCCACATTTGGATTCATATTCATGTATCCTCAATTTTTAATTTTGAAGTGTCTGACCCCCAGATATGCACCCGCACCCGATCCCTGCACCAGCACCCTCCGTGTAACGTAGATTAAGTTCATTCTTTCTCCATTTATTATGATATAGAACTTTACAATCTTTAAATGGTTAAACAGAAACCTCCATAGAGGAACTGACAGACACAACTTCACAGCATGGAGAAATTTCTATTCCAAATGTTGAACCTGCTGTTTCTACTAAAGTAGCCTCTTCCATGGAATCTCCTTTATCTTTTCCTATAGCACGCACAACAAAATCAGCTTCCCTTCATGGAAAACGTTCTGACCCTAATTTTCAACTTGATGTTTCCACAAGAACGGCTGCTTCCATGGAATCTTCTTCACCATCTCTTGGTATTGCTGTCATTGGCGCTACCGGTGAACTGGCAAGGGGAAAGATTTTTCCTGCACTGTTTGCACTATACTACAGTGGCTTTCTTCCTGAGGTAGATGTTCGAAATGTTTTCTCATAGGGATTTCTATGCATTAAACTTCAGTTACATTTTCAACTTGCATGAAGGATGGTGATTATGATATCTGTGAATATATTTTGACATTTTAAACGCTTTTGAACAAGTATTTCACTATCAGACCCCTGTTGTACTTTTGTTATGTATGTTTTATGTTCTTTTTTTTATATTTTATTTATACGTTTTAAGCTCATTGTGTGGAACATTAAATTTATCTGTGTTTACCACCACTAAAAAGAAATTGGTTCATCTTAGATTTTTGTGCTGGATCTTTTATGTTACTATGATTCCTTCCTCTTCTTTTCTTATTGTTTCCTTTTTTCTCTTTATTTAATTATTGATTTTTTTGGGGGCTGGGGGAAGACCTTGTTTTACCCTAAAAATGAATTAGCCGTGACGGAATAGTAAAAAAACAACACCCAGTTAGTACCCATTAATGGGTGTTTGGGAGGGGTTAGATTATCTGTGACGGAACAGTACTATTAATTATTTATGTGGAGAAGATCTGATAATTTTAAGGTAGTGTATAGTATTAGGTGGTATTATGGCACAAATGGGTGGAAAATAAAAATAAAATAGAAGAATCCTTCAATATTTTATGCTGGTTCAGTGCGAGGACTTTGAGGTTTTTGTTGTTAACATATTATCTTATTGAATAAGTTATGATGAGCATGCTTCTATTTCAGTTAATTACTCTGTTCTACTTGCAACATTTAGCTTATTCTAAATCTTAAACAAATCTCTCAAGCAACTAGGTGATCAGCATGATTCACTGGAAAATAATTTCCGGACTTGCAATAACAGTGAAATAAGTTGACTGTTGGATGTTAGGTGTAAAATGGCACTAAGAATGAGTAGATTTTATTGTCTTTTTTAGGCAGTTGGTAAGCCCTTGTGACATTGAACATCAATGAATTGAATCAACATTCTGTTTTTTCAAGTATCAGTATTTGACATTTCCATTGCAAGCTTTCCAAGTCTTAGCTTGCTTTTCCATGGCTGCAGAATGTCTATATTTTTGGATATTCAAGGAAGACTTTGACGGATGAAGATCTCAGATCCATGATAGCATCAACTCTTACTTGCCGCATTGATCATCAGTATGGTCCTCCTATCAAATTTCTGTCGGTTGTCATGATTGGCTATTCAGCCCTAGTTAGCCATTCAAATTGTCATTGTATTCAAAAAGTTTATAGAATAGCGTATTTTGTGCATTGGTAGTTTATACTATTAGAGACTTCTTAAACTCTGAATAGTTCCCATGAACGGAACTGTGCAGGGAAAATTGTGGGGATAAAATGGATACTTTTCTTAGTAAAACGTACCACCTTAATGGAGGATATGACAACAAAGAAGGGATGTCAAAGCTCCATGCCCGAATGGAACAGATTGAGGTAAGTTGATTCTCAAAGAGATTAGTTTGATAGTCAGGAACTATTTGCTGCTTACTCATTCTATCATTATTCTGTTAAATGCACTAGTTCGATGCTTTTGGTAGTTTGTTTTTTTAACAGCTTACCTGCCTCAGGGTGAGTCCGAAGCAAACAGAATATTTTACCTTTCTGTGCCACAAGAAGCACTTCTAGATGTTGCGACCTCTCTTGCTGATAATGCCCAAACCAAGAAGGGTTGGAATCGTATAATAATTGAGAAACCGTTTGGTTTTGATCCGCTGTCTTCTCATCAGTTGACCCAATCTCTTATTTCCAAATTCCAAGAGGGGCAATTATATAGGTGGGATGCACATTATTTGTATGTTATACTCGCACACACACAAGAATTTTTCTGTTTATTAAAATTATTTTTGTTTCAGGATAGATCATCTTCTGGGAAGGAACATCATTGAAAACCTTACTGTTATGAGATTCTCTAATCTTGTTTTTCAGCCACTATGGAACCGAACATATGTACGCAATATACAGGTAGATCTTTTTGAAAAATGACCCTCGCATATTGCTTAGGTTTATATCTGCATCTTTACTGTCCCGTTGGCTTATTTTCAGGTCATTTTATCAGAAGACTTGGGTGTGCCGATGCAAGGAAGGTAATCATAATAGTTGTTTGGACTTCAGTATAGCAATCTGTCATTTACATGTAAAACATAATATACTTGTAATTTTGATTTGTTGTTTCGCACAGGTATTTTGATGAATATGGAATCATCCGTGATATTGTACACAGTCATATACTCCAGACAATTGCATTACTTGCTATGGAGCCACCAGTAAGTCTTGATGGCGAAGATATACGAAATGAAAAGGTACACAGCCCTTTCTTCGCAACACACATATTGCAAAGTCAAATATCATAGATTCACCACATTGATGTATCTTTTGATCTTTACAAGAAGCTTCTCTTCAGGTCAAGGTTTTGAGATCAATCCGTAAATTGGAACTTAGTGATGTCATTCTTGGTCAATACAAAGCTAGTTCAGGAGATAAGGTTGATGCTTACTTGGACAGTTTGATCCCCACATTCTTTGCTGCGGCTTTGTTCATTGACAATGCACGGTGGGATGGCGTGCCTTTTTTGATCAAAGCTGGCAAGGGACTCATCAAACACAGGTAGCTAGGATCGGTCGCAATTTTGTTATTATGACTTTGTCATAAACTATAGTGAAGTTCCACTGCATGACTGTCAATTATAAGATTTCAATGCATGACTAAAATTTGTTACTAGTTTGTAACTCCTTTTTATAACTCTCATTTATATGTAAAAATATCAGTTGGTAATTTATTCTAAAAATCTGGAATTCAACTAGAAACAATGTTGTGTGTTGACTCTGCCAGTGATTTAGAATTTTTGGTAAATGTGATATCTTCTTGACTTCAATAATGGTTCATACTTATTTGATAATGTAATAAATGTCTTGACTTTTGCATTTGACTTTTATTTTTATTTTTTTCCGAACTTAATATTCAACTTCTTATCACACCATGCTATAACACATTTGGCAACTTTATAGGTATTGTTTGGTTTGCTGGAATGATTTTAGACAGAAATGGCATCACTATTCCTTGGCCTCCTAGTGAGATGACTATAATCCTAAATTGGTGATGGTGATCGATTTCTAATGTAGATTCCTTTCTTTCTACAGAACCAAACATAAGAATGGATATACTACAGATTCATTCCAATGAACCAAACACTGCATGATGATTTGAAATTTGAATTCTTTAGGAATGGAATAGTTCGTGTATATAGAAGTTACAATTGTGCATGATATTTTCTTTAATGCTGTGGTAAAGCTCAAGTGACTGATAGTAGTAGTTCCTACTTATAACTTCTAAGATAAATCAATGAACAAACTGCAAGCTGGTTATTTTTCTAGCATTTGCAATTGCTTTATTCCCATATTTTAATAAATTTGTTTAAACATCTATTTTCCTAACAAATAGAATCTCTTCAGCCATATTAGCTTTATTACACAGGGTGGAGATACGCATACAGTTCTGTCACGTTCCCGGAAACCTTTACCGTGACCGCATGGGCCATAACATTAACCTTGCCACTAATGAACTGATTTTACGAGATGTGCCTGACGAAGCCATCCTAGTCAGAGTTAACAACAAGGTTCCAGGACTAAGTTTGCATTTGGATGCTTCTGAGCTGAATTTGCTCTACAAGGATAAGTATAACATTTCACTCCTATATTTAAGATCTTTCACTTCAAATGCATAATTCTACCGATGCTAAGACCTTATCATTGATGTCCATTACGTGTTTGTCATTGTGTTCATCCTTTAGGTATAACACGGAGGTACCTGATTCGTATGAGCATCTTCTTCTCGATGTGATTGATGGAGACAACCATCTATTCATGAGAAGTGATGAGCTTGAAGCTGCATGGAAGATTTTATCTCCAGTTCTGCAAGAGATAGACAAGAAAAATATGGTACCAGAGCTCTATGAGTTGGGAGGTAGGGGTCCTGTTGGAGCCTTCTATCTCTGGGCAAAACATGGGGTTCAGTGGGTTGATGACTAGTAAGGCTCTCTATCCCATCTTTGTTTTGTTTCTTGAGAATGATTTGAATGCACAATTAGTGATTAGAGTTCCAATGGTTCTTGCATGAAACAATAATAAAATTTACTGTCTTGTGATAATGAGTTGTGACCATGTGCCTTTCCTTCATTTGAAGGGTTGGTTTGGGATGTCCTAAAAAAGTGCACTTTTTGACTTATTGGTGGGTTTGGGTTGGGTTTGATGTGATGTGTTAGAGAGGTGATGTGATTTAAATAAGATGATGTGACTTAAATAAGATAGTGACTTTTTGACTTTTTGGCTTATTTAGGTTATGTCAAACTAGCCCTAAACCCTGTTTGGTTGTGTTTTTGTTTTCGGAATAAAAAACAATGAGAAGTTAAAAATTGTTCATCCTTTCCGTATTGTTTTCAGTTTTTGCAGAAGTAGTTTTAGAAAATTTAGAAACAACCTTTTGGTGTCTCTTAAAAAGTGAGATATTTAAAAAAAATCAAAAAAAGTTTTTGGAAACAGTTTGCAAACAAGTTTGTGTTTTCTAGGAAGTAAAATAAGAAAAACAAAATCACAATCAAACATTTCTACCTGGCATTTTGCAATTTTCTTATGTTCTTTTGTACCAAAATTTTAAATTTACCTGATAAGGTTTCAAAAGTGACATAACATTGCATGCTCTGTGTTGTGGAGTGTGTATTTTAGAAGAAATTCGAGAGATATAAATAACTAAAATTAAGAGATAATCTCTCTGCATTGATCTTCTTGTTGTAATTCAATGGTCTAGGTTTAAAGTTAAAGGAAAATGATGTCTTGTGTTTTTTAAAAACAAAATGTATTTTGATTCATTTTACTGTAATTTTATACTTGAATCGTTGAATTGTATTTTTACAGACAAATTTTGTTGTGACAAAAACAGAAAAATCATGATAGAGTACCTCTATCCACAATTATTAGCCACCCTTCATAGCTTTTGCTACTTTATAGCCACTCCTCATTTCCCATTGGTTGAGCTGCTCCCATTCCTCTCACTTTCAATAGACAGGTCGATCAAATGAGTACGGTGTGATGCCAACTTTTTCACCTGTACAACTCTCCTTTCACCCTCCTGTAGTTGGTGTGATGCCAACTTTTTCACCTGTATGACTCTCCTTTCACCCTCCTGTAGTTAGTGTGGCCCGTTTTTAAGCAAAAAAAAAAAAAAAACACACGAGTTTGTGCTATCTCTTGCCTTTGTTTCTAACCAATAATGTTAGAGAAATTTAGACATAAAAAAGTATCAAGCAAAATTATGTAATAATTGAATTTAGATCCCATGTTATTATTTTTTAGTACTTTCTTGTGTCTGAATTTTTTATCTCTAACATTACTCATTTCAGGAACTAGGGATGGGCTGGGTTGGTTCCACACATTATCTATGTACGTTAGTGATTAGATGATCAGTCACACTGGGATCGACACACAGACCTGCACCCTTACATCCTTTATCACTGAGCAGCCATTTAGGGGCCTTAGTTGGTGATCCGGGTTGTTTCCCTCTCAACGATGAAGCTTATCCCCCATTGTCTCACTAGCTGACCTTGATCCTTGTTATTTTGAGGTCATACCAATTATTAATCTAAATTCAAGTTAAAACTTATGAGGGATAAATAATTTGACTCATTCACATCCATATCATGAATGTTGGACTTCATATTATGCAGGAGACGTTGCTTGTGAGTAATTCATATTACATTTACATAAAGGCTTAAATATCTAATGTTACTTTTTGAACAATGCAATCCACTTTGGTAATCATTGTATCTGGATTGGACAGTTAAGAAAAAAAGTTGTTAAAAAGCACATGATAGAGGGCCTCCACTTGAATTGGATTTTAGCACATATCCATGTATTTGTATGAAAATGTGTGAGCATCAGGGCAGTTGTACTTTCATCATATGATGATGCTGTTTGGTTGTTTTTGTGTGTGAGTCATGCTAGGATATTTGTCCCTATTTATCTATTCAAAACAATAGTAATCCCGTGATCGAATTTGAGTATCAAAATATTATTTGATGTTTTATTAATGCTTTAGTTTAATGGCCTCCTCCTTTTGTATAAAATATGAGGTTTTAAGTATTAATAACGGTGACGCTGACGTTGACGCTAACGCTAACGCTAACAATTGGAGCAACTAGAGTCGTTGAGTCGTGAATCTTTTATTTCTTGGTGAAAATTTAAAAAAACTTATTAATACACATGTTTTTATTTCAAAATAGTTTTTGATGGATTTTGTTTATATTTTACACATGACCCAATACATGTGGTTTTTACACTAATCCTTAATCAGTATGGATATATAAATTTTGCTGTATTTAATTTCTTTATTTTATTAATTTTACTTTTGGATTACTTCTGAAATGTTATGGGAAAAAAATCATAAAAACTATTTAATATTAATTTAAAATACAAAATGTCAACCAAATAACGTAACTAAAAGTACATAATGGCCAAAATGTGGAATGGTCATAATGGCCAAAATGTTTTATTTTAACGATGCAATAATGGGCATTACACCTTCTACGTAATAGTGGTGGTCATTAGCATTATATATTTTAATTACACCATTATAACAACAATAAAAAGTGCTAGTGAGTGGGGGTGATTATGAATTCGATGACTTGTAACAACCTAACTTAGGATGATATTTTTAAGCCTTAAGAAAAAGATTTAACTCATAGGGATTGATTGGGTTGAGATTTTAAGCCTATTTAATTTTCAAACTAAATTTGAGATGAGGAGTTTTAATCTAACTCGGTCTACTCATTTATAAAATATTAGTTTTAATATTAATATTTTATTATTTAGTTACAAAATAAACTAAATAATTAATAAAAGATTAAGATTTAAGATTTAAATTAAAATAATTTTAATGTTGGGCGAATTATATTAACGATCTTTGTAGTTTGGGATTTGTGTCACTTTGACTTTTTAATTATGATACATTTTATTCTGAATTTTGAATCTCGTTCCAAATAAGGACAATTGAAGATATTGTTGCTCCATTTCAAGAACAAAGTTGTCAATTTGATAAAATATAAGTTAATTCGGCAAAAATAAATGTTAAAAAATTATTTCTATTCACCAAAGATTAAGTTATATAAAAATGATAAGTTTTTTATATTTCTATATATATATATATATTTTATCAAATTAATTTTTAATATGTGTTTGGATGATGATCATGTAATAAGAGGTTGTTTTTGTTGATAGTTTTAGATGGTTATCATGTAATAGACGATTGTATTTGTTGTTAAGATATTTTTTGAAGGTTATCATGTAATGAGTGATTATTAGGTTTTTAATGTATAATATGTTTAATATATGAAATATTTTTAGTTCTGGATTTTTTGATTTAATAGATTGATTTAATAATGACATTAAAGTTGTTGCCATGTTTGGTTTTTGAAAAAATGAAAATTAATTTAACGAACTTAAATATCAAAAAAAATTATTTTTACCATCCCAAAAGATAAAATTATATAAAAATGATGTGTTTTTAATTTATTTTTTTTCACCAATTTAATTTTAAGTTTCTTAGAAAAAAAAAATTGAAAATAGATTCTGAAAACCAAACCAAACAGAACTTTATAACAAAAAAGTTCCAACATTATTCATTAAAAAAAAGCTATTATATTTCAAACAACAAATAAGTTAATCAACACGAAATAAGTTGTATGACAACTTTACCTTTCAAATAAAATAGCAATGTTTTCAATTGTCTTTATTTGGAACGAGATTTAAAAATCAAGGTTAAATGTATCACAATTGAAAGGTCAGGGACCAAAGTGACAATATCTAAACTATAGAGATTGTTAGTATAATTTGTCCTTTAATGTTTCAAATTCAAATAATTATTAAGAGGACTTAAATAATTTAATAATTCTTCAAGATAAAATAATAATAATAACAATAATAATCGTTCATATTTATTGGGTTGGGTGCATGTTGAAATTTAAAAGTTGTTTTAAGGTTAAGTTTGGGATGGTTAGATTAGATAATGTCGAGGTGCGCCAAAGTGAACTTGGGAGGACAATATATGTGCAATCTCAACCTAGTATTTGTCCACACCGAGATGTTTGATTGGAAGGATTAGGGTGTGGGATTGGATTGAAATCCGTTAGAAGCTCCTTATTTGGCGTTTGTTTTTTTTAGTCCACCGGACATGGAGTTCTGCCGGACTCTTTATCCCTCATATGTGGGATTACATTGTTCGGGGAGGAGGGTGTGTGTGACAATTTTCATGAGATAACAATCCCATGGGATTAAACCATAAAAATTTTATTTTGTCCTCATCATATATCATTTGCTTCCTCTATTGTTGGTGGGTACTGCGTCTGTATTTTTTTTTTTTTGAGCCTTGAAAAAACATAGCTGGTTGTTTTTTTTAATAGATGCTGGTGGTGGTGGTTGTTTATGGTGTGGTGTGATGTTTTTTTTTTTTTTTGGTAGCCTTGAAACTGTCACGACCCAACCCAAACCCGCCTCTATGGGTTTAGCACCGTAACCGGCCAGTAATCCGAGATTACCGAAGGCCTGCTTGGCAGTAATTTTTTTTTTGGGTAGCCTTGAAACTGTCACGACCCAAACCCGCCCCTATGGGTTTAGCACCATAACCGGCCAGTAATCCGAGATTACCGAAGGCCTGCTTGGCAGTAAAACAATAATACAAAGTACAGGGGCTTGGCGGAAGCCAATACAGTAAATAAACAATGTCCAATGAGTTGTGACAGTCTGTATGTAAAAAGATTTTTCATACATATAAACATTCAGTACAGAACAGTTATGCACAATACTTACAATCATTCAGTACAGGGACTTAATCCTCATCTAACTGATATGGTCTTTGTCTCTATCTGATATTACAAAACAGTACAGAGACAAACGGGGAAATAAAAACGCCCCTAAGCCATAGCTTGGCAGGTTCGGAATCTCGCAGTGAGGCACATTAGTTGGCTTGACAAAATTGGAGTTTACCCCGACGCTTCTAGCTTTGATCCGGTGCCTGTACACCTACATATGTATATGAGCAGTGAGCTAAAGCCCAGTGAATAACATAATGCGTAAAGAGGTTTAGAATGAATGTCCTAATAGTAATGAAAACAGTTCATTAAATCAGTATTTCAGTCTTTCAGTCAATCAGTCATATGTGGTACATCCATTAGCATAATAGTAAACAGTAGGTCTTAAAAGACTGAACAGTAAGTGATGGCCATCAATCAGTAAACAGTAGTGGTTCCAACAAGGGAACCGACAGAGATCTCTGTATGATAACGATGGCGATGGGTGCTAAGGATGCCTGATGCGATTCGAGAATATAGGACATACATTCATTCAAGAACAATATCGATTCAAATTCAAGATTCAGTATTCAGAAGATAGTCATTTTGAACATATCTTTACACAATTGTTACTCACAGAGTTCTGGGCTACAGTGAACTAGAGCGTCTCCTCGGAAAGCCAACCCTACACAGTTTACAGATTGAACACACTAAGCTACACAGTTGGGAAAGATAATAACTTAATCCCTAATCTGCCTCGGTGTGTTCTACATCTATATCCTCATTAGGATGCCTTAAACTAGGCCTAAGAATGCCTAGGATGGAATGAGGATGCAAGGATGCACTTAGAAACACTTTACAAAATTTTTAAAAAACAGGGGTCTCGCTTGAGCGTGGCTTTCTACGCTCGAGCGGACTTGCAGACAAAGGGTCTTCGCTCGAGCGTGGATTCTGTCGCTCGAGCGGACTGTGTGCTACAGTAAAAATGCTGGATGCTCAAAATTTACGCCCGATGGACGCTCGATCCTCGCTCGAGCGTGAGACACAAGTCCTCGCTTGAGCGTGGATTTTCTCGCTCGAGCGGACTGTGAACTCATGCAAAGTACTAGATGCACGCATTTCACGCTCGAGCGTAACTTTTCTCGCTCGAGCGGAAGGCACGATCACAGAGTGTACGCTTGAGCGTGGACTTCCTCGCTCAAGCGTATGTCTAAAATCTAGAAATCCCAGATTTGAGCCCCAAGCTCAAAATCAAGTTTAAATACAAAATTTTTGATTCTCTTGAGCTAAAAACTTGGAAAAACACTTGTAAACACATGACATTATATATTTCAAAGATCAATTTGGTGAATCAAAGCTCAAGGGTGTTTCAATGAAACTCAATTTCAAACAATTTTCATGAACAATCTTCAAACATGACATGCATGAGTTGGGTTCAATTCAAAGCTTCAATGTTAGCTCAAGTGAGCCAATTCCTTCCAAAACATGACGAAATCATGGCCTATTCTCAAAACATGAACATGCATGTGGCAAGTTTATGAAGAACAAGCTCAAAAATGCAAGAGTATGCCATGCATGCAAAGATTAAGCCTCTAATGCAACAATTTAACCAAATCTAGGCTCATTTCTTCAAATTAGCATGAAACATGCAAGAATCAACTTAAAGACATCAATGGGAGGTTGAATTTTCTTACCTAAGCCTTGAATTAGAGGTATGGAGGCTCTAGAAGGCAAATCTCCTATAATTTCTTCCAATTTCCAAACTAGTCAACAAGTTGAACTCAATCTCTCACTTTCCCTCTCTCTAATTCGGTGATGTGCTCAAGATGGCTGGTGAAATGTGTTTTGACCAAGTGTAATAAGACTCAAAGGTGATAAGTAAGTGGCCCACTATTGGTGGCAAAAATGTAAATAAGTGCGCAATGCAATTTAACTTATTTTAATCTAATTTAATAATCTCTAATCACTTTTCAGATAAATACACCCTTAAATCACATAAATCCTACTAATCATGAAACACTAATCGATTTTCGGTTCGACCGTCGATAAGGCCTTCAATTGGCAGTTTAGACACAGAAAACTAAACAGATAATTAAACAGTCAAACAGATAAACATGAAATTAAACAGATACAGTCAATCGATTCAGTTTCAGATCTCAGTCAATTAGTCCAGTATTTTAATCAGTTTAGTTACTTCTCATAATCAGTCTCAGTTTAACAGTAATCAGTAGTTTATCGATAAACAGTGACGATGGTTGTTACAGAAACATAGTTGGTATGTTGCTTTTAATATGTGAGTGTGAAGGCTTTTTGTCGAAATCTCTTCAATTTTTGTCTTTCGTTCTTTTGGTTTTTGGGTGTGTGCTCTTTACTGATCGAAAAAAAAATAAAATAATTTTTTTGTGTTGGATGAAAATTAAAAGGGAAATGGTCTTATTTATATTGAAAGAATGTGACCATTAAAAAATATAACTATTGGAAAAATATTTGTTTGAAACATTGAAAAAATTAAACAATTAATTGTGGTCCACTAATCAATTATAAATAAAGATTAAATTTAAAGACAGATTTAATATTGCTATTACCTAGTAAACAATTAAAAAAGGATAAAATACTCTTTTGATCATTTATTCTTATCTAGTCCGTCCAACCAAACATTGAATTCACTAAAAATAGTCATTTATAGACATTTAATCCCATGAGAAAACAAACAGGGGATACACAGCCAATCCAACCAAATAGTCTAGGAGATTCATAGTTCCAGAATTCAAGTCGGATAGATTTTAATCTCTCCTTATCTAGTCCATCCAATCAAACATCTCCCCTAATAGTAACAGTGAAACCATTACGCAACTTTTGAAACTTTATTTTTATGATAATACAATTATAACATATTAGAGCAACTCCAAGAAATGAAGAAAAATAGTTGTTGTACGAGCACGAAATAATTCTTCTGTATGATCTTGTTGATCAAGTTTGTGCCCCCCCCAAACGTCGTCGCTTTACTTCTTGAAAACACAAACCTGAGCTAGCCGGCGGGTGTGTGCCGGAAACCCCTCCGATGCCAAAGTCAGCAAATAGACAATAGACACAAAAGCTCTGTCTATTCTAGAGTAAGAATTGTGATTATGATACCTGTCCATAAGTCCTGCTATGAGCTTTTATAGACTTGGCTTGGCCCAATCCTAGTAGTATTCCAACTTTCCTTATAAGAGTCCTCATAGGAATCACACACCCTACTCACTACCAACCAAGTGAGATGCACAATCCTAGTAGAACTTTATTCTCCTTAGCAGAGTCCTTCTAGGAGTCACACTTCTACTCACTACCAACCAAGTGAGATGGTTTTGCACAATCCTAGTAAGACTCTACTCTCCTTAGCAGAGTCCTCCTAGAAGTCACACTCTTTATACTCGGATATACATTCCTGACTGAGCTACCTTATCTCGGTCCCCTGTCATTCGGGCCATGTGACTGGAAGTCGATCTATCGAATGGCACCCTGCCGAGCTACGCACAGCTCAGTTCTCTCTATTGACAACATCTCGGTCCAATAAAGGACTACCTTCAGATAGCTAGGTCTAGGCCCTGACAACCCATCTCTGACCGGTCTAGTGTCTTCTTAGCCCAAGACCGAGCTATACCAGCTCTTATCTCGGCCCATTGTGTGGTCCAACTTCCAAAGAAGACTTTTTCTATCTTAGCCCAATTTGTTTACAAATTACCCTGTCAATTGTCCCTTAATTTCATCTGCGTAGCATGATTGGGATTATTTTCCTCCAGTCGAGCTAAGAATGCCCAACTCTGCCGAGCTAGAAAAGTCATTTGATTCACAACTCGTTCGGCTCCAATAAGTCTTGTCAGTTGCTTAACACGTCCTTTTACTAATCTGGCATGTCTAACACGACGTCATTGCCAGGATACGTAGCGTGCCCTCATTATCCTCGTTCTTTTGTTACAACCGTCATGTACCTCCAAAAAAAATTTGAACAGCCCGCCTTTTTTCTTTCAACATTTATGTCATTCGAGTTCGCAATCGTATGGCGAGTCATTTTTTCTATGTTTCACCAAGCAGACTAACTCGGTTTACACTAACCCTGCTAACCTTCTTTGGCCGAGATCCTTATCTTGGCTGAATAATTTAAAAATTGTTGGTCAAACCTGCCAACCTTCCTAAGCCTAGATCCTTATCTCGGCTAAAGCGAAAAAAAGTGTTGGTCAAACCTGCCAACCTTCCTGAGCCTAGATCCTTATCTCGGCTAAAGGAAGAAAAAGTATTGGTCAAACCTGCTAACCTTCTTCAGCCTTGATCCTTATCTCGGCTGAAGAATAGGATATGTTTGGCCCAACTTGCCAAGCTTCCATTAGCCTAGATCCTTATCTCGGCTAATGGACTAGAAGTTGGTCAAACTTGCTAACTTTTTTTAGCCTTGATCCTTATCTCGGCTGAAGAACAGGATATGTTTGGCCCAACCTGCTAAACTTCAGTCAGCCTAGATCCTTATCTCGACTGATGGACTAAATGTTGGTCTTACCTGCCAACCTTCTGAAGCCTAGATCCTTATCTCGGCTAAAGAATGAAAAAAGTGTTGGTCAAACCTGCCAACCTTTTTTGTTGCCCCCCAGTCGGGCAAAGACTTGTTAGAAAGAGTTGGTCAATCCTGCCAACTCACTTTGCCCCCAGTTGGGCAAAGATTTTTTACTTGGTTGGTCCTTTGTGTTAACTTTTTCCGAGGGTGTTTTATCCGACATCGTTGTTTGTATCGGACTCTACCTTGGTGCACATCCCATCTTCCTCTACCAAGATGTGTTGGTGCACTCTCTTCATCAGGACTTCCATAGTAAGAGGCAGCGTCATTGTCATTGAATCCCTTAATTTATTATCAGCTAGCAAACCTCATTTGTACTGTGCGATAGCTATGTTTGTGGGGAAATCTCCAATCTGATTAAAAGTCTCCCAATACCGGTTATTGTAAGACCTCAATGTTTCTTTCTCACCCATGTCTATGGAGAGAAGCTGATCAATCTCCACTGGCATCTTGGTATTTGTTTTGAATCTAGTCACAAATGCCTTTCCTAGTTGCGTCCATGAAGGAAGCTATACTACCTTCTAGCAACTTTTCAAACCATGTTAAACCCAAGTCACCAAGGCTGGAAGGAAATATGATACACATTAGAGCCTCGTTTCGCCGATACACCGCCATAACTTGGCGGAAGTGGCTTAAGTGCATGTAAGGGTCTGACTTTTCCTCATAAATAGTAAATTTAGGGTGGTGGAAGCTGGAGGTAATGGTGCGTTCTCTATCGCCGGAATGAACGGTGAGCTCTGTAACCTTGCTAGTACTTTATCTACTGGTTCGTATGCAAGGTGCGGTATTGGCATTCCTACCTCGACACTCCCATGTGTTCTAGGAGCCAACCGTCGTAGTGCGGAGACTCTGCAGGGGTCGCGAGCCTGAGTGCCTTCTCTTCTTCGAGCCCTTTCCTCAAGCACCATCCGCAGGTCCGTCGACCTAGGCAACTCCGTATGCCTAGATGTTGTTTGGTGTGAATGTGAGGGCCGATAACTGCTTCCTTCTGTGTAAGACCTTTCAGTCCTCGTCCTCTCAGACTTGGAGTAACGAGTCCTGGAAGTCCTCGATTGCGTATTGCTTGACCTGAGGCTTCTACTTTCAGCTTGTGATGGTGGGACTTGTCTGTCACGATCTTCTGAGTGGCGAGGGTAGGCCTTGCTCTTGCCCACCTCTTCTTCCGTTGCCCCTTTGCCCTTTATCTGGCATTTCAAAGTCTCTATGTCAGCCGCCATTCTTCGTATCAATTCATCTTGCTCCCTTACCCGATCTTCTAAAACTTGAGGATCCAACCATCGCCTCTGCCTTTCAGGGCCTCGGGAGCGATGATGACTGGAGCCCCGTCTTTCACGGGTATCCCTCCACGGGTTCCGTTGCTGGAGATCTAATTCTGCCATGGACGGGATAAAAGGTAAGCCTTTGCGCCTCCCGCCCCCTTCCGAGGTTTGCCCATCAATAGTAGAGTGTGGCAAGTCTTCATTGTGCGCCATAGAATTTAATTAAAGAGAAAACTCAATCAAAAGGTTTGTCCTTTATGATCTTTCCCACAGATGGCGCCAATTGTACGAGCACGAAATAATTATTCTCGTATGATCCTGTTGATCAAGTTTGCGCCCCCCCCAAACGTCGTCGCTTTACTTCCTGAAAACACAAACGTGAGTTAGCCGGCATGTGTGCCAGAAATCCCTCCGATGCCAAAGTTAGCAAATAGACAATAGACACAAAAGCTCTGTCTATTCTAGAGTAAGAATTGTGATTGTGATACCTGTCCATAGGTCCTGCTATAAGCTTTTATAGACTTGGCCTGGCCCAATCCTAGTAGGATTCTAACTCAACTTATAAGAGTCCTCCTAGGAATCACACACCCTACTCACTACCAACCAAGTGAGATGGTTTGCACAATCCTAGTAGGATTCTACTCTCCTTAGCAGAGTCCTTCTAGGAGTTACACTTCTACTCACTACCAACCAAGTGAGATAGTTTTGCACAATTCTAGTAAGACTCTATTCTCCTTAGCAGAGTCCTCCTAGAAGTCACACTCTTTATGCTCGGATATACATTCCTGACCGAGCTACCTTATCTCAGTCCCCTGTCATTCGGGCCGTGTGACCGAAAGCCGATCTATCGAATGGCACCCTGCCGAGCTACGCACTACTCAGTTCTCTCTATTAACAGCATCTCGATCCAATAAAGGACTACCTTCAGATAGCTAGGTCTAGGCCCTGGCAACCCATCTCTGACCGGCCTAGTGTCTTCTTAGCCCAAGACCGAGCTACACCAGCTCTTATCTTGGCCCATTGTGTGGCCTAATTTCCAAAGAAGACTTTTTCTAGTTCGGCCCGATTTGTTTACAAATTACCCTCTCAGTTGTATTAGCCATTTTTGTAGTGAGATTGTATTTATCTTCTTCCAACAGACTCAATATTACCGGAGACATTTTATCAATTTTTATTTTGGCTCTTCATAAGAAACTAACATTTATTATTAGGTAAAGAGTCTTCTCGCCACTGTTTAGGTCTCCATCTCTTCTTTGTTGCTTCGCTGTTCCAGTCTATTGATTGCATGTATGCCTCTATTTCTCTATTCTTTCTCTTTATTTCTCTTTCGTATAAAAATATTATTTAAAAAAATAATTTAATAATATATTTTTAAAAAATAAATATTTACAAATGTCACATCATCAACCACATCAACACTATGTGCATAGACATCATATCATAATAAAAAATTACATTTTTTATTTATGTTTATAAGAATTTTTTTAAAAAAAAATTAGTTAAATTAATTTGATCCATTAACTAAAATAAAGAATATTATTAAAATGCATACTAATTAAACTAATTATACAAAATAAAGAGAGTACTCTTAATACGTACTTTATCTTCAAATTGGGTTAAACTTTAGTTTGGTAGCCTCAAGAGTTAGATATTTTAATTTTGAATACCAATGATTGAGGAGGTTTTTGAAGCCCAATCAGTATCATGTTCTAAATTTGACCCTAAAATCGCATCGTTATTATGAGTTTATTTAAGAAGTGGGTTGATTTTTTTTATTTTTTTAGTTTGGGATTAAAAAATCTCGTTTGAAATAAATTTTTTAACTTTATTGACTTTTTATGAGAAAAAGAATGTAATGATTATTAATTGAAAATAATATTTTGTCTGATTAAAATAGCCTTAAACCCAACCAAGCAAGTTGCCAAAGGAAGGTTACATTTCTTTCTTTGAATAAATCCAAGCTTTGTTGGCCCCTTCTTTTTTGAAGCGACAACTAACAAAATTCTACATAAATTTTGCATAAATCCAAGCTTTGTTGGCCCCTTCCAAGCTTTGCATTCTCTGTCCACTACAACAAAAAACAGAAATGGTGACCAAAAAATTAAAATTCGTCGCCGAACATAAGGATTTTAGCGACTAAAAGAGTTTAGTCGCCGAACAGCAGGTTTTTAGCGACTAAAAGGAAGTTTTGTCGCCTAATATAGGATTTTTAGCGACTAAAGTTTGTTTAGTAGCCAAAAGTCACGGTTTTTGGCGACTAAAATAATTTAGTAGCGAAAAGGTATGCTTTTGGCGACTAAAAACAAGTTTAGTTGCTGATTATAGCAGTTTTGCCGACTGAAAACAATTTAGTCGCTGAAAGTGAAGCTTTTTGGCTACAAAAAAAGAATTAGTAGCTAAAAAGTCAAGAATTGCCGACTAAAATCCATTTTAGTCGCCCAAAGTAGGGGTTTTGGCGACCAAATTTCTGTTTAGTCGCCAAATGTCGAATTCTTAGGCGGGATTTAATTGTTTTATCGACAGAAAAGAAATTAGTAGCCAAAAAATGGAGAATTGGCGACTAAAATTCACATTTAGTCGCCAAAAGTGCTATCCAATTTTTTTTGTAAATATTTTATTTTTTTACATGAAATATATGAAATAAAAAAATTTATTTTTATATTATAGAATTTTATATTCATACCAGTGAATATAGTATATAAATAATATATGTTGCAATATTATTCATGTGATTTGGGAGTGGCGTAGTGGGGCAAGTGTTGGTAAAGGCGGAGTGGGGTGCAAGGCTTGGGACGTCGCAGGTTCGAACCTTGTGGGAGCAACCAATGCAAATTTTTTTTTTTTTTGAAAATGGTTTTGGTGACTAAAGTCGTTCATCGTCGAAAGGTATAGGTTTTGGCGACTAACTGTTTAGTCGGCAAATGTTTAAATAATAATAAAAAAAATTTACTATTGACGACTAAAAGTTTAGTCGCCAAAGGTCGAATTTCCAAAAATGGAATTGCATTTGGCGACAATTTCTTTCGTCGCTGAAGACCTGTACATTGCCGACTAACAGGTTTTTAGTCACCAAAGGTATTCGCGACCGTCCATTGGCGACAACAGTGGCGACTAAAATTTTTTGTCGCGGAAAGTGGAAATTCGACCTTTGACGACTAAAAAAATACTTTCGGCGACTAAAAATTTAGTCGCCAAAGCTGTATTTTCTTGTAGTGGTCACTCACAACCTAACAAAATTCTACATTAATTCATAATTTTATTTTGAATGAATTACCCTCACCTTTTTTAAGTATGATAAAAAATATAATTAATCATATAAATTTAACATAATTATATTAACTTTTTTTCTAGTAAGATTAAAGTGATTAAAATTAATGCAGACGATGGGTGAATACTTAAATATAAATAAATAAATATAGATTTTAATAGAAAACATATGACAACATTATTTTTTTTTATCTATACGATTAATGAATTACTAATAACAAAAGAACACAAGTATTATGTGAATTAAAATCATAAGAGAGACTGGTGTAATTATGCTAAAAATGTGAGACTAATTATATTTTCTTTAAATTTTAGAGAAGGTAAGTGCAATTTATCCTTTTATTTTAAAAAAAATATTTTTTCACATGATGTGGTACACAAGGTTGAAATTTTGAAATTGAAAACACAATTATCTTAAATAATACAATAAGAACAACTTAAATGAGTTAAAAAATATTTATAAAATTTGTTAGTTTGTGCAACGTTACTCTTTTAACATGTATGAAAAAAATATATAAAAAATTTTCGTCAATCAATGAGTCTCACTTTTATTTATTTTTAAACAATATTATACAAATTAACAATTTTTACTGTTAATCATGAAATTTAATATTTAAAATGAAATCTGTTACAATAATATAATCAGTATTTTTTAAAAAATAAATTTATTAATTTATCCAACATTATTATCTTCTTCATGCATGCTTTATTTTTATTTTTATTTAAAATTGAAATTTGTTGTTTAATGTAAATTTTAAAAAACATTTTTTCTCAATACATAAAAATTACTCTAACATCAACCAAGACATTTAAAAATGGGTATTTCAGTGAGACAAGATTGATCATCATAACCAAACCACCACGTTTTGATCCTAACCAAAACACTTAGATAATTTTAAATTGTTAGGCATTATGAGGGGACAACAATGTGTTGCGCTAATTAATAATTGATAACATTTGAAAGTGGAGAAAATTATTAAAAGTCTACTCTAGCAATTGTTCAAGTCATTTGATTTAGTACTGAAAGATCCATTCATTATGAAATCTTTGGTGAGGAGTTCTTTTATTTGTTTTGAAGGATATTTTGTTTTCAATTTTATTTCCTAATTTATTTGTCGACTATTCGTTTAAAATTTTTTCCTATCTGTTGAAATTTTTTTTCCTATCTACTCAAATTTTTTTTCTATCTATTCAAAAATTTTCCTATCTGTTAAATTTTTTTACCCTATCTGTTAAATTTTTTTAATCTTTTCAATTCAAATTTCCCTTATTTATTAAATTTCCCCCTAAATCTTTGTTATTGAAGACATTATCTGTTCAAATTTTGAACTTATCTCAACTTATTTGTTGATTTTTTTTTTTTTGGTTATTTGTCAAAATAAGCACCTATTTGTTAAATTATGAATCTGTTAAAAATAATATCTATTGAAATATGTGTCATTTTGAATAGGTCTGAACTATTTTTGAACAAATTTGCATTACATGAGGTCTTATCTGTTATATTTTCAACAATCCGACAGTCCAAACAAACCAGATCCAACAATAATAGATCTAATTCAATTTTACTACAAATTTATTTCATCATTAACAACATTCATCATCAATAAAAACAACAACAAGAAGAACAGATCAACAGTAGTAACTAGAAAAAGGGGGGGAAAAGAAACTGAACCAAGTATTGTACAGAGAAGGACGAGAAAAAATCAGTGAGTAAGAGTGTGATCTGAGGTCTTCGGATTTGAAGCCAAACGGACCTGTGATGGTGATAATGATTCTGTCATTGGAGACCACAGATATCTCAGATGAAGATCATGAAATTACACCGACAGTAATAGAAAGACTTAACAATCAAGCAAAATCTAGCTTACAAATCAACAGAATTGAAATCAAAATCATTCCAAAAACAAACAAAGCATTTGTTATACATCAATAATGTGTGTAGAGAGAGAGAGAGATTACCTCTTTGCCGAGGAGTTTTGAGAAGTATCGCTCAGCTTGAACATTGGTGACATCACCTTGGGAAATCGTCATTTTCTCCACCTTCCTCCACATCTTCTACGTCTACCTTCGTCGCCAAAACCCTAACCCTAACTTCTTCTCCATCGCTACCACTGCTTCCTCTGACAACAATATCATTCTCTCCCAAATAATCTTCGTCGCTGAAGACGAAAAGGAAGACAATGAGAATGCACTTCAAGTGAAGGGACTGAGAGGGAAGCTCACTTGCAACTTCAAGCATCTACGAATCTGGCCGGCAGCAGAGGAGAGACGGCGGCGGTGTAGCAACTGATGAAGGAAGAATGCGGCAATGATAGATCTGATTCGCTTAGATCTGAGGGAAACAAATGGATGAAGAGAAGAAGAGAGAAAATGAGAGAGAAGAGAAAAAGAGGTGATTGGTGAGACAAAAGTGATGGTGGTCAATCGATAGCAACAGCGGCGACGGAGGTGAAAAGAAGAGGAGAGAGAGATAGAGAGAGAGAGAGGGGGACGAAATGGCTAAACCGTGGTTAAAAGATTATATATGCACACAAGGGTATTTTGGTCTTTTCTTCTAAGTATGTCCTTATAAACAAAGTATTTTATAGTGTGAACTTTTAACCAAACAAAATTTAAGTTTGGATTTATCGACCAAGTGCGATTTAAAATGTCATAGAATAGTAGCACAAAAATAATATTGAGACTATGGGGATGTATTTTCTGAGTACCAAACACGTGGCCGAGGTGGCACCGAAGTGTCAGCCGAGGTGCCACGTGTCGTGGTAGTTACGCCGAGGTTATCTCGGAGTTGCCGAGGTTATCTGCGAGAATACAGGAATCCGGGATAAACGGATAAGGGACAGGAGTCCTAGAATGAAGAAAGACTACAAGATGGATACATGTGATACTCTCAGGGGGGTCTATCCTTATCTCTTGAAAGAGTCCAAGGTAGATCCGGAATTGGAGTCCATAAAAGTGAGACTTCTAGTGGGACTAAGATAGAGGAAGACTATAAAAGAAGGGCACCCCCGGCGGGTCTAAGGTACGCAATTTTAAGTCTTGAGCAGTAATTTAAGCACTGGTTTATCTTTGAGAGATACTGACTGGATCGTCGGAGTGTCCCCGGGTGGAAGAACCACCGCCGGAGCCTATTCTTTCTGTGCAGATTACAGGGTGCCATCTATTCTGCCTGTGTTCTACAGCTGGATTACTAAGGAGGGCAGTGTGATCGGAAATTCACTCACACAATTTGGCGCCGTCTATGGGAACGAAAGAAGAGTAGATGGCCAGTAACACACAGAAGGAAAAGATTAGGGACGACACTCCTGCTGGGAGTGGAAGACCCGTTGACCCTAACGTTGAAGGAGGAGACCACAACGAAGGAACTCGTGATCAGAATCACGCAGAGAAAGGCGTTGGCCAAGATGGCGACACATCAAAGAAAGCGGACCAGGGCAAATACTATAATGAGGACGACCTCCAGACACGGAAGACAGTGTCGAGGAGGGATGAAGAAGTAAAGGAGATGGCAAACAAGTTGGCAGACCTTCAATCGGTCGTCAACTTCATGATGCAAAATAATGTCATGCAGCCGCCATACCCGCTACAGGACACGCCAATGCCAGCAGCAAACGCCCAGAAGAAGGGGCAGAAAGAAACCCCCGAAGTTCATCAGCACACGAGGAGTGGAAGGCACTCTTACCGACCTTCCAGGGAAGTCGGCTGAGAAGAGCCGAGAAGAGAAGAGTCCCGAAGGACATGTCACGAGAAGGAAGCAGACCCCAAAGAACATCGGTATGTTCAGGGGCGGGTATTGTGTTTCGATGCATCCTGCGGAGAAGGATCAAAAAGGGGCCACCATGAGGCCGAGAGTAGTGCGCCGAAAAGGCTGAAGTCCAAAGACAGCCGGGCTGCAAGAAGAAGTAAAGAAGACTTGAGAGATTACCTCAAGAGGAAGCAGGAGAATGCCGGAGCCGAGGTAACCTCCCCGGTTAAGCCGATGATGCCATTCTCGATGGAATTGGACAAATTCGTCGCGCCGAAAAGATTCAGTATGCCGAGGTTCCATATATATGATGGTAAGTCAGACCCAAACTTCCATGTTGGATTATTTTTGAATTCAATGGCATTATATAGTGGGAACGAGCCGTTGCTCTGCAAAGTGTTCCCTTCATCCTTCGGGGAGATTGCATCAGATTGGTTCCACAAACTACCAAAGGGGAGCGTGAAGAGCTGGGAAGGCCTGGCCGAGATGTTTGTGGCCAGGTTCATAACAAACAAATTGCAGCCATTGAGGGTGGATGCATTGATGGCCCTAAAAATTGGCAAAGATGAAAGCCTTAGGGCCTATGCAAAGAGGTACTATGAGGTGTTCAATCGAATACCTGAATGCAACCAGGAGGTGGCGGTCGTGTCTTTCAAGAACGGCCTGAAGGATGACTGTCCACTGCGGAAGTCTTTGGCAAAAACCTTACCAAAGAGCATGGAAGAGCTCATGGCAAGAATCGAGAAGTATGCCAGAGCCGAGGAAGATACGTCGGGGAATAAGGAGACGATGCCAGAAAAAGGCAACGGCTCGCCGAAGCGAGGCCGAGGTAACAATGGACCCAACAAACAAGAGACAGAGTTGAGAGCAAAACAGGCAGTGACGACGGTGTTCCGAATTCCAGTCCACAAAGTCTTTGATCAAATTCGAAATCAGCCCTACTTCAGGGCGCCGGCAAGGGCACCAGGAGAATTTATGGGAAGAAACCTTGGAAGGCGTTGTGCTTACCACAATGAGGAGGGGCACCTAACTCAGGGTTGCAGAGCCCTTAAAGCACACTTAGAAGATTTGGTGAGGCAAGGCCATCTAAGGGACCTTGTGGATGAGGCCAAAACAAGGGAAGAACAGGCACGATTGCCTCAAGCACCGGCAATTGCCCCAAATAAGCCAACCACAAAAGTGGACCTCGGGTGGTTAATGTGATCCACTCAAAGGTGAATGAAAACGACATACGGGGGGAGACACAGAGGGTAAAACACCTGCAACACGTCAACCAGGTCGGACTAAAAAGACCTCGGCTTGAAGAATGCCAAGGACAGATGATAGCCTTCACAGAAGCCGACCTAGATATGGTTCAGCACCTGCACAATGATGCCTTGGTAGTATCCCTCCAGGTTGGGAAGTGCCAGGTGAAACGCATCCTGATTGATCAAGGCAGCTCCTGCGACATCATGTATGTCAGATGTTACAAGGAGTTAGGCCTTCACCCTGATGACATGGAGCAGTCAAACGGCCCGATGGTCGGCTTCAATGGAACGCCGACATGGCCATTAGGCGCAACAAGCTTGGAGGTACAGGCTGGCACGAAGAAGATCAAGACAGAATTCATAGTGATTGACACGCCCTCGCCTTACAACATCATCTTGGGGAGGCCGTGGTTGCATGCAATGGGGGCAGTTCCCTCAACATTGCATCAACTGCTACGGTTCCCAACAGAACATGGGATTGAGGAAGTCAGAGGAGATCAGTTGTAGGCGAAAAATTGCTCCATGGCAGCAATGAAATTAACCTGCAGCATTCGGGAACCAAAGAAGGCAGAAGTTGAAAAAGAGGACATGAAGGTCCTAGATGATATCGGCAAGGAGCCGATCGAGAAAAGTGAAGAAGCACTGAAGAAAATCCTCGTCCAGGAGGACGATGAAGAGCGCTTCTTTCTTCTCGGCACAGGATTAGCCGAAGAAGAAGAAAGGGAGCTGAAAGCCTTTCTGAGGAAAAATATTGAGGTGTTCGCCTGGACACCTTATGAAATGCCTGGCATTGACCCCGAGGTCACATGTCACAGACTCAACGTTGACAGGTCGGCCAAACCTGTAATACAACGAGCCAGAAGACCGATGTTGATGCACGTCGAAGCAGTAGAAGAAGAAGTAGACAGACTTCTAGAGGCCAGGGCCATCAGAGAAGCCAATTATCCGACATGGTTATCAAACACCGTGGTAGTAAAGAAGAAGAATGGCAAGTGGAGGGTCTGCGTAGATTTTACAAACTTGAACAAAGCTTGTCCTAAAGACAGCTTCCTTCTGCCAAAGATCGACCAGTTGGTGGACGCCACATCTGGACATGGAAGGATGAGCTTCTTGGATGTATATAGGGGGTATCACCAGATAGCCATGTACCCCCCGAATGAGGAGAAGACAACGTTCATCACTCCGAAAGGTTTGTATTGTTACAGAGTCATGCCTTTTGGGTTGAAGAACGCAGGAGCAACTTACCAAAGGCTGGTAACCAAGATGTTCAAACACTTGATTGGCGAATCAGAAGTCTACATTGATGACATGGTCGTGAAGACCAAGGAACCAAAGGATCATCTTGCTGACCTAGAAGAGGTCTTTGACATACTCAAAACATATCGGCTCCGACTAAACGCATCGAAATGCACGTTTGGAGTCGGATCCGGTAAGTTCTTGGGATACCTGGTGACTAGAAGGGGCATTGAAGCCAGCCCAGATCAGATCAAGGCCATTCTGGAATTACAGAGTCCGACATTGGCTAAACAGGTTCAAATTCTTATTGGAAGGGCCGCAGCCCTAAACAGGTTCATAAGCCGAAGTTCGGACAAATGTAAACCTTTTTTCAATTTGGTAAAAAAGGCCACGGATTTTCTATGGACAGAGGAATATGAGGCCCCTTTGGCCGACCTGAAGAAATATCTTACCTCGGCTCCAGTCCTCTCAACACCTCAACCTGGGGAGGAACTGTTTTTATACTTAGCAGTTTTAGAGCACGCAGATGGTTACCGTGATAATCCGAGAAGAGAATGGAGAGCAGAAGGCTGTTTACTATGTAAGTAAAACCTTGGCTGATGCAGAAACAAGGTATCTACCACTGGAGAAATTAATGCTGGCCTTGGTAATGGCCTCAAAGAAGCTAAACCATTATTTTCAGGCTCATAAGATAGTGGTTCTGATAGAGCACCCACTAAAATCCTTGTTGCAACAAGGAGACTTAACTGGAAGAATAGCAAGATGGGCCGTAGTTTTAGGCCAATATGACCTGGAGTTCAAGCCGAGAACAGCAATTAAGGGCCAAGTCTTGGCCGACTTTGTGGCCGAGTTCTCGCCAGAATACATCGAACATCGGGCTCCGTTGAGCCGAGATGAACGATGTCCAAACAAGGAAGGAGAAGCCCAGCCAAAGGCTAAAGAACCAAGGAAGGAAAAACTCGCACCTGCAAAGATTCACATCGCGACTCCTTTCAACTTTTTGTTGATGGAAGCTCAAACCAAAGGCGGGGTAGGAGTAGTGTTAATTTCCCCGATGAGAGATATTGGAGCGATCCATTATTTGGGGTTCAAAGCCTCGAACAATGAGGCGGAATATGAAGCATTGATTGCTGGACTGAAGCTGGCAGTAGCAGCAGAGGCAGATGAGGTAATAGTTTTTTGTGACTCACAACTTATAGTGAATCAAACTACAGGAGAGTTTGCTGCCCGAGATGAAAGGATGTCGGCATACGCAAAAGAAGTCATCAGGCTGGCAGACATGTTTCAAAACTGCCGACTTCTTCAGGTTAGCCGAGATGATAACAGCCACGCCGACGCGTTGGCCAATTTAGCAAGTTCAATGCAAACCGGAAAGACAAGGACAATAATGATCGATTACCTATCAGGCCCGAGCATAGAGTCACCACACACAATGCAAGAAGCATTATGTGTGGACATGGGACCAAGCTGGATGGATGCAATTGTTGCATTCCTGAAAGAGGGAAAGCTGCCAGAAGATCGAAAGGAAGCACACAAGGTCAGATTGAAGTCGGCAAGATTTAGTCTGACAGCAGAAGGACATCTCTACAGAAGATCCTTCACTGGACCTCTTTTAAGGTGTATACACCCTCTTCAGGTCGAAGACTTTTTATATGAAATTCATGAAGGAGTTTGTGGAAGCCACGCAGAGGGCAGATCGTTAGCTCACAGGGCCATTACCCAGGGGTATTGGTGGCTCTATATGCAAAAAGATGCAGAAGCCTATGTGAGGAAGTGTGAACAATACTAGAGGTTTGCACCCTTGATACATCAGCTAGCTGCTGACCTGAACCCGGTTTCCAACCCTTGGCCATTTGCCCAATGGGGCATGGATCTCGTTGGACAATTACCCCAAGCAACTGGGCAACGGAAGTACCTACTGGTAACAACAGACTACTTCACAAAGTGGATAGAAGCAGAGCCTCTTGCCAAAATCCGAGATGTGGATGTGAAGAACTTCATCTGGAAAAACATTATCACCAGATTTGGGATTCCAAGAGCAATCGTTGCCGACAATGGAACACAGTTTGACAGCAAACTCATCAAGAATTTCTGTGCAAAGTTCTGTAATAACCCTCGTACCGATTACTGAATAACCACCGAATTAGATACTGATCACTGATAAACTGAACTGCTAATGACTGATAAGTGAACTGGATGAACTACTGAACAAACTGAATGAAACTGAAACCGAAACTGAATGAGTTTGTCTATTTAATTACATATCTAATCTGTTTGATTCCATGATTATCTGTTTGTATTGTATGTTTAAACTGCTAATTGAAGGCCTTATCGGCGGCCGATTTAGAAACCGTTTGAAGTTTTAGACTCAGTATAATAATTGTGATTTTATGGTATTTTTATCTGAAAATTGATTAGGAATGACTAAATTAGATTAAATTGAGTTAATTAGAGACTTCGACTTAATTACACTTAAGCCACTTAGTGGACAATTGTTTATTCAATATTGTAGTGCCTTATTACACTTAGAGGAGCATTTCATCAGCCCTTTTCTCCTTGTTTTGCCGACCAAGAGAGGAGTAAGTGAGAGAGTGTGAGAACTTGGTTCACCTTGAAGATTTGCTTGGTAATTGCTTGGAATTGAGGTGTATTGGCATAATTAAGCTTGCTAGACTTGGGATTGTCACTTAGGTAAGAGAATTCATTGCATTCTTGTTGTCCTTAAGCTTCCTTTCTCATGGTTCATGCATCATTGTGGAGTTGAGACTTGATTTTGCTCATATAAGTTGAATTAGAGCATAATTCATCCATGCATGCTTGAATTGGTGTATTGTGAGGGTGAATTCTTAAAGAATTGTACATGCATGCTCATGTTTTCATCATGGTCCATGTTTTCAAGTTGTTTTCAAAGTTTGGAGCTCAATAGAGCAAGGTTTGAAGATTGAAATTGGTTTAAAACCCATGCATCACATATTACATATTGCTCTTAAAAATGGGTTTGAAATTGTATTTAATTGACTCACCTTTGGGGCTTGAATTCTCAAATTGGCTTTTGAAACTTGTTATTTATTGAGTTGGGATGTATTCCCCAGAATTTGGGCCCAAGAGGTCGAGTTTTGAGTGTTGGAACACTTGGTTTGAGCTTGGAAGGCAAATCTGGAAATTCCAGATTTGGCTTCTTCGCTCGAGCGAAGGATTCCTCGCTCGAGCGACCAAGGTTTCCTCTGAGCTACGCTCGAGCGAGATATTGGTGGCTCGAGCGTAAAAATCGAACATCCAGTACTTTTACTGTTTTCATCAGACCGCTCGAGCGAAGGAAGGCTCGCTCGAGCGAACCCTTTGATTTTGGAAGCTCGCTCGAGCGAGCATCGAGCGAGCATCGCGCGTAAAAATTGAGCATCCAGTATTTTTACTGTTTCATCAGAGCGCTCGAGCGAAGGATTGTTCGCTCGAGCGAAGCCTTTGATTTTGCAAACTCGCTCGAGCGAAGGAAGGCTCGCCGGCGAGACCCCTTTCAAAGAACTTTTGAAAAGTGCCTTCCAACTGTATTTTTGCATCCTCATCTCATCCTAGGCATTCTTAGGCCTAGTTTAATGCATCTTAATGAGGATTTAGACATAGAACCACACCGAGGGAATTTAGAGATTTAATTATCATCCTTTCCAACTGTAAACTTAGTGTGTGTTCTATTGATTGACTGTTTAGGGTTGACTCTCGGGGACGCGCTCTAGCTCGATAGCCCAATCACCGTGAGTAACAGATGTGTAAAGATATGTTCAAAATGGTTATCTTTTGAATCTTGTTTACCGAGCATTTCTTGAATCGATATTATTCTTGAATGAATGTATGTCCTATTTCTGAATCGTATTGTGGCATCCTTAGCACCTCTTGTTATTGGTCGTTCTGAGCTCTGTCGGTTTCCTTGTGGAACCATCTTGTTTCTTGAATGACCGCCATCATTCTTTGTTGGGTCTATTAAGGCCGGTCCTTCGGACCCTCTTGTTATAGGCTATTGGATGTACCACATATGACCGATTGATTGAAATCTTGAAAGATGAAACTCTTGTTTAATGAATTGATTTCATTTATCGCAAGGACATTCATTCATAACCTCTTTACGCTTTTATGTTATTCATCGGGCTTTAGCTCACCGTTATATATATATGTAGGTTCTCACCGCCAGAGAAGCTAGGGCGTGGGATTGGTCCCCAGTTTGTCACCACCTATGTGCCTCACCGTGAGGTTCGAGACGCCATGCCATGGCTTGGGGTGTTTTTGTCCCCACTAGTCTCCTCTTGTTTTGTCTTGTTGTATAGACTCTTTTTAGATCGTTATCAAGGGATTGAGTTCCGTCTTGAATGTCTCAGTAATGATTGTATATACTGTACTGTCTGAATGCATAAATGTATGGAAAATGTTTTTGACATACAGATTTTCACAGCTCAATGGACACTAGTTATTTATTGTATTGGCTTCCGCCAGTTACGTACTCGATTGATTGTATTCGCTTGAAGGGCCTTTGGTAATCTCGGATTCTTGGCGATTCTGATACTAAACCCATAGGTTTTGGGTCGTGACAGAGTGGTATCAGAGCGATACTTAACCACGAGTTATACCGCACACACGTGTCCAAATGAGCTATAGGGTGTCCTAGAAAAGCAATTAGGGCATCTCATGAATTGAAAAGTGTGTGCTTTTGATTGACTGATTATATGTTAAACTGCTAAACTGTTTAAAGATACAACTGCTCATAATGATAACTGTCATAACTGCTTTATAGTGAAATGGATAATGCAAATGAAACTGAATCATCATCCTCTGAGGCCAGAATGGCCAGACTTGAACAAATGATGGGACTGGTAATTGAAAGACTGGACCAACAACAGAACCAACAGCCACCTCCTCCTCCTCCGGTGCAACCGGAACAGAATGCACCAAATGTACAAAATGTGAATGTGAATGAGGGGGACATTATTGCACTGACCCACAAGTTCAGCAAGATGAAACCGCCGTCCTTTCAGGGAGGCTTAGAACCGTTAAAGGCTGAAGCTTGGGTTCTTGAGACTGAGAAATTATTTGAAATGTTTCCGTGCTCTGAAGCCAACAAAGTACTGTTAGCAACCTTCACCCTTCAGGAAGAAGCAAGAAGGTGGTGGATGTTGACCCGTGGCGAATACTATTGTGACTTGGTCTCAATTCAAGGAGTCCTTCTTTGAAAAGTACTTTCCCCAGTGCATCAGAGACAGAAAAGTGACTGAGTTTGAACAACTAAGACAGGGCAAACTGTCTGTTGCCGAGTATGAGAAGCAATTTACCGAATTTGCTAGATATGCACCACAGATGGTGGATACTGAATATAAGAAGGCCAGAAGGTTTGAAGGAGGCCTTAGTGCTGCTATACAGGACCGAATAAATGTTTTGAAAATGCCAACTTTTGTAGGTGTTCTCGACCGGGCATTGATGGCCGAGATAAATATTGCAGCAGTGAAACAATCTGAAACACCGACAAGTGAGTGGCAAGGGAAAAGACAGGGTTTCAAATTTAAGAAAGGCAAGCACAACCCAGCCAACAAGAAACAAGAAATGTATCACGGTCGACAACTAGCCCCTGACCAGGAGTGGATTTACTCCACCTCGCCCGTATGTGGCAATAAGCACAAAGGGTTTGCTACCGTGTTTCGAGCTTGTTTCAGGTGTGGCAAGGTGGGCCACAGATATAAAGGCTGCCCTTCAGCTCCACCAGCTAGTAGTAGAGCTGCACCAAGCGCAGCAGCATCAAATGTAGCACCAAAGCCGAACCCCAAAGCTACCGGGAAAGAGCCTGAGGCGGGGCAGTATTTGCCCTAATGCAGAGGCGTTGAGAATCTTTAAACCGCTTGTGTCGTATCCTCTCTATTTGTGCTCAAAATGCATATGTATTGATTGATTCGGGTCTACGATTCGTATGTGTCGATGCTTTCTCACGAAAATTGAATAGACCCTTAGAACCCATGAATTATTTGCTAGTCAGATCATCACCTGTTGGGGGATCCATGACATGTGCATATATGTATCCTGCTTGTGAGATTATTGTTGGGGATATGCACCTATTTATTGATTTACTGCCATTGAACATAGATCATTTTGATGTGATATTGGGGATGGACTGGTTACAAAAATATCATGCTACTATCGATTGTGTGACCAAGCAAGTTGTTTTCCGTCATGGGTTTACCCGAATTTGTCTTTAGTGGAGTTGGAGTAGTACCTCTTCCATATTTGATTTCTTCTGTAAAGGCTGTCAAACTGATTAGAAAGGGGTGTAAGGGCTATCTGTGTTCTATCTTGTTGTATTCACTCTCGATAATGTTAAAAGCGATGTGAATTGCATTCCTATAGTTAGAGAATTCGGATGTATTTCAGATGATCTACCGAGGATTTGATTGACAGGAGATTGAGTTCATTGTTGATGTAGTACCGTACAACAAGTATCGAAAAGCTCCCTCTGTAATGGCTCCAACCGAATGAAAAAATGAAGGTACAATTGCGAGGCTATTTGGACAAGAAGTTTATCGTGCCTAGTACTTCACCGTGGGGCGCGCCTGTTTTATTTGTGCAGAAGAAAGATGGCTCACTGAGACTGTGCATTGATTACCGCGAACTGAATAAGGTAACTGTAAAGAACAAATATCCTTTCTGGCGTATTGATGACTGTTTGATCGATTCTGGTGCACAAGTGTTTTCCAAAATTGACCTTAGATCGGGGTACCATCAATTGAAAGTCAAACCGGAAGACATTGATAAAACTGCTTTCAGAACGAGGTATGGCCATTATGAATTTTTAGTTATGCCATTCGGAGTCACGAATGCCCCAGCTGCATTTATGGACCTTATGAACAGAATTTTCAAACCATACCTCGATGACTTCATTGTAGTATTTATTGATGACATATTGATATATTCTAAGACTGTAGAAGAACATGAACAGCATCTGAGACTTGCCCTGCAAACCTTAAGAAACGAATGTATGCTAAACTGTCTAAGTGTGAATTTTGGCTTGACCATGTTATGTTTTTGGGGCATGTTGTTAGCAAAGATGGAATTTCTGTTGATCCGCAGAAAATTGAAGCTGTAGTGAACTGGCCTAGACCAACAAATGTGACCAAGTCCAAGCTTTTGGGATTTGCCGATACTCTGAAGATTTGTCAAAGATTTCTCCAAAATTGCCTTACCACTGACTCAACTGACTCAGAAAGGGACACCATTTGACTGGACTGATCAGAGGGAATCGGCATTTCAGGAATTGGAAACTAGACTTGTGACTGCACCAATTCTGACTCTACCTACAGTGCTTGATGGTTACTGCTTGTTTTTAGTGATGCCTCTCATAAGGGTTTGGGATGTGTTTTAATGCAGAATGGGAGAGTTATTGCTTATGCTTCCCGACAGTTGAGACCGCATGAAAAGAATTACCCAACCCATGATCTTGAACTTGCCGTAGTAGTTTTTGCATTGAAAATCTGGCGACACTATTTGTATGGAGTAACATGTGAAGTCTACACCGACCACAAGAGCCTAAAGTACTTTTTCACGTAAAGAATCAATATGAGACAGCGGAGATGGCTTGAATTGATCAAAGACTACGACTTACAGATTCCGTACCATCCAGAAAAGCCAAATACCGTTGCATGCCTTGAGCCGAAAATCGATTGCCAACTTAGCCTGTTTGCTGACTGGACAGAAAGAGTTGCTTCTTGATCTTGAAAAGTCTGAGATTGAAATTGTTTTGAAAGAACAGGGCGGGACAATAGCTGCCATTACTGCTCAACCAAATTTTGATTGAGGAAATTAAGGAGAAATAAAGAATCGGATGATTACTTGAAGAAAATCATCGAGAAAAGAGATTCAAAACCGAAACCGGTTCAAATTTGAGAACAATGTCTTGAAATTTCAAGACGGTATGTGTACCAAATGACACCGAATTGAAACGAAGAGTTACGCAAGAAGGCCACAATTCAAAGTTTCTATTCACCCGGGAATACGAAAATGTATCAAGATCTCAAATGTAATTTTTGGTGGCGGGGATGAAGAAAGAAATTGCCGACTTTGTGTCTAAATGTCTTCATTGCCAACAAGTCAAAAGCAACATCAACGACCGCCGGATTATCGCAACCCTTACCCATACCAGAGTGGAAATGGGAGCACATCACGATGGATTTTATCGTTGGATTACCTCGCTCCGGAAAGGTATGGATTCAATTTGGGTTATTGTTGATAGATCGACTAAATCGCACTTCCTACTGTCAAGACAATCTATAATGCAGATAGATTGGTCATTATTTATATTGATGAAATTGTTAGATCGCACGGAGTGCCCGTGTCTATTGTTTCGACAGGATTCAAGTTTACATCGAGGTTCTCGCAAAGCCTCTGATCGCATTGGGTCTTGAATTGAGGCCGAGTAGCGCCTATCATCCTCGAGCAGATGGACAATCGAAGGACCATCCGCACTCTAGAGGACCCTCGAGAATGTGTGTTCTTGACTTCCGAGGAACCGAAAGTCATCTGCCGTTATTTGAATTCGCCTACAACAAATGCCTACCATTCGAGTATTGGAATGGCGCCTTCGAGGCGTTGTATGGCGAAAGTGTAGATCTCCAATCTGGCGGGCGAAGTTGGAGATGGGCCATTACTTGGGCGAGATTGTATATGAAACAACCGAAAAGGTAAAAGCGTCTGACAAAGAAAGACCGAACCGCAGAGCCGTCAGAAAAGTTATGCCGATGTCAGAAGACGGGATAGAGAATATGAAGTGGGTGATCACGTGTTTGTGAAAGTGACACCAATGAAAGGCCAGACTCGCTTTGGAGTCAAAGGCAAGTTAGCACCGAGATATGTCGGACCGTATCAGATTATTGAGAAAATCAATCCGGTGGCGTATCAAGTTGCACTTCCTCCTGAAATGGAGCATATGCACAACGTCTTTCACATTTCGATGTTGAGAGACTATCTTCGAGATCCGTTTCATGTGATTGAGCCTACCCGTATCGTGTTGAGTGATGACTACACCTACGAGGAACGGCCTATACAGATTGTAAACCGACGGATCAAGAAACTGAGAAACAAAGAGATTCCGCTAGTGAAAGTAGACTGGCAGAACCATGGTGGTGTGTATGCCACTTGGGAGAGGGAAGATGACATGGCTAGGCGATATCCGGATTTGTTCCCGCTGAATCCTGTTTTCTTCCAGACTGAAGGTAACTCGAGTTTAGAGGACTAAACTCCTTATAAGGAGGAGATAATAACCCTCGCATCGATTCTTGAATAACCACGAATTAGATCTCGATCACCGATAAACCGAATCGCTAATGACCGATAAGTGAATCTGGATGAACTCTTGAACAAACCGAATGAAATCAAACCTAATCAATGAGTTTGTCTATTTAATTACATATCTAATCTGTTTGATTCCATGATTATCTGCTTGTATTGTATGTTTAAATCTAATTGAAGGCCTTATCGTGGCCGATTTAGAAACCGTTTGAAGTTTTAGACTCAAGATAATAATTGTGATTTTATGGTATTTTTATCGAAAATTGATTAGGAATGACTAAATTAGATTAAATTGAGTTAATTAGAGACTTGACTTAATTACACTTAAGCCACTTAGTGGACAATTGTTTATTCAATATTGTAGTGCCTTATTACACTTAGAGGAGCATTTCATCAGCCCTTTTCTCCTTGTTTTGCCGACCAAGAGAGGAGTAAGTGTGAGAGTGTGAGAACTTGGTTCACCTTGAAGATTTGCTTGGTAATTGCTTGGAATTGAGGTGTATTGGCATAATTAAGCTTGCTAGACTTGGGATTGTCACTTAGGTAAGAGAATTCATTGCATTCTTGTTGTCCTTAAGCTTCCTTTCTCATGGTTCATGCATCATTGTGGAGTTGAGACTTGATTTTGCTCATATAAGTTGAATTAGAGCATAATTCATCCATGCATGCTTGAATTGGTGTATTGTGAGGTGAATTCTTAGAGAATTGTACATGCATGCTCATGTTTTCATCATGGTCCATGTTTTCAAGTTGTTTTCAAAGTTTGGAGCTCAATAGAGCAAGGTTTGAAGATTGAAATTGGTTTAAAACCCATGCATCACATATTACATATTGCTCTTAAAAATGGGTTTGAAATTGTATTTAATTGACTCACCTTTGGGGCTTGAATTCTCAAATTGGCTTTTGAAACTTGTTATTTATTGAGTTGGGATGTATTCCCGAATTTGGGCCCAAGAGGTCGAGTTTTGAGTGTTGGAACACTTGGTTTGAGCTTGGAAGGCAAATCTGAAATTCAGTTGGCTTCTTCGCTTCAGCGAAGGATTCTCGCTCGGCGACCAAGGTTTCCTCGAGCTACGCCGAGCGAGATATTGGTGGCTCGGCGTAAAATCGAACATCGATTACTTTTCTTTATTTTCATCGGACCGCTCGGCGAAGGAAGGCTCGCCGAGCGAACCCTTTGATTTTGGAAGCTCGCCGGCGAGCATCGAAGCGAGCATCGCGTAAAATTGAGCATCCGATATTTTCTTTGTTTCATCGAGCGCCGAGCAAAGGATTGTTCGCCGAGCGAAGCCTTTGATTTTGCAAACTCGCCGGCGAAGGAAGGCTCGCCGGCGAGACCCCTGCTTCAAAGAACTTTTGAAAAGTGCCTTCCAATCGTATTTTTGCATCCTCATCTCATCCTAGGCATTCTTAGGCCTAGTTTAATGCATCTTAATGAGGATTTAGACATAGAACCACACCGGGAATTTAGAGATTTAATTATCATCCTTTCCAACTGTAAACTTAGTGTGTGTTCTATTGATTGACTGCTTAGGGTTGACTCTCGGGACGCGCTCTAGCTCTTGATAGCCCAATCACTTTGTGAGTAAGATGTGTAAAGATATGTTCAAAATGGTTATCTTTTGAATCTTGTTTACGAACTTCTTGAATCGATATTATTCTTGAATGAATGTATGTCCTATTTCTGAATCGTATTGTGGCATCCTTAGCACCTCTTGTTATTGATTACTGAGCTCTGTCGGTTTCCTTGTGGAACCATACTTTTCTTGAATGACCGCCATCATTCTTGTTGGGTCTATTAAGGCCGGTCCTTTCGGACCCTCTTGTTATAGGCTATTGGATGTACCACATATGACCGATTGATTGAAATCTTGAAAAGATGAAACTCTTGTTTAATGAATTGATTTCATTTCTCGCAAGGACATTCATTCATAACCTCTTTCGCTTTATGTTATTCCTTTGGGCTTTAGCTCACCGTTATATATATATGTAGGTTCTCACCGCCGGACGAAGCTAGGGCGTGGGATTGGTCCCGATTTTGTCGGCCGGCCTATGTGCCTCCTTTGTGAGGTTCCGAGACGTCATGCCATGGCTTGGGGTGTTTTGTGTCCCCACTAGTCTCCTCTTGTTTTGTCTTGTTGTATAATTTGTTTTTACATCTTGTTATCAAGGGATTGAGTTCCCGTACTGAATGTCTGTAATGATTGTATATACTGTACTGTCTGAATGCATAAATGTATGGAAAATGTTTTTGACATACAGATTTTCACAGCTCAATGGACACTAGTTATTTATTGTATTGGCTTCCGCCAGGCCCTGTACTCTGATTGATTGTATTACTGTTCAGTAGGCCTTTGGTAATCTCGGATTACTGGCCGGTTACGGTACTAAACCCATAGGGCCGGGTTTGGGTCGTGACAAGTTCAAAATAAAGAATTAGTTTTCAACACCAAGCTTTCCCCAAAGTAATGGGCAAGCCGAAGCATCCAACAAAGTAATCCTGGATGGGATAAAGAAGAGGCTGCAGGCAGCAAAAGGAAAGTGGGTAGACGAATTGCCCAACGTGCTCTGGGCATATCGCACTACGCCGAGAAGATCGACAGGGGAATCCCCCTTTGCCATGGCTTATGGCACAGAAGCAGTCATTTCATTAGAGATCGGCATCCCAGGGGTTAGAACACAGGGAGTTGAGAACGGGTCTAATGATGTGCTCTTAGCCCGAGATCTGGATCTACTAGAAGAAAGAAGAGAGAAAGCTGCAATCCAGTTTGGGGCATACCAGCAACAGCTTGCCAAAGCTTACAACAAGAAGGTCAATCCAAGGGATTTTCAAGTCAACGACCTAGTCTTGAGAAAATTCGTCGGCAATAAGAAGGATCCTAGAGAGGGCAAGCTTGGCCCAAATTGGGAAGGACCCTACAGAATTACTTCGGTGTTAGGAAATGGGGCATATCGGCTAGAAGATAATGAGGGCAAAGCATTGCCTAGACCATGGAACACTTGTAATTTAAAATTTTTTTATCATTAGATGTTCTTTGATTTTTTGCCAATATGATCAATAAAATCTTAGCAGAATTTTTCAGAACTTATAACACTATGCATGATGTTGTTTTTTGAATAATGAGAACCCAAGTGGAACTTAGGTTCATATTGGGGGCAGAGAGAATACAGTAGTAATGCTTAGCCGAAGTTAAACAGAGGGATTATGCTTAATCGAAGTTAAGCTGAGATAAATTCCTTATCTTTACTTGTTGAAATTTGTAGCAATTTACAAGTTAAAGTTAAGCCGAGATAAATTCCTTATCTTTACTTGTTAAAATTCGTAGCAATTTACAAGTTAAAGTCAAGCCGAAATAAATTCCTTATCTTTACTTGTTGAAATTTGTAGCAATTTACAAGTTAAAGTTAAGCCGAGATAAATTCCTTATCTTTACTTGTTGAAATTTGTAGCAATTTACAAGTTAAAGTTAAGCTGAGATAAATTCCTTATCTTTACTTGTTGAAATTTGTAGCAATTTACAAGTTAAAGTTAAGCCAAGATAAATTCCTTATCTTTATTTGTTGAAATTTGTAGTAATTTACAAGTTAAAGTTAAGCCGAGATAAATTCCTTATCTTTACTTGTTGAAATTTGTAGCAATTTACAAGATAAAGTTAAAATAAGTTTATATGCTTTATACTTGTTGAAGTTTATGGAAAGTTTACAGGTGAACTCCTAGCCGAGATAAATCTTCAGGTAAACATACCCGAGGTATTTCTCCCCGAGAAGATTGTACAAAGGAGGAGAGACTTGCAAAATATTCTAAGTATAGAATCATGCAGAAGCAGTCATAAGAATATAAAAGTACAAACACTCAGTAGAAGAAAGTTGTATCAAGCATTAGAATGGAAAGAGGCACACCGGCCATATACAAAGTTTGCATTGTTCAGAAGACAAAAGTACAAAAGAAAGAAAAAAGAACAAAAAACATTTCAAACGTCTTCAGCATTAGCAGATGGTTGAACTAAGACCTCAGAGGATTCTGGGAGAACCACCTCGGCATCTTTTTCTGCAGATTGATGGGCTGGTACCTCGGAGGACTCTGAAGGAGTCACCTCGGCATCTTTTTCTGCCGCAATCTCGACATCAATTTCTGCTACCGTTTGAGCAAGACTTTTTTCAACCAAGGGGACATCAGACGATACTTGTTCAAGAGTGGCCTCTTTAATAACCTCCTCATCTTCGTCATTAGTCAAGTCCAGGATTTGATCATCCTGAGGAAGAGACTTGATCTTATTAGTATCTTTGGGCTTCCTTACTAGAGCATTGTCATCATCGTCGGCTTCAGACTCGGATTCCTCCTCGTCTTCAGGTTGACTTGGAGGTGGAGGCGGAGGGAATGGCAGAGGAATAGCATCCGCCTTACGCAATGGCGAGTCATCTGGGATATTAAGCTTCTTGACAAGAGACATCCAACCAAGGGAGAAGCCCCTGTTGCATGCCTGCCTGACTTGAAGTTTGTATTCCTCAGTAACGTCGGCCATGCCTTGGGCGTATGCCTTATCATCAGCCGCCTTGATCTCAGCATCTTTGGTAGCCAAAGCCTCCTGGAGTTCCTTCTCGGCTTGGGCTGCTCTTTCCTCAGCTTCTTTCTTTTGGGCTTCAGCCACCGTCTTTACAGCCTCGGCCGCTTCAGCCTTTTCCTCGGCTAACTGTTGGGCTTGAGTAGCGGCCTCAGCCTGGTCCTCCAACGTTTTCATTTTTGCTTGAAGATTTTTGTTTATCTTTTGAAGGGAAGAAAACTCCCTCTTCATCTCGGTCAACTTTTCTCGATTTTCAAATGATTGCATTGAAAAGGAATGGGCGTACTAGACAGCCTGACAGAAGATAGATGTGTTAGAAAAAAAAAATTCAAAGTATGAAACAAAAAGAAAGGACGAGTACTGAAACTGAAGCACTTACTTGAACTGAGTGCTGGAGCATTAAAGCGTAGTTCTCATACTCACTATTCCCAGCATTTCGTTCCAAATCACCTGGCAAAAGTAGTGCAGTACTGAGAGCCACGCCGACATTTATGTCGTCGGCACTCTCATTCGCCATTATTGGCCTGTCTTCCAAAGTGAACTGGGGGGCCCAAGGGACGCTTGGTATCTTGGACTTCGAAGTTTTCGCAGAAGAAGACCTCGGCTTTTTTGATTTTTGAGATTCTGGTGGTTGAGTCTCTGCATGCCTCTTTCCAGCGGTTGGTTGGGATTTGCTGCTTTCCGCCAGCTTGGAGATAGGCTGGGCATCCTCAGCATCAACTTCAGCGTTCTTGGCTTTAGGCTGGGCCTTCTTTGTTCTTTTCGGCTTCGGAGGGGGCATGGTTTGAGTGGGAATAGCGTCGACATCGACTGGGAGGTCGGTTAAGAGATCTTGGGCAACAGGTTTTGGGCGCACCATTTCGGCTGTTTTTACAAGTCGCCCCCGACGCTTTTTTTCAGAAATTGGTACCAAGTATGGCGCTGAGGTTGAAGGTTGATCGGCTGGATCAGAATTTGAACCTTGATCAGCCCGAGATGTGGATGCGGTTTGAGTTACTACAGTAAGAGAAGAGGAGCTCTTTTTCTTTTTCCTCTTGGGAACGTCGGGAAGAGTTGATCTGTATATTGGGATGAAATTCAGCACCAATGGAGCTTTGCGCTTCTGGATTGGAAGGTCCAGGAGCTTCTTCAGGCCTTTCCCAAGAAAATAGGACTGGCGAAAGTCCTTGGGAGGCTTGCAAACGTCTGCAAAACAGAACATAACATCAGAAACAGATAAAATTTTTGGAAAACTTGAAGAAAGCAACAGCTAAACAGTTGACACTGGGCTCTTACCCTTGCCCTCCTTGACCGTTCGAGGAAGAGGGAAGAGATGGACTTCTTCTTCTTGGCCAAATTCCCAATTTCCAGAAGCAATGAGATAATCATCTCCAACCCCTTTGTTGGAGTCTGGGAGGTCGGCTATGATCTTATATTCGGTAGACCTCACCTTAAGGTAATAAACGTAACCTTTTTCCTTCAGGTTGAGGGCACACATGGTGTAACAATATTGGATGTCGGCAAGAGTGATCCTGACACTCTCCTGCCGAGCTAAGGCTATTATACCATTGAGCGTTCTATAGGCGTTGATGGTGAGTTGCATAGGGTTCAGGGTATAGTAATGAAGGACCTCGCGAAAAAGGGGATCTATAGGGAACCGAAGCCCACATTCGACAAAGGCTACAACAGGAAAAGGCATCTTATCATCCTCGGGCATAATAGAATCACCCTCCCCAGCCAGTCTTAGATGGACGTCCTCTGGGATGGAGAACTCTTGCCTAAAAAATTCTAGTTTGGTTGAGGTGTTAACCCTATTTCTCCACATACCCATGGTTTTGGTATACAAGTACTTGACTACAGAAATAGGGTACTCCTAAAGGGTTCTTGGGACCTCGGCTTAAACCTAGGTGTATATTGGTAAAGATGGTTTCAGTTTTTCCTAAAAATTGAAGGTTCTATAAGCAAATCCCAAACCTAAGAGCTACGAAGATAAAGATCGAAGGCACAGATCTGGAAAAGATACAACAAAGCAGAAAACAAAAAGGAGTCTCAGATTCAAGAACACAAAGGGTGGAAGACCAAGAATAGAGGAGAAACAGTGCAAATGTTCATATGTAAAATCAAGAAATAAAGACGCATTCAGGTGAATGATTCGCAAATTAAATACTAGAGCAGAACAATAATGGCAAGAAATTTCAGGGATAATCAAGAACTGGAGAAGAAAAGCCAGTTGCTTACCAGAAAATGTGAGGCCAGAATGAGCTTCGCCGAGGTCAGACGACGGAGGCAACAGTGGCGAAAGCTTCGCAGAAATAATGGTTATAGAGCTCAGAGCTTGGGGCAATGGCAGATTCGAAGAAGAGAAAGCTTTAGAGAGAGAAAATGTAAAGTATTCAAACGTAAAAGTGAAGAGAAAGAGAGAGGCAAACGTTTTTGTCCAAAATATGAAACGGCGGCAAAACAAAAGCAATTATTGCGCCTGGGTTAACGCATGCGTCAAACGGCGCAAGCAGAGAAAAGACGGCCAACAGGCGCGTCGCCAGCACGGACCAATAAGGGAAAAACGCGTCAGTGGAACGGTTGAAAAATGGTGCATGACAGCTCATGCACTTGGGAGAGTTTGTGTGAATTCTTGTTCCTGAAAAGAAGACATATCGGCCTGAGGTGAATGACATCGGCTAGAAAGTTCCTAAGCCGACGTACGAGACAAAAGTTCAAATGTAGGTTCCATCATCTCAGAATACCGAGGTAATAGAACCTAGGGGGCAGTTGTGGGGATGTATTTTCTAAGTACCAAACACGTGGCCGAGGTGGCACCGAAGTGTCAGCCGAGGTGCCACGTGTCGTGGTAGTTACGCCGAGGTTATCTCGGAGTTGCCGAGGTTATCTGCGAGAATACAGGAATCCGTGATAAACGGATAAGGGACAAGAGTCCTAGAATAAAGAAAGACTACAAGATGGATATAGGTGATACTCTCAGGGGGGTCTATCCTTATCTCTTGAAAGAGTCCAAGGTAGATCCAGAATTGGAGTCCATAAAAGTGAGACTTCTAATGGGACTAAGATAGAGGAAGACTATAAAAGAAGGGCATCCCCGGCGGGTCTAAGGTACGCAATTTTAAGTCTTGAGCAGTAATTTAAGCACTGGTTTATCTTTGAGAGATACTGACTGGATCGTCGGAGTACCCCCGGGTGGAAGAACCACCGCCGGAGCCTATTCTTTCTGTGCAGATTACAGGGTGTCATCTATTCTGCCTGTGTTCTACAGCTGGATTACTAAGGAGGGCAGTGTGATCGGAAATTCACTCACACAGAGACTAATAATTATTAATTTAGAGCACTCTTTTAATTTATTTCAAGAGCATTGAATAATATCTTAAAAGTAAACATAGGGACTATTTGTGTAATTTATTTGAATTGCTATAGTTCACTCGGACCAACAATCCAAATTTAAAATTTTTGAGGAATTTGCCTAATTATTTATTTATTTATTTATAAAGACAACAATAATTTGAAAGATCATATTATCCTAACCTATTTGTCAATGTGTCCACCTATCTATCTGCCTCTATCGTCGGCAAAAGTGAATATTCGAGCGACAGTGATGGGCGTAGTATGTGAGAATAGAGAGAAAAAATAAAGATAAAAAAATTGTAAGCGTACAAATGAAAAAATAAAATGTCTTTTAAAATAATGATTTATGCTTTCACTGATATATTTTATTAATTATATTCTTAAATTTAAGACAATAAATTATACTTTTTATCAATATATTTCATTAATCGTATTCTTAAAATTAAAATAGATCAATCATTAGACTTAATTTGATATACATAGAACCATAAAAGTGGACTTATCACCAATAAACCATTTTTTATTTATTTTTCTGTTTTATGAGTCTTGTGCCCAATTATGTAATATAATTTTTGTTTACAGTTTATTAGATGGAAATAGTTTAAATAAATTTAAAAAAAAAAATTAATTATTTAAAAGTTAGGAGATGAATATTTTTGACTTATGCTAATTTTCAACTTATAAGTTGTTCCAACCATGGCTGTAGTGTGAAACTTAGGCCTGTTTGGGAAGGTGAATTTTTAGCTAAATAGTTACTACAAATTATCAAATCATTCTCTTTATTTTTTTTTTTTACGTCTTCTCATAAAAAAAAAATCACAAAAAAGAAAAGAAAAAGAAGAGTAAACTTCAAAACACACACGACGTTATTTGAGAATAAGCTAAATTAGTCAATAAGTCAACCCGACCTAATTTGGAAACATATTATTTTAGTAATTTTTTGATTTTTTACAAAAAGAAGTACAAAAAAATAGAGAGAATGATGTAAGAGCATCAGTATCAAACTTGTTATTTATTTCTGTTAGTTATTTTATACCCAAAAATTAGAAAGGGCATCAAATCTTTGCTCCATCAAACTCGGCAAGGCAATCGGCAATTTTTGTCAAACCCAAATCCCTTGCTACAAATAACCAACGACAAAGGCTCGGCTATTGGACTGAAATTGGAAACTATTGAGCAACGGTACAATCTCTCTCTCGTCCTCCTAAATTTGAAATAATCAAGACTTTGGGTAGATTTTACACAGCACTGTTGTCAATCTTCTCTCTGTAAAAGGTTGCTTACTTTCTTCTTCGTTTACGTGTCTCTTGAATCTCCCAAAGCTCACTACTGAAACTCCCTATTTCAACCTCTCAACAGGCTTTCCAATTCTGGGTAATTCTCATACAAAAATCTGAATTAATTTTTGCATTGATTTGATATATATATATATGTGTGTGTGTATGTATATGTGTATGCATATGCATATGTAAATGTGATAATTGATTTAGTTTCTGTTTTAACTATTTGCTTCAAAATATGATGGTTTGAATTTGATTGGGTAATGTTTCAATTTTGCAAATTGGGTTGTTGATATTTGAAAGTTCTGATCTTTGTGGTTATAAAGGGATTAAACCGTAAACCCAGGTAGGGTTTAAGTGTAATTTTTTCATTTGGGCACCTTATGGTCTTGAATTGTAATCTGAATTTCATTCTTGTTAAAATCTTATTGTTGTCGAGTACTTGCATTTTCATCGAATTCGATTGAAACTTGTGGGACTATTTAATGGATTTTTTTTTCTGAGAATTGTCCAGATGGTGACTTAACCATACAAGAATTGGTAATTTTTCTTTTTATTTTGCTTGTATATGGAAGTCCTTTTGTTAATGAAAACTTAACTAGGGAGACACATATAGACGCTCGGGAACAAGAATGGATTAGCATCAACATTTTATTAGTAGTTTACTTTGTGAAAGTGTTTATCTATGTTGACAATGCTTAATGCATTGCAAAGAGTGTTAATTTGCTTGATGATGATGTTGAAATTTTTTCCCTTCCCTCGTGAGACTTAGGATCACAGATTAGCTTTTTTCACTTCTTCCAGTGTACTTAGGATCACAGATAAGCAAATGCATTTTCCAAAAGCAGAACCAAACATAACAAATGCATTAAATACCACAGAATTTAAGAAATAAAAAATTGGAACAATCACATTTAGGACACCTGCTTCAACTATACTAGAGTAATTGTAATCTTCATTGTTTTCGTTGAAATTCTCAGCCATGCTTCCATTTACCATTGGATGATGAACTGAAACTAAATTGCACCTTCTTGTACATTTGCATACATAGTTGTCGACACACATTAATCCTAGTACCATTGACTCATCTGATTCCCCATAATCCACTTCTAGATGCAATTGACCAAGGTAATTTCCATGTAAATCATTTCTACATCATAATTTCAGCTGTTGGAACATGGCTTGGTGATGATAGATACATTCTTTGAATCCATGCACAGCTGCATAGATGTTTTCTACACGTAAAAGACTACAGCGAAAGGCTTTATCCTATTTATTGTAAGTGGTGGATAGTACTGGGTGTTTCCACAATAGCCAATTGTCATTATTGACATTTTTTTTCTTGTCCTGGCTTTTAATCCTGTAAGAAGTTTCTAATTCGATATGATGTCATACTCTTCTCTTCTAGCAACCTTCATTATCTAGTTGAGGTACTTTCAATTTTCATTTTGTTTTTATGTCTATATTTTACAATGTCTATATATCATCCACTGCTAATGTGATTATCAAGTGGGGTATACTCATATTTCAAAATTTTAATATCTATATACAAGTGGGGTATACTCTATATTTTACAATGTCTATATATCATCCACTGCTAATGAGACCATAACACAAAACAGATAGGCCTGTGAGTCCATTCAACCACAAACAGCAGTCATTGAGACTCCAGCAGGAGCACCACACAACAGCAGCCCAGAATCCTATTGCATACTTGTGACAACCCTCGTTACAGTTTACCGAATAACCACTGATTACCGTTAAACTGAAACTGATTATGACTGATAACTGAATTGGTTAAAGTATTGAACTGACTGATTGAAATTTGAGACTTGTAGACACCCCATTTTTGACCGCCCTCGAGACTTGGGCGTTACTGATGGTTTACCTGGTGGAGAAAACTGTGCAGGGCAAAGGTCCAGTTTCTTCGGCAAGGAGAGAGACAAATCTCAACCTCACACCCCATTTTGGACCAAAACTATTTTGGATGGTTTTTAGACCTTAAAAACCTCTCTTTCAAAACATTTTTGAAATAAAATTCCCACGATGATCTGACGCTCGCATTTCGGTAAATGTTGCGCTTTTCGGTAAACCAAGCAAGGACAAAGTGGAGATGAATGAAAGAGAGATGAAATCTTTGAAAAATCTTTTAAAACACCTTACTTGGGGGTTTGAAGTTGAAGAGAAGAGGAGAAGAGGGGAGAAATCAAGTTAGAGAAGAAGTTCGGCATGAATCCGGGTAGAAGAGGGTCGAGCAGCCCTCGCTGAATCGCGCTTATTCATCGTCATACTTGGAGTTTAGCTATGAGGCCACACCGTTGGAAAGAAGACTTCCGGGGCTTCAATCTGGACACCCACCGGCCATTTTTTGAGCTTGGAATCACCTATCGACAATCTATTTAGCCGACCGGCCATTTATTTTGGCCGACGACCTCCTTTTCTGGCCAGTTTGACCTCTTTGCACCTTCCAGGCATGGTGCATGCCAGCTGTGCCAGCTGGGATGCACAGACCCTGCTCCCCCGTGCATATATGTGGCTATTTTGAGCCTTTGATCCCATTTTTTGCACCCTTTGCTCAAGGCTTCTTGAGGAAGCCTTGACCCCTTGTCTTGGCTTCCTCAAGAAGCTTGCACCCTTGCCTTAGCTTCCTTGATAAGCCTTGCCCCCTTGACCCTTCTACAATAGCTTCTCTAAGAAGCTTGGAGCCTTTGCATTGCCTATATAAAGAGAACCCTCTCCTCCTTTGTTTTGGTTCAGCAAAATCAGACCTAATACACATATATTCTGATAAATACACTTTCTCCCTCTATATTTCCCTCTCTCTCTTCATTGTGTGTGTGTTTAAGGGCCAAAAGTGCGATTTCTTCTTAGTTTTGCACCAAGGCACACACCATTACACCTTGCTTCGACCTTGAGGGGCTTAGAGGGTTGATTCTTGAGTTTTTGGGCTGGTTTTGATCAGAGGAGAGTGGCTGCACCTGTTGTTCATCAAAGGTTCTTCAAGGGTAATCTTTTTTACTTTAGATTCCCCAATCTTGCACAAGCTTTTAGCCTATCTTGCTTTCTGTTTTGAGCTTTGTGTATAACATAAAAAAATCTTGTATTTGCATGCTTAAGATCTTTCATTAAGATCACTTTTGTGTTTGGGGTTGTTTACCCCCTCTTAGGCCTTGTTTGGCCTCATTTTTGTGTCTTTTTTGTGAGCTTCGGGACCACCTTGTCTTGGCCTTCTCACCACTGAAATTCAGGGATTTCAGTGGTGGGGATGATGTTTTGAGGTCCCAAGAAGGAGAGGGGTGATCCTCTTCTTTGTTGTCTTGTTTACTAGCATGTTTGGCCCTTTAAAGGAGCCCTTATTTGCACACTTCTTGAGCTCGGTTCAGGCATTTTTCAGTGGGTTTTAGGACCCCTATAGGCCATTTCCAGAGTTGGTTTGGCCTTGTTGATTGTCCATCATGTATGTGTTTAATAACCTCTTGTATAGCCCTCTAAAGGAGCTCATCATTCTTGCATGTGTTGGCTTCATTTCAATGGTTATTTGGGCATATTTTAGCATGGTTTATTCACTGATTTTTAATGGTTTGCTCAGATTCCATGTGCATCATACACTTTCCATGTAAACAATGTTAGCTAGTCAAATTCGCATGCTAATTTAGTCTATCTTGTTAGCACTTTTTGGCCATGCTTAGAACTGGAAAAGTCCAGGTTTTGGGACTGCCTAGATTCTGTCTTCATGCTTCATAGTCCAATAATGCATGCCTTGTATAGCTGTAAGTCATTCCATGTGCCTAGTTTTACATTTCGGGGTTCATCCCATGCGTCGGGTGCCATATCTCCATGTTTCGGGGCTGTTTAGCATCATATTTTGGTACTGAAATTCATATGCTTATATGCCATCTTGGATCCCTTGCCACGCTTTGGTAGAGTTGCATTTTTGTGCCTTAAGCTTGGTTAATGCATTGTGCATGCATTCGATGTATTTTGTTGCCTCACTTGCATCATTGTGGCCACTGTTTTGGACCTAGTAGAGGGCTGTCCAAGTTAGTGTAAGACCATCCTTTGTATGTTGATGCATGCTTACCTTGTGTGTTGTTGCATACTTGTGTGTTGTTGTATGTTTAGGTTGCCTAACATGATGCATGCCTTGCACACTTGCATGCTTAGATCACATCTTGTATGCTTGTCACTCCCATTGTTATTCCATATCTTGCATACTTGCTCGCTTAGGTTGTGTGCCTAACATGCATTGTGCATTACTTGCTTGCATGCCCATGTTGCATACTTAGTTAACATGCGTAGGTTACATTCCATGAGCATACATGCCTTGCCTCTAGAATTGAGTATGATAGAGGTTGGGTTTCACTTGTTTGTTTGATGTGCATCTCATTTGAAATCAAAGTGCATACTTGGTTTCTTGGGCCATCACGTATTGAAATGCGCGATTGGTGGTCCGAGAATCGAGAACCATGTCCCTTTGAGTTACAAACATGATAAGGGATGTGTTGGTGCACACATTTACTTGAAAATTCCATGCCATACACTGCTTGCCCTCTGTTGCTGTCAATTGCAGGTTCTGCAGGAAGTTTTGGCCGGTCGGCTACATATAGTGCTGACCGGCCATCCATCAGTGGCCGATAGATTAAACAGCGGCCGGTGATCATTTCCCGTGGCCGGTGACCATTCCTTTTGGCCGGTGGTATTCCCCAATGTCACGACCCAAACCCGGCCCTATGGGTTTAGTCCCGTAACCGGCCAGTAAATCCGAGATTACCAAAGGCCTACTGAACAGTAATACAATCAATCAGAGTACAGGGCCTGGCGGAAGCCAATACAGTAAATAACTAGTGTCCATTGAGCTGTGAAAATCTGTATGTCAAAAACATTTTCCATACATTTATGCATTCAGACCAGTACAGTATATACAAGCATTACAGATATTCAGTACGGGAACTCAATCCCTCAATAACAGTACAGTAAAACAGTCTATACAAAAAGTACAACAGTACAAAACAGTAGGAGACTAGTGGGGACACAAAAAAACACCCCAAGCCATGGCATGGCGTCTCGGAACCTCACAGTGAGGCACATAGGGCCGACAAAGCGGGACCAATCCCACGCCCTAGCTTCGTCCAGCGGTGAGAACCTACATATATATATAACAGTGAGCTAAAGCCCAGTGAATAACATAAAGCGTAAAGAGGTTATGAATGAATGTCCTTGCAGTAAATGAAATCAATTCATTAAACAGTAGTTTCAGTCTTTCAGTATTTCAATCAATCAGTCATATGTGGTACATCCAATAGCCTATAACAGTAGGTCCAAAAGGACCGGGCCTTAATAGACCCAACAGTAATGATGGCCAATCATTCAGTAAACAGTATGGTTCCACAAGGAAACCGACAGAGCTCTGTAACAGTCAATAACAGTAGGTGCTAAGGATGCCACAATACAGTTCAGGAAATAGGACATACATTCATTCAGTAAATAATATCAGTTCAGTAAACAGTTCGGTAAACAGTATTCAAAAGATAACCATTTTGAACATATCTTTACACATCTGTTACTCACAGTGATTGGGCTATCAGTAGCTAGAGCGCGTCCCCGAGAGTCAACCCTAAACAGTCAATCAATAGAACACACACTAAGTTTACAGTTGGAAAGGATGATAATTAAATCTCTAAATTTCCTCGGTGTGGTTCTATGCTTAAATCCTCATTAAGATGTCTTAAACTAGGCCTAAGAATGCCTAGGATGCGATGAGGATGCAAAAATACAGTTGGAAGGCACTTTCAAAAGTTTGCTGAAAACAGGGGTCTCGCTCGAGCGAGCCTTCCTTCGCTCGAGCGAGGTTACAAAATCAAAGGATTCGCTCGAGCGAACAACCCTTCGCTCGAGCGGAAAACTTCTGGTTGCTCGATTTTTACGCGCGATACCACGCTCGATGCTCGCTCGAGCGGATCCCTGAATAAAGGTGCTCGCTCGAGCGAGGAATCCTTCGCTCGAGCGAGGAAGCAAAATCTGGGATTTCCAGATTTGTCTCCCAAGTTCGAACCAAGCATTCAATCATCCAAAACTCAACCTCTTGGCCCCAATTTCTGGAAAAACACTTCAAACTCAATGTATAACAAGTTTCAAAAACTATTTTGCACATGCAAGGGCCAATGGTTGGTCAATTGAAGCCAATTTCAAACCATTTTCAAGAACAAGTTTAAAACATGCAATGCATGAGCTTCAAACCCAATTTAATCTTCAAATCTTGCTTTAGAGAGCTTAATAGTTGGAAAACATTCTGAAATCATGAACTATAATGGAAACATGGACATGCATGCAAACATGAGCATGCATGTACAATTCTTCAAGAATTCAACCTCAAAAACACCAATTCAAGCATGCATGCATGGATTATGCTCTAATTCAACTTATATGAGCAAAATCAAGTCTCAACTCCACAATGATGCATGAACCATGAGAGAGGAAGCTTAAGGACAATAAGAATGCAATGAATTCTCTTACCTAAGTGTTGATTCAAGGTAAGGAAGCTAAATTAAGCCAATATACACTTCAATTCCAAGCAATCTCCAAGTAATTCTTCAAGGTGAGCTAAGTTCTCTCACTCTCCCTCTATTTCTCTTGTTGGTCGGCAGAAAGAAGTAAAGAGGGCTGATCAAATGTTTTGCTATGGTGATAAGGCTCACTAACAATAATAAACTAATGGCCACTAACTATGGCAATTGTGTAATTAAGGCCAACTCTTCAATTAACTTATTTAATCTAATTTAATCATTCCTAATCAATTTTCAGATAATTATACCATTAAATCACAAATATTACACTGAGTCTAAAACATCAAACGGTTTCTCAATCGGCCGCCGATAAGGCCTTCAATTAGCAGTTTAAACATATAAGCTCAAACAGATAATTATGCAATCAAACAGATAAGATATGCAATTCAACAAGTAAACTTATTCAGTTTCAGTTTCATTCAGTCTGTTCAGTAGTTCATCCAGTTCACTTATCAGTCATTAGCAGTTCAGTTTATCAGTGATCAGTATCTAATTCGGTGGTTATTCAGTAATCGGTACGAGGGTTATTACACCCAACATTCAGAGAGTATACCCTGGGACTTTGGCAGTCTTCAGAGAAGCAAGGCAGTGAAAACAGAAGCAACAGTGCTATGACAGCGAGTTTTTCGGGCGAGACGAGTCAAACATGCATCATTCACGCATTCCAAGGCGGGGCTGTGGCCATCTTATTACTGCATTTGTTTTGTTAATTTAAGGGTCTGTAATAATTAATTAGCTAGGATGTTTGATTCATTATTCGGACTGTATTATTCTTTTGGTCCCTCCGAGAGAGGGCAAATCTGTAATAAGTGTGGGTGTGTGTGTGCATGTCTTCCAACCCCTACTTCTTTCTTCCTTTTATTTACCTGCTTACGATGGTAGATTAGGGCATATTTAAATTAGCATACTTTATGCAATGCATGTGTGCATCCATGCATTTGTTTACATGCACCGGGCTCGGTACATCACGCTAACTGCATTGTACTTCAATTCCAAATCGAATACGTGTTATTTGCAGCATTCCACATGCCATGTGTAGGATAGCCGAGCCTATTCTAGTTGCATTTTGCATGTGTTGCATTAGCCACTTAACATGAATTAGGATCATACATATGATTACTAACTAGTTTTTGTTTTGGCTTGGAGTACTAGGTAAGCTTCTATGCTTTAGCATATCGCATGCGTGTGAATGTTGCCATAACAGCATGATTACCATGAGGCTAGCTGCTTATGTGATATAACTGCTTGATTGCCTGTGGGTGAAGGTTGGATTGTTTGAGTTGGAAAAACTCGTTGAAATCCGTGTTTTAGCCTACTTGCGAGTAGCAAATTCCAAAGCATTTTCAAAACAAACGGATATGCAATGCTTGTTTCCAAATTAGGCGATCTAGTCTATACTTGTTTGCTGTGCGCATAACATAGTAATTCTAGGCTAATAACTGGAATAAGAACACATAACGTTTTCAAAATCGGATATCATGGTTAGTAGAGGCCGGTCTTCGGACTGGGCGAAAGGGGGTGCTCATAACTGACCTTCCCCGATCGTACCCAAGCTCCCGAGTCAAGACAACTTTGGTGATGACGGACACGTGGCCTTCGGCATCAAGTCAGGGTTTCCTAAATTTCCCATTTTAAAAAATATTTAGGTGGCGACTCTGTATCTGGCAAAGCAGTCCATGTTTGGCACTTCTTTTCAAAATCTGTTTTTCTCAAAACGATTTGCCAGAATTGGACTCTTTGGTTCAGATTAAGAACTGCAACAAACAAAAAAGGGAAGTCCGAACTGTAGCCGAGGTCCCTCGCGGGCTTGTTACAAGACTGAATTAACTATGTATATCTGTTTAATTGTAATTCTATCTGTTTGGTTATTTGATTATCTGTTCGTGTCTTTGTGGTTAAACTGCTAATTGAAGGCCTTATCGGCGGCCGAATCCGAAACCGACTGATGTTTTATGATCATCATAATTTATGTGATTTTATGGTATAATTATCTGAAAATCGATTAGGTATGATTAAATTAGATTGAATTAAGCTTAATGTCAAGAGTTGCCTTAATTACCACCTTGCCATTCTAGTGGCCCACTATCTCAACCTTTTGAATTTCATTATACTTGAGACAAACCATTTTGCTCAGCCAAGACCTTTGTCTTTGCCGACCAAGGAAGAGAGTGAGAGAGAGAGAGAGAGAGAGAGAGAGAGTTGTTCTTGTGAATTTGGCTTGAAACCTTGAAGAATTACTTGGTAATTGAAGTGTAGATTGCTAATTAAGCTACCTCACCTTGTAATTGGAGCTCTAGGTAAGGAATTCAACCCTCTAATTGTGAGTTCAAGCTAATTCTTGCATGGTCCATGTCAATTGTAGAGCTAAGTCATGTTTTAATTCATACATGTTGGATCATGTTAGAATTCATGCATGCATGGTTGTATTGTTGGATTTTGAGTTGATTTCATGGCAAATTGTCGCATGCATGTTCATAATTTTACAATAGTCCATGTTCTCATCTTGTTTTTGGGACAATTGGTTCATTAGAGCATGAAATTGGAGCTTTGAAATGGTTTAGATCCATGCATGTCATGTTGATAGCATGTTCATGAAAACTGGTTTCAAATTGAGTTGTTTAAACTACCCTTGGGCCTTGATTTTACAAATTAAGCTTTGAATCATGTTTAACTATGTGTTTATAAGAGTTTTCTGAAAAATTAGCCCAAGAGGATTGGTTTTGAAGCATTGGGACTTGATTTGAACTTGGAAGTTCAAATTTGGAAATTCTAGATTTTGAACTCCCACTTGAGCGGGGAGACTTGCGCTCGAGCGAGAAAATCGAGCTTCCAGCATCTTGCACTGTGCATCAATCCGCTCGAGTGGAGGATTAGACGCTCGAGCGGAGGACTGGGTGACACGCTCGAGCGGGCGTCGAGCATGAATTTCACCTATCCAATACTTTTTGGTCCGCTCGAGCGGATAAGTTGACGCTCGAGCGTGGACCTTTGTTTGCATGTCCGCTCGAGTCGGGAAGTTAACGCTCGAGCGGGACTCTGTTTCACTGAAAATTCTGAAAATGTTTTCTGAACACATCTTTGCATCCTCACCCCATCCTAGGCATTCTTAGGCCTAGTTTAAGACATCTTAACGAGGATATAGATGTAGAACACACCAAGGCAAATTTAGGGATTAAGTTATTATCTTTCCCAACTGTGAAACTTAGTGTGTGTTCAATCTGTTAACTGTATAGGGTTGGCATCCCGAGGAGACGCTCTAGTTCACTGTAGCCCAGAACTCTGTGAGTAACAATTGTGTAAAGATATGTTCAAATGATCATCTTTTGAATGCTAGACCGATGTTCTTGAATCGCTTTCTTAATCGTACTATTCTTGAATGAATGTATGTCTTTTATTTACGAACTGCATCTTGTGGCATCCTTAGCACCTCATGTACTATTATCGCATAGAGATCTCTGTCGGTTCCTCGTTGGAACCACTATCACATCGATTGATGGCCATTGTTTATCGCTTTCGGTTTATCGACGCATCATTCTTGTTATGCTAATGGATGTACCACATATGACTGTTTACTGTACTGAACAACTGAATTACTGATTGAAATGAACTGCTTTTACTACTGTAAGGACATTCATTCTAAATCTCTTTACGCATTATGTTATTCACTGGGCTTTAGCTCACTGCTCATATATATATGTAGGTGTACAGGCACCGGACCAAAGCTAGAAGCGTCGGGGTATTTCCAGTTTTGTCAAGCCAACCTATGCGCCTCACTGCGAGGTTCCGAGCCTGCCAAGTTAAGGCTAGGGGTGTTAGTGTTCTCCTCTACTGTTTTGTTTATTGTATAGATCAGATAGATCGCTTTATCTTGGTTAATAGGACTTGATCGATCAATGTTTGTAAATGTTTTGTATACTGTTTTGTACAAATGTATGAAAAATCTTTTTGACATACAGATTGTCACAGCTCATTGGACATTGTTTATTTACTGTAATGGCTTCTGCCATGCCCTTGTACTCTGTTATCTTTATAAGCGGCCTTGGTAATCTCGGATTCTTGACATCGATTCTGATGCTAAACCCATAGGGGCGGGTTTGGGTCGTGACAATACTTGAACCAGTAGCTGACCATAACAAACTAGGACCTTATCCAAAACCAAATGATAATGCATACTTAAACCTTTGCCATCAGCCCAGAAACACACACATTCAGCCACAAACAGCAGCCCATAGACCAGCAGAAGCACACCATGGCAGTCCAACATAGTAAACCACCAACAGACTAACGTCAGACCAGCAAAAGACCAGGACAACATCCATAAACCCTGCCAGATTTGGAGATGGAGAACAAGGACAACAGAGCAGAAGTCCAAGTAGACCAACAGCATACCAAAGGCAAGGCACCAGCCCACCCACACACAGCAGAGATCACACCAGCAATGGCTCTGCCCACCTCCAGCCACAACCATCTCAGCAACCATGCTCACCTTAACATATTAGAAGTCACTATGAATTTCATAGCTGTAGCTACCCAGCAGAACAAATCAGATATCTGACTACTACCAATCTTAGCATGCTAGTAGCCCAGATCCAGAACTCCAGCAGATTGGATCGAAGCACACACAGCAAACACACTTTAGCATACCAGCAGACCAATAAATTCATACACACAACACCCCAAAGTGACACTAACAACAATACCAATAAATTCATACACACAACCAAACCAGCTTCAACTGAGTGTCATCCAGAACTGCAGAGAAGATGCAACAGAGCTCAACACATAAAACAAATACTAAACCTATATCTATTCATATGGAGATATGTGAAGTTTAATCAATTTGTTGACATATGTATTAATGATCACAAGCAATAGATGTTTATGAGTGGGGGATCTATGTTAATGATCACAAGCAATACATAGTTTAGGTTCTATTATATGATATGTTTTTTCTTTTTTTAATTTCTTTAGTCTTGATCTTCATGACTGACAAATTGATTTTTTTCACAGCTACTTGAATTGCATAAGCTCAATGGTGAAACTATAATTTGTAGAAAATAGACAAATTCAAAGTAGGAAACAAAGACAGTTTCAAGACAACATTACTGAGTTTACAAATTAGAATTCTTCCAATTTAGGCACTTTTCTTCAAATAATTATCATTAATCACAAAATACATTTCAAGCTCTCTCACACACACATAGACTCGTATAGAATTCAATAGTCTTTGACACAACTATTAGCTTTGAATGATTAGATAATCTTTCAATTCAAAGTGTTAATTTGCTTGATGATGATGTTGAAATTTTTTTCCTTCCCTCGTGAGACTTAGGATCGCAGATTAGCCTTTTTCACTTCTTCCAATGTACACTGTAAATTGAATCATCATTCACCATTGCAATGGAATGGAATGATCATTTCACAGGATGGATTCTCAGACACCAACGGATGCGTACTTCACCAATCTATTACAAGGGGGATCCAACCTTTTAGGTGAATTTATGATGAAATCTCCAAATCAAATGGGTCAATGTTCAAACCAACATGGTGAAGTGGCTGGGCAAGAGTCTCCATTGTCACCCCAAATAGAATCCACCACAAAGAAATCACAACGTAGTGGCAACTTTAGTACAGAAGAAAACAATCTCCTTGTATCGGCATGGCTCAATACAAGTTTGGATGCAATACACGAAAATGAGCAGAAGCACAAGACATATTGGAATAGAGTTTGGGAGTATTTCCACAAGTATAAGACTTTTACTTCTGAACGTAATCAGAATTCTTTAATGAATTAGTGGTCAACTATTCAACTTGGAACCAATAAGTTTTGTGGGTTCTTTGCTCAAATTGAATCAATGCATCAAAGTGGAGTAAATGAGCAAGACAAGGTGTAGCACGTCCGCGAGGGACCTTGCTACAGTTCGGACTCAATTTTGTGTCGGTTCTAAATCTGAACCAAAGAGTCCAAATCCGGCAAATCGTTTTGAAGAAAAACAGATTTTGAAAAGTAGTACCAAACATGGATCTTTGCGGATTCTGAGTCGCCACCTAAATATTTAAAATGGGAAATTTAGGAAACCCGACTCGGTCTTGAAGGCCACATGTCCGTCATCACCAAAGTGGTCTTGGCTCGGGAGCTTGGGTACGATCGGGAAAGGTCAGCTATGAGCACCCCCTTTCGCCCGATCCGAAGACCGGCCTCTACTAACCGTGATATCCGTTTTTGAAAACTTTATGTGTTCTTATTCCGGTTATTAACCTAGAATTACTATGTGATGCGCACAACACAAAAGTATAGACTAGATTGCCTAATTTGGAAATAATCATTGCATATTCGTTCGTTTTGAAAATGCTTTGGAATTTGCTACTCGCAAGTAGGCTAAAATATGGATTTCAACGAGTTTTCCAACTCAGGCAATCCAACCTCCACCCACAGGCATTCAAGCAGTTTATCTCATATAAGCATTTAGCCACATAGTAAGCCTACTGTCATATTAACATTCACACACATGTGGGATGCTAAAGCATAAATACTTACATCGTACTCCGTGCCAAAACAATAAACTAGTTAGCAAACATGCATGCCCTAGTTCATGTTAGAGTGACTAATGCATCGCATACAACATGTAATTAGGATAGGCTCGGCTAACCCTAAAAATGGCATGTGAAATGCACTTTATTCGATGTACGTATTCAATTTGGAATTGAAAATACAATGCAGTTTGTATGATGTACCGAGCCCGATGTATGTCAACAAATGCATGGATGTACGCATGCATTGCATAAGGTATGCTAAGATAAATGTGCCCTAATCTACCATTGTAAGCAGGTAAATAAAAGGGAGAAAGAAACGGGGGTTGGAAGACATACATACATCCACACACGCTTATTACAATTATGCCCTTGCTCGGAGGGACTGAAAGAATAATACAGTCCAAAGAATAAACGAATAAATTATTACAGAATTTTAATTATTAAAATTAAATCAAATAAATAAATAAAAGAAATGGGGCCCCAGCCCTGCCTCGGGATGCGCGAATGATGTATGCTCGGATCCGACTTGCCCGGAAAACCCACACCGCACCACTGCTGCCTCTGTTTTTACTGCCCAGCTTCTCCAAAATTTTCCAAAGCCCCAAAACACCTTCCTTGCATGCTGCTGAGTGCCACCGACTGGAGGAAACTACCACCGGCTGCTTGTGGTGGCCACCGGCTGCGAAATAGTCTATCGGCCATCAATACAGTGCCGGTCGGCACTCCTTCCGGCCGGTCGGTACAAACTTCCTGCAGAAGACAGTTTGTGACAATGACGAAAGAATGCATGGTATCGGATTTTTGAGCATATTTATGCATGGCCAATGCTTCTTATCATGAATGGGACTCAAGGGAACATGGCTCTTGGTTCTAGGGCTAACAATTGTGCACCTTGGTGCATGATAGCCTAAGATACTAAGGTTGCATTTCAATGTAAAAAATGCATGCAACACAATAATGATAACCAAGTCCCTATCATGCCAAAGTCAAGGGCCTTAGTGACATGGGAATTGAGGTGTGTTTTGTCACTTGGAGTACAAACACCCCTTATTTCCCACACTTGGTTTGACACCCCAAACCAAGTAATGAAATGCAATCCATGCAAACATGCATCAACAATGCAACATGACACAAGAGTGTAAGGCATGCCAAATGCTATGTAACACATCATGAAAAGCATACAATACTAAGCATGCACAATGCAAAGTGTGATACAAACATGAACACCTAAGGCAATAGGATTGTCTTATGTCAAGACCTTGTTGACTAAGCATGCAACACACATATATTAAACATGCAATGGTAGACTAAGCTACGATGGGACCGCTCTCAAACCTCCCTAAAACAGTAGCAAAACATGTCCAAAATGATGACCAAAACCCATGCAAGCATGCATGGCAATAGGCCCAAAACTAAGGGCAACAAAGAGAGTACTTTACTACCATTATCAAGGCCACTCATGGCATGCATCTAATAACCAAAAACAGACTTTTATCATACAAAATGACACCCAAAACCCACATATGGCAGCCCCAAAATGTATTAATCATGCAAGCATACATAATGCCAATTCCTAGGCATAAAAGGGGACACCCTTGAAGCATGAAAATGGTCACATATGTAAACATACACATATGATTTATGGACTGAAATAGGGTCACAAATGATGCTAAATCATGAGGATGATCAATGTTGAACATGCTAGGAACCAAGATGCATGAGGCTTACAAGCCTAGAATACAAAACAACCATGTCGAACACACCATATATGGCAAAATCAGTGGCCCACAGCCCAAATGTGGCAAAATAATACTAGTATCTTCATGAAGTGGGACCAATACATGCAAAGAACATGACCTAAATGCAAGGCATTTTTCCTAGCATAATAGAGCATTTCAAAGCAAGTATGAAATACATACTAAGGGATACAAATACGACCAAAAACAGAGGTTAAATATGCTCCAAAACACTCAAAAAAATTCTGAAATGAAGCTAAATACAAGTATACATACGTGCTACTCTTTAGACCAAATACAAAGGCAAATAAAGGACAAGGGGGAGAGGGGTGTCCTTCCCCTATTTGGGACCTGGAAGTACCTTCCTCACCACTGAAAACTCACTAGTTTTCAGTGGTGAGAAGACCAAGAACACCAAGTAAGCAAAGCTTCAAGAAAAGGCTCCAAAATGGCCAAAACAAGGCCTAAGAGGGTGAGACCCTATCCAAACCACAAAACAACCTTGATGAATGTTCTTAAGCAAGGAAAAACAAGTCTTTTTTATGTTAAACACAAATCCAAAAACACAAGACAAGAGGGGTAGAAACTAGTTGCAAGAATGGGGAATCTAAAGTGATGTTCTTACCCTTGAAGATCCTTTGAAGAACAAATGGTCCAGCCCTCTTTTAGTGATCAAAACCAGTCCAAGATCACACAAAACAAACCTCCAAGCCTCCCAATCTCGGATTAAGGTGTAGTAGTGTGTGTAATGGTGCAAAAGTAAGGTGAAATCACACTTTTTGGTCCAAAAACACACACACAAGAGGAGAAAGAAGGAGATATATATATATATATATGTATGTATAAGCTCTGGTTTTGGCCCTCCAATGTCTAACCTTGAGCCAAGAGGAGGAGCCTTGCTTATATAAGCAAGCAAAGCTTACAAGCTAAGCAAACTAAGGGCTCATCCCTCCATACACGTGTATGAAGGGGAGCAAAAGGTGATACAGCTGTCTAAAAATATCTCATAAAGCAGCTGTACAGTAGTCGGCTGGGCAAAATGGTCATTTTGCCAAAAATAGTGCCGACCGGCACAAAATAGTGCCGGTGGCAACACCAGCCAGCCGGTGGCATCTAGCCACAGCCGGTGGTATGTGAGGATGCCTCAGAAGGCATTCCCTGCCCCTAAAAGGCAAGACACAAGTGTTTGGTGCAAAACCGAACACAAAACAGTCAAGTTCGGAGGTTCTGAGGCAAGGCGCGCGAGCCGAGAACTCCGGGAACTCCAAACGAACGCAAACATGGATAATCACCGAGTGTCCAAGCGGTGACGTCCAAGTCTTGAGGACGGTCAAAAATGGGGTGTCTACACAAGGTATACATTGTGTACACACCGTTAAATTAGATGTAATTGTCATTTTGTTTGAAGATGCTAATTAGTCTTTATTCATTTAATTTTTCAGATTGGCAAGGCCAAACTTATGTATCAAGAATTCCAAAAAGCATCATTTTCTTTTGAACATTGTTGGAATGTGTTGAGGTACCAACCAAAATGGTTAGAGGAATGTGAGAAGAAAAAAATAAAAAAAAAAAAAAAAATCAGCAACATCTTCTCCTTTTGCTCCAGAGGCGATAAATCTAACAGAGGATGATGTCTCACATGATGCTTATGTAGATTTGGAGAGGCCACTAGGTAGGAAGGCTGAAAAAGAGCGGTTGAATAAACGAAAGAGTAAAGATTCAGCTGGTTCAAATTATGCAGGGATATTGAATGGGATAATGGAAGACAAAAAGAAAGCAAATGACAAGAAAATGGAAATCCTTGAGAAAGCATGTCTTCAAGAGCAAGAGTAGAATCGTATTAACCAAAAGCTTGAGCAAGAGAGAATTCGAATTATGAAAGAGGAAATCCAAGAGCGATTTCGTATTAAACAAGAAAAGATTCGAGCAGAACAATTGAAAGAAGAGGAGAGAATTATAATGATGGATACTAATGGTTTGTCTCCAATGCAACAACAATATTATCTTCACTGCCAAATGGAAATTCTTGAAAGTCAAAGGAGTACTAAATAGTTAGTTTTTATTGGAATATATTTTTCTATGTAAACATATCATTTTTTTGTTGAACAATACCACGGTTCAGTGCACTTTTTTTGTTAAGTATTGATTTACATTGCTATGAAAATGAATAAATGTCTGGTTAGGGACATCTATATTATGGATTATATAAGTATCTTCGTGTACCTAGGTTTATTTTTGGTGATTATTTGTTCATTGGTTGAAGTATCTTGCTCTGCTTTAGATTCTGTTTCATCTTCCTCTACTGTCTATTTGTTCTGCTACTGGACATATTCTGTTGAACAATGTTTATAACAGATCAATGCTGGACAAATTTTGTTGAACAAGGTAAATAACAGATTCTGCTGGACAGATTCTGTTTCATCTTCATCTACTATTTTATCTTCCTCTACTGTCTATTTGTTATGCATTAAGAAGACAGATTTTGTTGAACAATGTTGTTGGTGAGTTGGCTGTTGTTCTTGGTAGTCGGGGACTATTTGTCCATGATTTGTAATCAAATGTAATCCTATCAGGTGTTCCTCTTTTTGCAACAAAAATTCTAGAAAATACTGTTTAATACATCCATTATAGTTTCTTTGGTTAGCTTGATGAGATCTTTATTAACTAACCATGATGTATTTGACTAATTTATGTTTGACTTGCAAGAAAATTGTCATTTAATTTTTGTTTGGATATGATAAACTGAAGGTGCTTTCTGCTTCTTACATTTATTTGTCCATCACAGTTAATAACATAGAATTGACAATCTGTTAAAAAAAAAAAAAAAACATAGAATTGACAACAATCTTAACTGTTGTCATCAAGTTTAGGATATAATGAGTGAACTATACAGAGAAGGAGAATTGATGGTTTGATTTTAAAATCTTCTTTCCTTGCCTTTGGAATGTATATTGTTGTCAATAGAAACCCATCTCTGTTTGGAAGCCTCAACTCCCTAGAGTACATTGGTGGCTATTTTACTTTATATTTTGCTATGGCTGCTGTTCTGCTGGTTGCTGTGGCACTCTGGTTGTTGGTGGCTACTATTGGTTTATCTGTTGAGGTGTTTTGAGATGGCAGCATATAGATTATTTGGTAGCCTATGGCTGCTGTTCTGTGGCATTCTGGTTGTTCTGCTGTTGCACTCTGTTTTGTTGGTTGGGAGCATGGTCACAACAGCAGCTGGGAGCATACATCACCGCAATTCTTGGTGTGAGTGTTACTGTGGCAAAGATACCTTGGGTGTGGTTGGATGCTTCAATTCTTGGTTAATGTTTTTTTTCTACTGAATTTATTGCGTAAAAAAATTATTGATTGACATATTTATCTGTCTATTTTGTTTTTTGGCAGTTGGGTGGCTGTATTTGATTTTTACATGCAGCCATGTGATGGGAGGTCATTGGTTGATAGTTCTTTGGTTTTCATATATAATTTCTTTTTCTTTTTCTTTTTTCTTTTAGCAAATATCAAAAACTTATAGAAAACTATTATATTGTTTGGAGATTTTGAGTAATTGATCAACTAATTGATATCTTTAATGACTGAAATGCTTATAAAAGCAGAAGAATTGAAGTCCTGCATTACATTTGGCTTCCAAGCTTTGCACCGACTGTTCCTCTAAAACATTTTTTGATGTTTTATGGAAGTTTGTAATATTTTATAACTTTTTGAGTTACTTATTTGTTAGTATTTATTTTGATGACACATAAATTCGTTCTAATAGAATGACGTATCTGTATGAGCACTTTCTGTTTATTAGATTTAGCAGATGGTGTTGTTGCTAACAACTGAATGATGACTATGATGATGAGTGAAGCCTATAGGGACCACTGGCTGATTGATTGTTTTTACCATTTGTAGCTGCTTCGAGAGTTTTTAGCTATTAAATAATTTTGTAGAGGACTCATCTTATGCATTTTATTAAATTTACAGCCATTGTATTTTTATGTAATCCTTAATGCGACAGGCTTTGGTTGCAAATTTGCAATTGCAAGGCATGCATCAGATCTTAAATTTTCCATTGAAGTTTATAGTCTCCTTCTGTAAAAATTCTAAAGAATACTGACAAAAAAATTATGTAATTATTAATGCATGGAAAATTTCAAATTACAATCAAGACTAATGAGTTTTCATCATGTGACCACGAAATTTAAAATTACAAGTTGCTATGATTGACTATGTAGCTGCCACAAGTGCTCGACGAGGTCCGATTGCAGTTGAGAATGAGTTTCTCTATCTCTAATGCGATGATGGCGTCGAATGAATTCCATAAGTTCAATTGTATGGTCATGTGAAACAGATACATGGGGATTTTCATCGATTTGTTCATAGTCATAGTCTTCTGCTTCATTAACATCTCACTCATCCTCAACAATCATGTTATGCAGTATTATGCACGCCGTCATAATATTCTCAAGTGTTTTACATTCCCAAGAACGTGCAGGTCCATGTACAATTGCAAATCGTGCTTGAAGAACTCCAAAAGCACGTTCTACATTTTTCCTTGCCGACTCTTGAGCTGCAGCAAAATGCTTTCTCTTATTTCCTTGTGGAGATGGAATTGTTTTGACAAATGTTGACCACTGTGGATATATACCATATGCTAGATAGTATCCCATTGTATAATCATTACCATTGATTAAGTAATTGACAGAAGGAGTACGCCCTTCAGCAAGCTTGGTAAATACAGAAGATCGTTCTAACACGTTGATGTCATTATGAGACCCCGGTAACCCAAAGAATGCATGCCATATCCAAAGATCATATGATGCTACTGCTTCTAAAATAATTGTAGGTTCATGAATATGACCAGAATACATACCTGTCCATGCAGTTGGACAATTCTTCCATTTCTAATACATACAATCAATGCTCCCCAACATCCCAGGGAATCCACGACTTTGGCCAATTGTTAGCAATCTAGCAATGTCATTTTCGTTTGGTGATCTCAAATACTCATCAGAAAAAATTGTAACCACTGTTTTAACAAATTTTTTTAAACTTTTCATTGCAGTGCTTTCTCCAATCCTTACTTATTCATCCATAAAATCAGCTGCTACTCCATAAGCGAGCATTCTAAGTGCAGCAGTCATCTTTTGATAGGAGGACAAACCAAGGACTCGAGCACCATTTCTTTTTTGAACAAAATATGGTTCATGAGCTTTTAGTGTAGAATGAATACGGAGAAAAAGAGAACGATTCATTCAAAACCTTCTTCGAAATACATTGGGAAGATATATTGGTGATTCAGCAAAATAGTCGAGAAAAAGCCTTTGGTCTTCTAAAGTATTACGCCTAATGAATAGACGACGTTGTATAGAACCATGACGTGATCTTGATTCTTCCTCCATTTTGAGTACTGTAACTATCTCTAACTCATCATCAGAGTCCGACTCATTAAGAATCATATTGTGTACAGAATTGCGACGCATAGTGAGAAAATAAACACTTAATGTTAAAGAAAAGTGGTTGAAGTGGATGAAAATTAAAGATGAATGATCTTATTTATATTGAAAAAATATGACCGTTAGAAAAGTATCTATTTTAAAAATATAACCGTTGCAAAAATATTCATTTGAAAATATGACCGTTATAGAAGTTTCTATTTAAAAAATTTAGCCGTTGCAAAAGTACCTATTTGAAAATATGACCGTTATTACAAAAGTTTCAATTTAAAAAATATGACCGTTAAGTGTCCATTTGAAAAATATAATTTTTTTGAAAAAATAAATAAATAATAAATAAGGAATATTTAAATTGAATGGAGAAAGAAATGGAGAGTTTGTTGGAGCATGAGAAGAAAAATAAGGTTAGCTAAAATAGAAAAGTAGATTTTTAGCTACAATTTGACTAAACATTTAGCTACTTTGATAAAGATGCTCTAACAATATATTATAATAACTTTTTGACTTTTTGATTAAAAGTGAAAGTTTCCAAACCAAGCCTAAATTAGTCAAAAAAATCAAAAAATAACTTATTCTCTTTATTTTTTTACACGTCTCTTCATGAAATTTTAAAAAATCACTAAGAGTTCGTTTGGGATGTAAGTTGACTTTTTGACTTTTTTAGTCTGGAGTTAAAAAGTTTCATTTGGGATAGACATTTTGGCTCTTTTGACTTTTGTGAAAGAAAAAATAAAATAATTATAGGTTAGATATGATATTTTATCTTATTTGACTAAAATAGTCAATTTTTTCCTATATAATTATTTTAGCCCAAATGTATATCTCACACGGAACCTAAAAAAGTCAATTCACAAACTAACTTTAGGATTGTTTTAAAAATTAATTTAAAAAAAAAATTTTAACTTATGAAAAGATTAAAAAAAAAAATAGAAAGAAAAGTATAATTTTCGTTATAATGACTTTTTAATTTTTTTTTTTTTTTTGGGACTAAAATGTTAATTTTTCAAAATAACCCTTAACAATGAGTTTCGCTAATGCTGTGTTTGGTTGAGGGATTTGAGGAAGGATTTGGAAAAGGAAATGGAAAAAGTAAGTGAAATGTGAAAAAAATATACCTACATTTCACATAATTTTACACATCTTTTTTCTTTCTCTTTTCAAATTCCTTCCCAAATCCTCTAACCAAACACAACATAAGTGGGACTCATGTTGAATTTCACCACCAAACGAAGCCAAGCCATCAACAAGAAGAAGACGCCACAGAGGTCACGTCAGCATATGGTCGTCACATATTGTTAGGTGGAAGGACAACATTACGTTCTGGTTCATGACTCATCAGATTCGTCAAAAAAAAAAAAAAAAATATTTATTTTTGAATAATAATAATAATTATACTCATGATGCCTACAATTTAATTTTGTATCTAGGCTCGTTTAGGAAGATGTTATTTTAGTAATTTTTTAGATTTTTGATTAAAATATGAGGTAAAAAAATTTATATATTTAGAATAATTTTTTAATTTTTTATAAAAAGATGTGTAAAAAATAAAGAGAAAAGAAAATTTTTAATTTTTTAGTATAAGTTATAAATTTTTTTTTAATAACATTTTAATTTTTAAGCTAAAATTACTTTCCAAAATAAAGTCTTAATTCTTGTAATTCTAGAGTTAGGTGAAAAAAATTACCTTGTGGGTCTGTCATAGACTCGTGACTCGAGGAAAAAAAAAATTCTTAAATTTGTTTTCATACAAAAAAAAATTGATGCATACACGACAAATAAAAATACAACCAAACATATCCTTAACACTGTGTTTGGTTGGGGGATTTAGGGAGGGATTTGGAAAGGGAAAGGGAAAAGGTGTGTGAAACTATGTGAAATGTAGGTATATTTTTTTTACATTTCACCTACCTTTTCTATTTCCCTTTCCAAATCCCTCCTCAAATCCCTCAACCAAACACAGCATAAGATTCTCTCTCAACTACTGTTTGATTTTGGAGTAATTTAAGAACTTAATAAAAAATCAACTTTTTAATTTTTATCAAGTTCTTTTAAAAAAAGTTACAAAAAAGACACTAAACAAGTCAATTTTTTTGCAAAAAAATTATTAAAAAAAGTTAAAAAATTAACTTATTACCAATTTCTCAAAAAACCCTTTTGTTTGTCCTTTCAAAGTTTGTACCAAAACAATTCTCCCAAGAATATAAAAATGAACACAAAATAAAAATGAATAGACCAGATTTTTAAAAAATTATTGATGAGGTCACTTCAAGAAAAAATTAAGGAATTTTTTTTTTATATAGAATTCACTATTCAAAAAATTTTACTTTTTTACTTTTTTATTTTTCTTATTTTTTTTATTTTTACTGGATTTTTAAAAATATTTTATACTTTTTTTAAATAATTTTTAAACACATCTAACATAAACATACTTAGAAAATATAATATTTGTGAAAAAAATCTTTGAAAAATTTACTAAATATAAAAAATATAAAATATAAAAATTCAATACATTTTTATATTTTTGTATATTTATTAATTTTTTAAAATATTCTTTCACAAATAATTTACTATTTAGATACTTCTAAGTAACATATCTAAAAAATAGAAAAATCACTTAATATTTTAAAAATATTCAGTAAAAATAAAAAAATTCAAAAAATAAAAAATTTAATTCTCAAAAAACTAAAACTAAGGCCTCGTTTGGCAAGTGACTGTTTTAATCTAAAAATCAAAAAATTACTAAAAAAATTAAAAAACTAACAACTTATATAAAAAAAGTCAAAGATTATCTTTTCTTTTTACTTTTTGTATATTTTTTTATAAAAAATTAAAAAATCATCTTAAATATATTAATTTTTTTATTTTATATTTTAACTAAAAAATTAAAAAATTACTAAAATAACCTATTTACAAAAGTGTCCTAAACGACGGTACATTTTTATATTTTGTGTTTTGAGAATTGTATTACCAAAAATACCACCATTTATTATGAGGCAAGTCAAGTCAACTGGCCATTTTTATCCATGGGAATCTCGTGAACTGGTCCTACTTTACCTCGAACATATCATCGATTTGATAAATATCATTCATCCTTCATGAGTCCCCATGACTCCTCTCACCATCTCCATATAATGAGCCCCATTGACTCCTCTCACCATCTCGCGTATAAGAGTCAAGCTTATTTGAGCACTTTAGTTCACCACACTAAGCAATTGATATAGCTCATTCTCTCTCTCTCTCTCTATGATATACCATGGATGTAGAAAGTAGGAAGAGGAAGATGGAGAATGAAGAAGAAGATGATGATGAAGAGAAGATGCAGAAGTTTTTCGCCTTGATAAGAAGCACACGAGACGCGCGCAAACGGGTTATGAGCGGTGCTGACAAATTACAGGAGGAAGAAAAGAAGAAAGGGAAACCAGCGGAGGCTTGGAACCCGTCGTTCCAACCCGAGGATTTCATGGAGGGTGGTGGTGATCAGTCTAAAGGTCCTCCTCCTCCTCCTCCTCCTCCTCAGGCAAGCCTAGCACTAGCACTAGCAGTAGCAGGTCCTTCTAAAAGAGAAGATGAAGCTAAAGAACAAGAACAAGATCATAAAAGAGGTGACAATGATGGGTTAGACCTCAAGCTTTCATTGTAATTGCAAAAGTCAAAGAATGTACAAGGCTGGTCTTTTGGGCATGTTGACATGTTTTCAGAATGATCCAACTGTTCACAATTCACATAGGTTTCGTGGGTTCACCCCCATCGTCAACATAAAAGCAGAGATAAAAAGAGGGGTTAATCTTTCTCTTTGATTTTGGCTGCATAATTGTACTTACATTTTATATAATCGCCACTCACACGCCCGTGCTAAAACAAATGCTTACGAATGAGTTTACAAACACAAAAACTGGCCACCAAATAAGACACATAATGTATATGAACGGATAATATATTTAAAAGTGGATCTCACTAACAAATTTTGTAAAATTCTATCTATTCATATATATTTTGTGTTCAATTTTATGATTGATTTTTGCGTTTGTAGCAAAACTGGCAGTCATTAACCATTGCGGGAATAAAATAGAAATCATTCAAGCTGAATTGCATAAAAATGTGAATCACATTGGTCACAAAGCTTAGCACCAACTAAGGTGTTTCACAATCTAAAGATGATGTCCTTAGTCTGATACCTTTACTCACATGGGATTGCAAAGAAAAAGACCACACTGCAAGAACTAGAAGTGAAATTAATAGTATCAAAGTAAATTTTCTAAGACAATATGTCTATAAGTGCTTTTGTGGTCAAGATAAATTGTTTCCTATGTGGTGTGCGTTTTTTCGTCTATTCTCTACTATTTGTAAGTTTCAATTTCTCTTCTTCCTATTTACATATACGTTATGTAATCAAAAAGAGAAAAATAAGAGAGAAAGTATGGTAAGAACTCCTCAGGATGATACTATTTCAACAAGTTCTAATTTCATGCTTTCATCTAGGTGTGGAGTGCTCAAGATTGCCTTTACTTGGGATGGTCTAACTTTGCCAAAAGTTATATCTACTTAAGCAAAATATTATTTAATCAATAACATTCAACAGACTTTATACCGTATTTAATAATAGTGATGATATATTATAATTTATAACATAAATGTTGGAGAATAAACTCGATTTTTCTAGGGGATTCTATATACACAAGACATAGGAATTGAAAGGATATGCATGCCTTTTATAAATAGTTAGACATGGTCTATATATTAATATTAGATCAAAGGTCATGTTGGAAATATACGGATTAAATGTGGGTACATAACCTAAAATAGATACATATAAACCCATGCACTCTACACATTTTGTTTCAAGTGGAATGAAAGTTTCTAGTATCCTCTTCATCTCTATTTCTCTTCCTAAGCTTTGTTTGTGGTGAGACACGAAGCTTGCAAATGGAATGGGCCAATTTCAAATGCCTCGACTCACAAAAGCTAACTATGATAATTGATGCATTCGTATTGCAAGGGTTATTGAAAGAAAACACTTGGTTCATTAGATCTTGAGTTTAATTATATTGTTGTTGCTATAGAGGAGTCAAAATATTAAGGCTCTGTTTGTTTGTATTTTCAAAAGTTAGTTTTACACTGTGTTTTCAGTATGGTGTTTGAAATGTGTTTTGGAAACACGTTTCCAAAACTTTGCAGAGTTATCTGCAGTAGCTGCGCTTTTCAGATTTTTTTTTTTCAAAATTTTTGCTAACGGGACGTCCGGCCGGTTGACCAGAATAGTATTTTTTTAAAATTTTTACAATTGATATGTTAATTTTTATATAATCGAAAAAAATATTTTTTGAAATTTTTAAAATTTTTTATGTACTTTAAAATAATTTTGAGTTATATGTTTAGTTATGAATTGTAAATTTTTGTATCAAATATTAAATGTCACTTCAACAATTCCCCACTCAAATCAAAACTCTTTTCAAAATTATTTTCAAAACTCTTTACCAAACAAATTTTCTACACTCAAACCATAATTTCCCAACACATAAAATACAACTCATACTCTCAAATCACATTTTCAAAATTCTACCAAACACTACTTAAAACTTCATGACCATTGGTCAACTCATGGGATCATTGCAAGTTCATGAAGAAAAGTTACAAAAAAGAAACAAAAGCCTTTAGAGCAAGTATTGCAAACAATGCTCTTTTTGAAGGAGAAGGAAGAGAAACGTGGAAGATTCCCAAAGGGGTCAAGGACATGGCAAGGGACGAGGCCAATGTAGAGGAGATCAACTACATCGATTACAAAGATGCAAGAATCCAAAATTTTGCATCAATTGATAGGGCTTGGAGAAGAAAAAAGACAAAGCTCGTCAGAAATGAAAGAGTGTACGTTGAAATGGACTACACTAATGTAAAGGAGATCAAAAAGATGGTCACTACATGATTTACAAAGATGCAAGAAGCCAAAATTTAATCACGAGGGAGTGGAGAAGAAAGAAAGACAAAGCTTGTCTCAAATGAGAGGGTGTGGAAGAGGAAACACTCCAAGGAAAATCTCAAATTCAATGCTTCAATTGTCAACAATTTGGGCTTTATGCTTCAGAATAAAGAAGTGCAGTTAACAATTTTGAAGAAAAAGTCAATTATGTAGAAAAGGGAAAGGAAGATGTGGGGCCACTTTATTGTTGGCACATGAAAAAGGGAATAAAAAAGTGCTTCTGTTTATTAAAATTATTTTTGTTTCAGGATAGATCATCTTCTGGGAAGGAACATCATTGAAAACCTTACTGTTACGAGATTCTCTAATCTTGTTTTTCAGCCACTATGGAACCGAACATATGCACATAATATACAGGCAGATCTTTTTGAAAAATGACCCTCGCATATGGCTTAGGTTTATATCTGCATCTTTACAGTCCCATTGGCTTATTTTCACGTCATTTTATCAGAAGACTTGGGTGTGCCGATCCAAGGAAGGTAATCATAATAGTTGTTTGGACTTCGGTATAGCAATCTGTCATTTACATGTAAAACATAATATACTTGTAATTTTGATTTGTTGTTTTGCACAGGTATTTTGATGAATATGGAATCATCCGTGATATTGTACACAGTCATATACTCCAGACAATTGCATTACTTGCTATGGAGCCACCAATAAGTCTTGATGGCGAAGATATACGAAATGAAAAGGTACACGGCCCTTTCTTCGCAACACACATATTGCAAAGTCAAATATCACAGATTCACCACATTGATGTATCTTTTGATCTTTACAAGAAGCTTCTCTTCAGGTCAAGGTTTTGAGATCACTCCGTAAATTGGAACTTAGTGATGTCATTCTTGGTCAATATGAAGCTAGCTCAGGAGATAAGGTTGATGCTTACTTGGACAGTTTGATCCCCACATTCTTTGCTGCGGCTTTGTTTATTGATAAGGTGCCTTTTTTGATCAAACAGAGGTAGCTAGGATCAGTCGCAGTTTTGTTATAGTGAAATTCCACTGCATGACTGCTCAATTATCAGATTTCAATGCATGACTAAAATTTGTTACTAGTTTGTAACTCCTTTTTATAACTCTCATTTATATGTAAAAATATCAGTTGGTAATTTATTCTAAAAATTTGGAATTCACCTCGAAAGAATGTTACGTGATTGACTCTGCCAGTGATTTCGAATTTTTGGTGAATGTGATATCTTCTTGACTTCAATACTGGTTTATACTTATTTGATAATGTAATAAATATCTTGGCTTTGCATTTGACTTTTATTTTTATTTTTTTCCGTACTTTAATATTCAACTTCGTATCACACCATGATATAACACATTTGACAACTTTATAGCTAGTGTTTAATTCACTAAAATGATTTTAGACAAAAATGACATCACTATTTCTTGGCCTCCTAGGGAGATGACTCTGCTCTTAAATTGGTGTCGGTGATCGATTTCTAATGTAGATTCCTTTCTTTCTACAGAACCAAACATAAGAATTGATGTACTACCACTACAAAAAATTAAGGCTTTAGATATCAAAATTTAGAGACAAAATCATTTTTTAGGAACTTGTAACAACTCCGACTTATGATTAGCAAATAAATCATGATTAATTATGCCTAATGAGTAATTAAATGAAATTCTGAATTAATTGCATGTGTGTTACATTATTTGTGTTTCTATCTGTTTATTGTAGAAATATTTTTTTGTGTTTCTGTTTTGTTCTGCGAATTGAAGGCATTATCGACATCCGATCACGAAATTGATTTGATTTCTATGTTATTTGAGATTTTTAGAATTTTATGATAGGTTTCATTACACTACAAGAAAAAACACTTTTGGCGACCACCTATTTTTTTTGGTCGCAAATAGTTCACTTTCTGCGACTAAAATTTAACTTTTGGCGACCACAATTTTTTGGTCGCGAAAAATCACCTTTTGGGGACAAAAAAAAAAGTTAGTAGCAAAAAGTATACCTATTGGCGACCAAAGGCTTTTTTGGTCGCGGAAGATCACCTTTTGGCGGCCAAAAAAAAAATTGGTCACGCGAAGTATACCCTTTGGCGACAAAAAAAAAAAAGTTGGTTGCGGAAAATTACCCTTTGGCGACCAAAAAAAAAAGTTGGTTGTGGAAAGTATACTATTGGTGACCAAAGGTTTTTTTGGTCGCAGAAGATCACCTTTTGGCGACCAAAAAAAAAAAGTTGGTCACGAAAAGTATACTATTAGCGACTAAAGGCTTTTTTGGTCGCAGAAGATTACCCTTTGGCGACCAAAAAAAAAAGTTGGTCACGAAAAGTATGCTATTAGCGACTAAAGGCTTTTTTGGTCGCGGAAGATTACCCTTTGGCGACCAAAAAAAAAAGTTGGTCGCGGAAAGTTATAGCGGGATAAATTTAAAAAAAAAAGGATACTACTGTAATTACATTCTATTTTTTTGTTTAGGCATTAAAAGTTTTATAAAGTAATATATAACCCAATTTTTATGGGTTATATATTTTTTTTGCCAAATATGAACAAAAAGCTTTTATTGGCAGAGTGGATTGGGTGCATGATGACTCCTTGGTCAGGAGTTCAAGTCCTAGGCAGCAATTTTTTTGGGTCAAGGCGCTGACTTTTGGCGACTAACTTATCTTTGGTCGCTAAAAGTTTACTTTTGGCTAATATGACTTAGACTTTCCGTGACCAAAAAAGTTGGTCGCGAATGGTCACTTTTAGCGACCAAAGGCTATTTTGGTCGCAGAAAACTATCTGTGACGAGGCTTTAGCGACCAACTCGCGACCAACCTATTTTGGTCGCGAAAAGGTTTTAGCGACCAAATATGATACTTTTCGCGACCAAAATGTTAGTCACGGAAAGTGTTTTTTCTTGTAGTGTTAAAATTCGATTCGAAACGAATAAATTAGAATAATTAATGTTTATTTGATTAGCTTTAATTCAACTCCCTAATCAAGCCTATATAAGACTCTTATATGTCCCAACTTATCTCTTTTTTTCATCATATCTTTGAGCCTACACATTCAAGCAAAACATGAGAGAGAGAGAGAGAGAGAGAGAGAGGAAGAGACCAAGAGGGGTGTGAGATCAAACTTGAGATTGTGAATGAATTTGCTAGAGAATTAAGGAAATTGGCTTTGAAGCTTAAAGATATAGCAAGCTAGAGCCTTAATCAAGAGTAAGGTAAGGATTTAAGCCATTCCTTGTGTAATTGAGACATATTACATGAATTTAAGAGGAATTAACACAAGAATTCAGCTAGGGAAAGAGAATTAAGAAGATTACCATACATGTATGCAAATTCTTTTACATTTAGAGTTGAATTTGAAGAATTCACGAATGCATGCATTGATCATAGCTTGGTTTTGGAAAGTCATCAAGCTTCATACCATTTTACCTTGTTTGATCATGTTTGGAAAGCTTTGAAGTTAAGAAATTATATGCATGTTATATTGTTTAAACTTTAAGCTTGAATTTGCATAATTGATTTACTCTTGGGCCCTGATTTTGTGAAATGATTTTGAATTCATGATGTTTTCCAAGTATAAACAAGCTTCCTTGGGTTTTTGGCCCAAGAGAGCATGTTTTGCAGCATTGAATTTGAGTTTTGAGCTTAGTAGAGCAATCTAGGAATTCCAGAATTTTGTTTCTCCGCTCGAGCGACATATCTTGCGCTCAACCACTCTGAGTTGTACACTTCTGTTTGAGTGACCAAAAGTTAGCTTGAGCATAAAATATATGCTCCCAGAAGTTGACACATTTTGCAGACTGCTCAAGCAACCGTTGAGTGACCATCGAGCGAAAAAATTTAGCAACCAGTACTTTTGCAGAGTTTACAGACCGCTCGCGTGAAGGAAGTTGCGCTTAAGCGACTACTCACATTTTTGAACCTTCGCTTAAGCGAAGGAAGTTGTGCTCGAGCGAGAACTCTGTTTTCAGCAAATCAGCCCAAATGTTTTTATGTGCATTCTGGCATCCTCATTGCATCCTAGGCATTCTTAGGCCTTAATTAAGACATAGTAATGAGGACAAAGACTTAGAAATACACTAAAAGCAAGGCAAATTAAGTTAAGTGCTTTTCGAGTATGTGTTTCAGTGTGCATCCGTTATCTGTTTTTGTAGGTTATGCGCCATAAGCTGTTTGATCTGTCTGTCTGCGTTTAGAGCCAACTGTGAGTAATAACTTTGTAAAACTATATTCAATTTATAAGTATTTTCTGAATGATATGAGATGATCTATTTTCTGAAATATTATTTTCTGTATGAATGAATGATTGTCCAAGTTTCTGAAATGTATTCGTGGCATCTATAGTTTCAGATAGCATCTGTTATATATTCTGTTATGTCCCAATTATGGGCCAACTGTACATCTCATGAGCCAATTGTTATGGATCCTTCTGTATACATCCCATTTATGAGCCAACTGTACGTCTCATGAGTCAACTGTACCATCTTCGTGCACGTGAGTCAACTATATGCCTTAATGGCCGTCCCTTTATGGGTTAATTATTTTCGCTAGTGCTAATGGATGTACCACGTATGATTAACTACAAGTTCCAATCATGAGTATGATTCTGAATCTGTTTCTGTAGCGGTTATGGACAACATTCAATAAAACCTTTACTTTCTTATTATTCACTGGGCTTCCGCTCACTGTATTATTTATGTTTGTAGGTGATTAGGCGCGTGACCAGGCGCAATGATGATCATTTGGAGCTTGTTTTGTCGGCCAACCCTTATACCTCCCGAGGGGTTTCCAAAAGTTATGTGGTCAAGTTTTATGAATCATGTGTAGGATGTTTTTGTTTTGTTTTTGTTTATCTATACTTTGGGCTAAGTCCCTTATGACACTATCTGTATTTGTATGGTGATACATGACGTATGGAAGTTTGACATTATATGTATAAGTTTTAAATCTATTCTGTCCCATGTACGTCAGCACAGCTCAATAGACTATATATGTTTTTATATTTGCTTCCGCAACCCCTTAATATGTGATAAATTGTTCTGAGGCCTTTGATAATTCAAGAATTACTGACCGGTTACGACGCTAAACCTATAGGGACGGGTTTTGGTCCTGACAGGACCAAATAATTTTGTCGTGAAAAGTGTCATTATTATATTTTTAGCAACAAAAATTGGATATTAGTAATGAATTATTATCGTTTTGAGACCTAATTTTTTGTCTCAAAAAATAAATCATTTTGAGACCAAATTATTTTGTTCTTAAAAGTCTATTTATTAGTGACATTTTTAAAATTTTATTGCTAAAAGTTTTGTTTTTTACTTTTTGGGATGACCTTTTAGCAACTATCCTCATGACGATGGAAATTGGTTCCTAAATGTCTTTTGCAACAAAATTTTCACTTTTAAAGATCAAAACATTTGGTCTTTAAAACTTTTATATGTTGTAATGTATAGATTCATTCCAACAAACCAAACACTGCATGATGATTTGAAATTTGAATTCTTTAGGAATGAAATAGTTCGTGTATATAGAAGTTACAATTGTGCATGATATTTTCTTTAATGCTATGGTAAAGCTCGAGTGACTGATAGTAGTAGTTCCTACTTATAACTCTAAAATAAATTAATGAACTAACTGCAAGCTGGTTATTTTTCTAGCACTTGCAATTGCTTTATTCCCATATTTTAATAAATTTGTTTAAACATCTATTTTCCTAAATAGAATCTCTTCACCCATATTAGCTTTATTACTTACGTTCCTGGAAACCTTTACTGTGACTACATGGGCCATAAGATTGACCTTGCCACTAACGAACTGATTTTACGAGATGTGCCTGATGAAGCCATCCTAGTCAGAGTTAACAACAAGGTTCCAGGACTAAGTTTGCATTTGGATGCTTCCGAACTGAATTTGCTCTACAAGGATAAGTATAACATTTCACTCCAATATTTAAGATCTTTCACTTCAAATGCATAATTCTACCGATGCTAAGACCTTATAATTGATGTCCATTATGTTAGAACATAATTCAAATGTGGGCTAAAGGGACAGTTGTAGCTGATCTGATTGTGGGACGCCTGTTGATTGTTGTTCTACAAATATGTGATAGTGGACTTAGTGGTTGAGAGTCTTTAGGATTAGTTTCCTAGTGGTTAAGAGTTTTTAGTTGTTTTATTATTTGTCAATGTAATCTGGTAGCAAAAAATAAGGAAGTGGTGCATTGTGTAGCCAACAAAAGAGTCTATTTAAACTCTTTTGAATGTTTATTTTAGGTGGGTTAGCAGCCATTTGTAAACACTGTAAATTTAATAAATTCTAGAGTGTTTCTCCATAATTTTTTCTACCATTGTGGTATCAGAGCCAAGTTAGAGTGCTTTGTTAGCATATCAACGTTCTAGTCACTTCAAGTTATGGCTGGAAACAACATTGTAAGAAGCTCCCCTCAAAATGTTCCCATCTTTACTGGTCTTAATTATCAATTTTGGGGCATCAAGATGAAGACGTTATTCAAGTCCTATGATTTGTGAGACTTGGTGGAGAATGGCTTTGTATATCTTGTGGATCCTAAGCAAGCTACAAGGCTGACCGTAGCTCAACGCAATGAGCTAAGAGAAAAAGAGCGGAAGGATGCCAAAGCTTTATTTCTAATTCAGCAAGCTTTGGATGAAGCCATATTTCCAAGGGTTATGGCTGTCTCCACATCAAAAGAAGCATGGGATTTGCTTCAAGAAAAGCATCAAGGCTCGAGTAGAGTTGTTACAGTGAAGCTGCAAACTCTACGTCGGGAATTCAAAAATTCATCTATGAAGTCCTCAGATGCAACTCAGGAATGTTTCTCAAAAGTTACTTTTATAGTGAATCAAATTAGATCACTTGGAGAGGAATTGATAGATCAGAAAATTGTTGAGAAGGTTTTGCGAAGCCTTCCTCTTAAATTTGATCATGTTGTTGCAGCGATAGAAGAGTCAAAGGACTTGTCTGATTATTCTCTCCATGAATTGATGGGTTCTCTACAAGCACATGAGCAACGGCTGAACAAAACAACATAAACATGTCTTCCAATCAAGGCTTCATTTGAAGAAAATGTCAAATGGCTTGGGACGAGGAGACAATGGAAGGGGACGTGGAAATTCATTGCATGGAAGAAGAAGAGATAGATTCGATGGCCAGCATAGAGACTTTAATAGAGGTAACAATGCTACTCTTACTCCATGTTCACATTGTGGAAAGACAAATCATGAAGATAAGGATTGTTGGTTTAAAACCAAATCTAGCCAAAATAAAAATGCTCCACAATGTTATAATTGTAAGGAGTTTGGTCATGTTAAGAAAAATTGTTTTCACAAGGCTAAGAAGCAGGCCAATTTTAATGAAATAAAAGATGCATCTGAAGAGAATTTATTTCTTACTTGTTTGGCTGCTCATATTGATATGTCTGAAGATATTTGGTATCTTGATAGTGGTTGTAGTAATCACATGACTGGTAATAAAAATTTCTTTGTGGAAATTGACGAATTAGTGAAGACACAAATAAAGATGGGAGACAACAACCATGTTCAGGTATGCGGTTTGGGTACTATTGCTGTGATTTTAAAATCTAGAAGAAAACTCATTCATGGTGTTATGTATGTTCCTAGGTTAGCTCAAAATCTGTTGAGTTTAGGCCAGTTGACGAGAAAAGGTTATTGTGTTACCTTTGACAATGATGAATACATGATATATGATAAGAGGAGTATGAACTTAATTTACTCAGTCAAAATGACAGAAAACAAGATGTTTCTTCTTATGTTTTCAAAGGTTTTCGTCAATGTTTTTATTGTATCAAGTAGTGATTCCATGCTTTGGCATAGAAGATATGGTCATCTTAACTTTGGTGGGCTGAATTTATTGCACAAAAAGAATATGGTTTCTGGTTTTCCAATGATTAAAGATGATATGGAAATATGTGAACCATGTATTTTTGGAAAGCAACATGGTGAAAAGTTTCCAGTGGGTAAATCTTGGAGAGCTACAAAGCAACTAATGCTAGTGCAAGCTAATGTATGCGGTCTAATGCAAACACTCTCTTTGAACAAAAGTAAGTATTTCTTGATCTTTGTTGATGATTTTTCAAGAATGACTTGGGTATATTTTCTAAAAGAGAAATCTGAAGTTTTTGAGTGTTTCAAGCAATTCAAAGTTGCAGTGGAAAAACAAAGTGGTTGCTCTATAGTAACATTGCATACTGACCGTGGTGGTGAGTTTACATCCATAGAATTCAAAATGTTTTGCAGCAATCATGGCATCCAAAGACAACTCACAGCAAGCTATACTCCTCAACAAAATGGCGTCGCGGAGCACAAGAATAGAACTATAATAGAGGCAGCGAAAAGCATGTTGAAAGACGAAGATCTTCCCAAGAAGTTTTGGGCAGAAGCTGTGGCATGTGTTATTTATCTACTCAATCGGTTTCCAACTCAAGCAACTATAGAGAAGACTCCTTATTGAATCCTGGTATTGGAAGAAAGCCTAATGTAAGTCACTTAAAGGTATTTGGTTCCCTTGCATATGCATTTGTACCTTCTGAGTTGAGGAGGAAATTGGAAGATAAGAGCACCAAGTGCATTTTTGTTGGCTATAGTGGAGAAACTAAAGGTTATAGGTTGTATGATCCTAAATCTGGGAAATTAATTATTAGTTGTGATGCGGTGTTTAATGAAAGTGATATTTGGAATTGGGGCTCTGTTGAATCAAAGCCCATTTTGATGGAAGAAAAAAATGTTGATCTTGAATCCTCCAGCCAACAAGTGTCCCCTGTTTCATCTCCAGATTCCACACTAAGAAGGGTAAGAAGTCTTTTTGATACTTATGTTGCATGTGAATATGTTTGCCTTGCTTTAGAACCTACTTGTTTTGAAGATGCAGAGAACAAAAAGGAATGGAGTGAAAGAATGAAAGAAGAAATTGATGCCATTGAGAAGAACAAGACATGGACCTTGGTGGATTTACCAATTAGGAGTCAAATGGATTTACAAGTCCAAGTTCAATGTAGATGGTACATTGCAAAGGTATAAAGCTCGATTGGTAGCTATGGGGTATGCTCAAACTCCAGGTATTGACTTCATAGAAACTTATGCTCCAGTTGCTCGTTTTGATATAGTTAGAACTCTTTTGGCTTTGGCCTCCCATAATGCTTGGATAGTTCATCAATTAGACAAAAAACTTGCATTCCTTAATGGTGAGCTTTTGGAAAATCTTTATGTTGAGCAACCCCAAGGTTACATAGTGAAAGAGTTAGAGCACAAAGTTTACAAATTGCACAAAGCACTTTACGGGCTCAAACAAGCAGAGCCTAGTATAACACGATTGACACTTATTTTGCTGATAACCAATTTCAAAAGAGTGCTAGTGAACCAACCTTGTATGTTAAAAGTCATAATAATGAATTCTTGGTTGTGTGTTTGTATGTTGATGATATGATATATACTGGAAGTTCTTCTCAAATGATAGAAGCATTTAAAGAGTTGATGATGCAAACTTTTGAAATGTCTGACTTGGGTGTTTTGCATTATTTTTTGGGTATTGAAGTTGTGCAAGATTCAGACGGTATTTTTATTTGTCAAATGAAGTATGCAAATGATTTGTTAAAAAAAATTTGGAATGATGAATTGTAAGCCAACCAAGACACCATTAAATGCAAATGAAAAGCTTTCTTTGAATGACGGGGTTGAAAAGGTTGATAAGAAATATTTCAGAAGTATCATGGGAGGACTTATGTATCTTACTCATACAAGACCAAATATAGCATTTTCTATAAGTCTCATATCCAGATTTATGCACAGTCCAAGCAAACATCATTTGGGGGCAGCTAAGAGAATCTTGAGATATGTTCGAGGCAGTTCAAATTATGGCATCAGGTATATGAAAGGCAAACCCAATAATCATGTTGCTTTTATTGATAGTGATTGGGCTGGTTGTGCAGATGATAGGAGGAGTACAACAGGTTATATATTCAGCCTTGGTTCAGGAATCATTTCATGGGCATCAAAGAAGCAGCAAAGTATAGCTTTGTCAAGCACAAAAGCAGAGTATAGAGCAGCCACAACCACAACATGTCATGCTAGTTGGTTAAGAAGAATTTTGAAAGATCTAAAGGAAAAGCAAGATGGTCCTACTATGATATTTTGTGACAACAAATCCACAATTGCATTGACCAAGAATCCAGTCCAGCAAGGAAAATCAAAACACATTGAAATTCGATACAATTTCATTTGAGAGTTGGTTTCTAAAGGTGAAATAGAGCTGCATCATTGCAATACAGAGGAACAGCCAGCTGATATTCTCACAAAGGCTTTGGCAGAAGATAAATTCAAGAAATTTCAGTCCATGATAGGAGTACAAGCCCTCGTTGAATTAAGGGAGGAAATGTTAGAACATAATTCAAACGTGGGCTAAAAGGATAGCTGTAGCAGATTTGATTGTGGGACACCTGTTGGTTGCTGTTCTACAAATATGTGATAGTGGACTTAGTGGTTGAGAGTCTTTAGGATTAGTTGCCTAGTGGTTGAGAGTTTTTAGGTGTTTTATTATCTGTCAATGTAATTTGATTGCAAAAAATAAGGAAGTGGTGCATTGTGTAGCTAACAGAAGAGTTTATTTAAACTCTTTTGAATGTTTATTTTAGGTGGGTCAGCAGCCATTTGTAAACACTGCAAATTCAATAAATTCTAGAGTGTTTCTTCCATAATTTTTTCTAACACATTACATGTCTGCCATTGTGTTCATTCTTTAGGTATAACGCGAAGATACCTGATTCATATGAGCATCTTCTTCTCGATGTGATTGATGGAGACAACCATCTATTCATGAGAAGTGATAAGCTTGAAGCTGCATGGAAGATTTTATCTCCAGTTCTACAAGAGATAGACAACAAAAATATGGCACCAAAGCTGTATGAGTTGGGAGGTAGGGGTCTAGTTGGAGCCTTCTATCTCTGGACAAAACATGGGCTTCAGTGGGTTGATGACTAGTAAGGCTCTCTACCTTATGTTTGTTTTGTTTCTTGAGAATGACTTGAATGCACAATTAATGATTAGAGTTCCATTGGTTCCTACATGAAACAATAATAAAATTTACTGTCTTGTGATAATGAGTTGTGACCATGTGCCTTTCCTTCATTTGAAGACTAGAACCTGTTTGGTAGTGTTTTTGTTTTCAGAATAAAAAACAATGAAAAGTTAAAAATTATTCATCATTTTTGTATTGTTTTTAATTTTTGCGAAAGTAGTTTTAGAAAATTTAGAAAAAACCTTTTGGTGTCTCTTAAAAAGTGAGTTATTTAAGGAAAAAAAAAATGGAAGCAGTTTGCAAACAAGTTTGCATTTTTTAGGAAGTAAAATAAGAAAAACAAAATTACAATCAAACATTTCTACCTGGCATTTTGCCATTTTCTTATGTTCTTTTGTACCAAAATTTCAAATTTACCTAATAAGGTTTCAAAAGTGACATAACATTGCACGCTCTGTGTTGTGGAGAGTGTGTATTTTAGAGGAAATTTGAGAGAATAAATAACTAAAATTAACAGATAATCTCTCCGCATTGATCTTCTTGTTGTAATTTAATGGTCTAGGTTAAAGTTGAAGGAAAATGATGTCTTGTGTTTTTTAAAAACAAAATGTATTTTGATTCATTTTACTGTAATTTTATACTTGATTGTTAGTAAAAATTTTGTTAGGCTTAGATTGATAGAGCCGTAACCAAAATCTCACCAAACAACACAATGATCAAGCAATTGTGTTGAGATTCTATGCCTTGAAAGTTTCAAGGACTTCCTTGGAGTAAAAATAATGACAAAACAAGCAAGAAAAAAGAGAGAAAGAAGAAGAAGATAATGATGTAAATGATTGAATGAACAATCAAATACAGATAAAGTACATTAAAACTACTTCTATCTAAGTTTAAACTACTCCTATGTAGATCAGATCTACTCCTAGTATAGAAAAGAAATGAAAATCAAATCATGTATTGATTTGTTGGCGATCTTTATAACAGAGCCATCAATGGCAATTTATACAAAAAAAAAAAAAATGTAGGAAAAAACTTCTATTAACCATCATCTAACCACCCATATAACTTCCACATTCTTACATTGTCACTTGTCTTCCATCCCTTAAATCTTCAAAGCTTGACTTGACTTCTCTTAATTTTTAAGATTTTCCTGCATAATCATAATTATAATAATAATAATAGTAATAATAAGTAATAGAAAGTTTAAGCCTAATTATAATCGATATAAATTTTATTTATGGTGCAAACAATGCCTGCCCAACTCTTTAAGAGTAAGTATTTGAATTCTTGAAGAGTTGTATGAACATAAATATATAATAGAAATTATGAAAGTTATAATCAATTGGCCACATATATATAGCTTTTTATTGTTGTGGCTACATCGAAATACTCCCTCATTACTATTATATAAAAAATAGAAATAAAATTCAAAATTTCTTTTTGTAAACCACTTTATCAAAATTAATTTTTGATGTGAACCACAAAACCATTATAGTTGTTGGATGACAGAAATCATAATGTCAATTGACTTTAAAAAATTAATTTTTTTGACAAAATTAATGTAACAACCCTCGTCACTGTTTACCGATTAACTACCGAATACTGCTAAACTGAGACTGATTATGATAAGTAGTGGAACTGATTGAAATACTGAACTAACCGATCAAATCAAACCGATTGATTGGTCAGATCTGTTTAAATGCATTTCTATCTGTTTGACTGTCTGACTATCTGTTCATATTTTTATGTTTAAACTGCAAATTGAAGGCCTTATCGGCGGCCGAACCTGAAATTGATTAGTGATATGTATTAATCATAGTTTATGTGATTTATAGCATATTTATCTGAAAAATGATTTGGTATGTTTAAATTAGATTAAATAGTGCTAAAATACAAGAGTTGCATTATTTACCAAACTAACCCCTAGTGGACCACTACACCAAACTTTGTTTAAGCCTTAGCCTTGCATTACAAAACATTTCGTCAGCCACATTTTGAGCACACCACCGAACTAGAGAGAGAGAGAGGAAGTGAGAGACTTGAATTGTTTTAGAGAATTGGCTTGAAAAGATCATAGGAGATTTGTCTAATTGGACTTCTACACTTGTTATTAAAGCTCTAGGTAAGGAATTCAATCTCTCATTGTTTTGTTTAAGTTGATTCTTGCATTGTTCATGTCAAATTGGAGAGCTAAGTCAAGATTTAGACTAATAAGGTTGAATTAAAGCTCATTCCATGCATGCATGTTTGTATTGTTGAGTTTTAAATTGTTTTCATGGCAAAATGTTACATGCATGCTCATAGTTATGGTTAAGTCCATGAATTTATCTTGTTTTTGAAGATTTTGGCTCAAATTGTTGTGTTGAAGCTTAATTGTTGCATGCATGTATATATATTGAAGTTTCAAGGTTGTAGTTCATAATTCCTTGCATGCATGTCCATGTTTTGAGAGTAGACCATGATTTCATCTTGTTTTGGAAAGAATCGGCTCATTAGAGCATGTTTTGAAGCTTGAAAATTGTTTAAAGTTCATGCATGTTCATTTGAGATCATGTTCATGAAATTTGATTTGAAATTGGATTTAATTGATCTTTCCTTGGGCCTTGATCTTACAAATTAAGCTTTGAATCATGTTATTTTATGTATTTATAAGTGTTTTCTAGGAAATGGGCCCAAAGGAATTGATTTTGATGCATTTAATCTTGTTTTGAGCTTGGAAGTTCAAATCTAGAAATTCCAGATTTTGGACTCCCGCTCGAGCGGGGAAAGTGGCGCTCGAGCGAGAAATTCGTGCTCCTAGCATTTTGTGTGTTTTACAGACCGCTTGAGCGGGGAAACCTGCGCTCGAGCGGAACCTTGTGTCTTACGCTCGAGCGTGTGTCGAGCGCCCTATCGAGCTTGATTTTCTCATATCCAGTACTTTTTGGCATATTTTACATTCCGCTCGAGCGGAGTATTTCATTTGCCTTTACGCTCGAGCGGGACCTCTGTTTTCTGAAAATCCTAAAAATGTTTTTAAAGTGCATCTTTGCATCTTCACTCCATCCTAGGCATTCTTAGGCCTAGTTTAAGGTATCTTAATGAGGATATAGATGTAGAACACACCGAGGTAAATTAGGGATTAAGTTATTATCTTTCCCAACTGCATAGCTTAGTGTGTGTTCAATCTGTAACCTGTGTAGGGTTGGCACTTAGGGACGCGCTCTAGCTTATTGTAGCCCAGAACTCTGTGAGTAACAACTGTGTAAAGATATGTTCAAAAATGATTATCTTCTGAACAATTGAACTGTACTATTTCTGAACTGCTACTGTTGACTGAATGAATGTATGTCCTATATTCTGAATTTTATTGTGGCATCCTTAGCACCTACTGTTTATTGTTACTGTTACAGAGATCTTTGTCGGTTCCCTTGTTGGAACCACTACTGTTTACTAATTGATGGCCATCATTTACTGTCCGGTCTTTTAAGACCTACTGTTTACTGTGCTGCTATGCTAACGGATGTACCACATATGACTGTTATGACTGAATGACTGATATACTGAATCAACGAACTGTTTTCATTACTGTAAGGACATTTATTCTTAATCTCTTTACGCATTATGTTATTCACTGGGCTTCAGCTTACTGCTCATATATATATGTAGGTGTACAGGCACCAGACCGTGGCTAGAAGCATCAAGGTAACTCCAGTTTTGTCAAGCCAACCATTGTGCCTCACTGTGAGGTTCCGAGCCTGCCAAGCTATGGCTTATGGGTGTTTTAGTCCCCTGCCTGTCTTTGTATCTGTTTGGTTTACTGTATATACTGTATAGACTGATAGCACTGTACTGTACTGTTAATAGGGATTAGGTCCATGTTCTGGACGATTGTAAATATTATATATATTGTTTTGTCACTGACTGTTTATATGTATGAAAAATCTTTTTATATACAGACTGTCACAGCTCATTAGACATTGTTTATTCACTGTATTGGCTTCCGCCATGCCCCTGTACTCTGTATTACTGTCCTACTGTTAAGTAGGCCTTCGGTAATCTCAGATTACTGGCCGGTTACGATACTAAACACATAGGAGCGGGTTTGGGTCGTGACAATTAACAATGTCAAAAAATTTAAATTCATCAAATGTGGGTTGTTCATAATTTTTAGCCATGTTTGGCTTAAAATCATATCCCCTAATTGGATTTTCACCATTATTTTGTGATTTTTCATCAAATTTAGCCATATTTGGCTTAAAATCATGCCCTCAAATTGGATTTTTATCATCATTTTGTGATGATTGTTCATCAAATTTAGCCATGTTTGGCTTAAAATTATACTCTCCAATTGAATGTTCACCATCATTTTGTAATGGTTATTCAACATTCTTTGTCATATTTGACTTAAAACCATATCCTCCAATTGGATTAAAATGCTCAATAGCTTTTAGCAAAAGAAGTTAGTCTTCTTTTTCAATTAATGGCTTAAAAAATTACCCTCTAGGCATGCCATTTTCAAAACTTAATTTTTCCTTGGCTATGATTTTTGTGGAGAGAAAGTTTTGCTTGGAAAAGCCTTGTAGAAACACACAAAATTTGTGCTTTTTAAGATTCTCTAATTTTTTACTCCAATGTTGAATTTCTCAATAACTTGATAAAATTGATAACTAAGTTCAGGAATTTTTTCATCAAAATAATTTATATCTTTTTGCATCAAATAATATGGCAGTGATGAAATTATTTGAAATTTTTTCCAATCAAGAGAATTAATTTCTTCTTGTAGAGCCAAAATTTCACTCTTGCGCCAATAAATTTCATCCTCCCAACGTTGAATTATTCTTTCCATATCATTTGTCATGCCATTATGTTAGCAAAATTTCGTAGAATCATTGTCATAATATTGACAATCATTGTCATAATATTGACAATCATTATACATAGAAGATGAGGCATTCCAATAATAATTCATACTCGTTGGAACATTGCCACTTCATTAGTAGTTTGCATCCATGGATACACAAGATGCAAACATGGCGCTCGATGGCATAATTTCTTGACATTTTGTTTGTATCATTTTTTTTTTTCCTCCAAGGTAGGATGATGTCCCATTGGGCATGCCAAAATATGTTAGCAAAAATCTAGTTTTGGTGCAATATCAGTAGTCAACAGTAAAACAATTCTCACAAACAACAGGATCAAACAATGTAGTTGTGTGTCTTAATGCCTTGATAGGTTCAAAGACTTCTTTGGAGGTTTACTTCTTGAAGAAACACAACAAATACAACTAAATTTTGATTAACAAAAATAAAGCTTGTTTTTTAACCACAAGGATCAAATTACAAGTCCTTTGACACTACAATCGACAGAACTTAATTACAAGAACTGCTAACTGCTACTACTACTACTACTCATAATTGCAAGAACTGCTACTCCTAGATACATAAGACTACTCCTAGATCTCTCAAGTTGTAAGTTGATTTTTTTTTTGGGTCTTTTTTTCCTTTTCAAAACCCAAATTGGCTGCACTAGATGGTCCCTAGAAGTTGAACCCCTCACCTCCTTTCTTGAAGAAGCAGAAGCCAACATATTTCTAGTCCAAACTAAGTCCAACCTCTTAGTTGGCTTATCTCCTACAGCCCTAGACATCATGGCATGAAACTTCCTTTGTTCCCTTCTTTTTTGAGTTCTAGTCTCTCTCATTGGTCTCCAACCACTCATAGGAAATTTTGGATAAACTACCTCTTACCACCCTAATGGGTGGTATTGGAGGCTTTACCATCCTTGGTTGAATTGGATACATATTTGGCCTGATTTTTGGGCCACGATACTGCTGTTAAAGTCCCCTAAATGGTCTCACAAACTATTGTTGTTCCCCATATGGCCTGCCAGCCTGTTGCTGGCCACTGTATGGCCTTGTCAATATCTTTGGGTTTCCATATGGCCTAGAGCCCTTTTTTTGTTTCAGCATGGCCCTTATATTACTTGACCCCCCAAAGCATGGATGAAAAGGAGCTCCTTGGAACAGAATGGAGCATTATCCTTACCATAATTCTCTGCAAGACCAAATATCCCTAGATCTGTCCCATCATAGAACATACAATTATTATCAAATATCTGCAAGTCACCACTTCCCATGGTATTAAACCTGAGGCCAACATATTTTCCAATTTTTTTAATTCCATCTATCATAATGGCCTTGGCTTTTTCTTTTTCAGTGCCACATCTAAAACAAATGAACCTTTCACTACGCTCTTCTTGAACTTTCTTTCATTTTGCCTTCTTGGCAATCTTCTCCATTCTTTCTTTGTGGAGCTTCTCTAGTTCTACCAGGAGAACTCTGGGTTCTTCCCCTTCTTCTTTTGATTAGTCGACTGGAGGTCAGTTGCTACCATGTTGATCTCAGCCTTGTGAGGAAATGGGTCACTATCAACTGCCATGACCCCCTTATCTTTTTCAACATACTTCAACATCCATTTCTAGATTAAATCATGCACACAATTTCGAAATGTGACACAGTTATTAGTAGAATGCCTAAAAGAGTTATGCCACTTACAATATTCATTGCCAACCCTATCTTTTTCTCTGGGAATATTGTGGCCAAGAGTCAAAGTTAAAAATATGTTTGCTAATAACTCATCAAACAATGCGTCTGCTTTTGATAAGTTAAAAGAATATTGTCTGTTCGACACAGCCACATTCTTTTTGGCTGGCTGTGTTGCTAACATACTCATAGGCTTGTCAGCATTCTTTAATGTTTCACAAACCACAGGTTTTTTTCCTTATTACTTGTGCAACATCTATGTCAACTTCTATGTCAAACTCAACCTCTTGGTAATAAGTCCCTAATGAGGCTGCATTTCTCTGTTGCTCTTCTTAGAGAATGGCCTCATAGCTGGTTGCCCTTGAGGACAACTCAAATAAGTATCTAAACATTATGCCTTCAAACTTTTTCCTAAGCTCAAAATCTAAACTATTCTGAGCTAGTCTTATGGCTTTTATTTTAGGCATGTACACATGACATCTTTTCTTTGCTTTCTTAAACCTCGTCAATGTATTATTCTACACTTTCTTCTTGTCTTTGTTAAATTTTGACAAGTTTACCATTGTTACCTCAAGCTCAGTTCTAAAGAACTGAGCATGAAACTGACTCTTCATCTCTTGCCAAGTATAGAGAGAATTTTCTGGCAAGTTAATAAACCATGTAAATGCCACTTTAGATAGAGAATGTGGAAAGAGTTTCAGTTTTAAATTGTCATCATAACCAGGTTCACCACATTGAAGTATGAACTTGCCTACATGCTCTATGGTTGATTGCCTTTCTTTATCTGTAAACAAGGTAAACTCAAGAATCCTATAGTTCCTTGGAATGGGGTTATTTCTACCCATGGAGGTTAGTGACTCCTAAATATTGGTCTATTTAGCCTTCTCAGGCCTAGGCCATACAATTCTTGTATAATGTTTATGATCTGTTGTCTGTTTGGCATAGGGTCATGACCCATTTGCACCTGTTGTTGCTCCCCTCCATAAAAGTCTTCTTTAAAAAGAGAGGGTCAAGCCCTCTCGGCCTTGGTTCAACAACATTAGGTTCTTGATATGGGGGTTGGTATAGCAGTGGTGGTTGATATGGCGATTGTTAGTGTGGTTGTGGTTGTGGTGGTTACTGATAGGGTGGCTGTCGTAATTCTTGTTGAAATAGGAGAGGCCTAAGTCCCATCAACTCTTGATAAGGTTATTGGTGTACAGGTTCTTGCACATGCTGAGGTCTCACCATCTCTAGTTTCTTCACTCTTTGGTCCGTTAAATTATGGTTACCATTTCTAGGGCCTTCACATGCCTGCTGTGCATACATTGGAGGCTTTTGTTTTCCCCCCAAGTCTAGGTCCTGGTCCCATGTCATTGTTATTAAAATCGAAAACTAAGTTTGGTGGGTATCCTTTCATCCCATTGAACTCAAAGATAGGATTTGAATTAATTCTCTCCTCATACTCCTTTTGGAGTGTAGGAGGTCTGTAAAATGACACATGCTCATTTGTAGGCAAGGCCTTTATAGGTCTTGATGTGTAATTTTATGGAGTCAAAGAAGGACCAAGGTTTACCTTACTCCTTTGAGCTTCATCTTTGAGTTGCCTTGACTGACTTGGCCTGATGTTATGCTTCTCAAATTCAGCAAGGACTTCATCAATTGAAGCCTAATTTTCATGTGGATGCAAACTTGCGAGAACTTTACTCACATGCAAAACCAGTGCTTTCCCAACATCCATTGGAGAGCCACTTGTTTGGCCTTCCATGAGTACATTGTGGCCATATCTTTTGCCATCATCCTGACCAGCCACTAAATGGTTGTCATCAACATTGTCTCTGACTTCTTCATCATAACCTTCTCCTAAGACAGTGCCATGCATCTCTGGGGATTAATCAGTTTGTTTCTTCTTAGCTATTACTCCAAATTAGACAGTGTCCCACTTGGTGTGCCAAAAAATTATTAGTAAAATTTTTGTTAGGCTTAGATCAACAGAGCCTTAACCAAAATCTCACCAAACAACACAATGATCAAGCAATTATGTTGAGATTCTATACCTTGAAAGTTTCAAGGACTTCCTTGGAGTAAAAATAATAACAAACCAAACAAGAAGAGAGAGAGAGAGAGAGAGAGAGAGAAGATGATGATGATGATGATGATGTAAATGATTGAATGAACAATAAAGTATAAGTAAAGTACATTAAGACTATTCCTATCTAAATTTAAACCACTCCTATGTAGATTAGATCTACTCCTAAGATAGAAAATAAATAAAAATCAAGTCATGTATTGATTTGTTGGTGATCTTTACAATAGAGGCATCAATGATAATTTATACCCCCCCCCAAAAAAAATGTAGGAAAAAACTTCTATTAATCATCATCTAACCACCCATATAACTTCCACCTTTTTATATTGCCACTTGTCTTCCATTCCTTAAATCTTCAAAACTTGGCTTAACTTTTCTTAACTTTCAAGATTTTCCTTCATAATCATAATAATAATAACAATAATAATAATAAATAGGGTAAATTATAATTTAACCCCCTGTGGTTTACCCTAAAAATACGGAACCCCCTTATAGTTTCATTTGTAACACTTAAATCCCTAAACTTTATACCACGTTGTAATTTTTGACGGACGTAACAGAAGTGCACAAAACGACGTCGTTTTGTGCACCACCTGCTAAAAAATAAAATGAAAAAAAGCAAAAACAAAAAAGAGAGAGAGTGAAAGTTAGAGAGAGAGATTGCAACCAGAGAGAGAGACAAACACTCCCCCTTTCCCTCTAATGGCCAAAAACCAGCCCGTCAAAATGTGATGAAAAATCTATCCTTTAGAAGAGAAATAACGTGAAAATGAAAGGCATCATAGATTTCGCCATTTTAGTGTGGATTTACAACGTGTAAATGTTGAAGGAATTTGAAGAATGTCTGAGATTTTGGTGCTCACGTGTTACTTGTTTCGCTGCAAATGTTACTAGTACAAGTAAATAGAAAGCTTTCAGTGACTCAACAAAAAATGAACAAGGAAAGTAGAAAGCTTCAGGGGAGAAAAATAAAGGAAAAAATGTGGAGAAATTGCTTGCAACTTGGGAAAGGGAACAGAAAACTCCTTTTTTTTTTTTTGGTAAGAAAATATGATTTGGAAGCTTTTGTGTTTGAAGAAGATGACTAATAAAACTATGTTAGAGCTCCAACCTTGTATATAATGATAGCTCACCAGCAGACCTATTGAAGTAGAGAAGCCTACATACATGGTGTCTTCAAAAATCGGAGACAGATTGATTTGAAATGTCAAAATTGAAGAACTGGGTTTTGTCGAAGAGAGTGAAAGCAAGACATTCAATTCGTTTTTGGCAGAATCATAGTCAATCCATGCCTGAATCATGTTTCCACTCTTGAGATTGATTGATTGAATTGTCGAATTGCCTTGTACATAATACCCAGCGCTCACCGAATCATTGGAGATCATGCCATTGATATCGATGCCGAGGTTAGAGGAAACCATTGTTGTGGATCTCTGCAACACCGTTTAGGCTTATGTTGTTGTTGTTGTTGTTGGTAAAACCCTTGAAGCCATTGTAGACAAGCCATTGTTGAGTTGAGAAAGAACTGGGTTTGGTTACAATCTCTCTCTCTTTCTATTCCTTTCCTGTTTTTTCTTTTTTTTTTTTTATATTTTATTTTTTATCAAACGGTGCACAAAACGACGTCGTTTTATACACTTCTGTTACGTCCGTCAAAAATTACAACATAGTATAAAGTCTAGGGGTTTAAGTGTTACAAATGAAACTATAAGGGGGTTCCGTATTTTTGAGATAAACCACAGGGGGTTAAATTATAATTTACCCTAATAAATAATATAAAGTTTAAACCTAGTTAAAATCGATAGAAATTTTATTTATGGTGCAAACAGAATCATTGAATTTTGTATATCTATCGACGAATTTTGTTGTGACAAAAACAGAAAAATCATGATAGAGTATCTTTATCTACAAATATTAGCCACTTTTCATAGCTTTTGCTACTTTATAGCCACTCCTCATTTCCTATCGATTGAGCTATTCCCATTGCTCTCGCTTTCAATAGACAGGTCGATCAAATGAGTACAGTGTGATGCCAACTTTTTCACCTATATGACTCTCCTTCCACCCTCCTGTAGTTAGTGTGGCCACTTTTCAAGCAAAAAAAAAAAAAAAAAAAAACACGAGTTTGTACTATCACTTGCCTTTATTTCTAACCAGTAATGTTAGAGACTAAGAATTTAGACATAAAAAAACATCAAGAAAAATTATGTAATAATTGAATCTAGATCACATATTATTTTTTCTTAATGCTTTTTTGTGTCAGATTTCTTGATCTCTAACATTACTCATTTCCAACTAGGAACTAGGAAAGAGTTGGCTTGGTTCCACACGTTGTCTATATACGTTAGTGATTAGATGATCAGTACACTGGGATCAACACACAAACCTACACCCTTATGTCTTTTATTACTGAGTGGTAATTTAGGGGGCCTTAGTTGGTGATCCAGATTGTTTCCCTTTCAACGATAAAGTTTATCCCCCACCGTCTCACTAGTCGACCTTGATCCTTGTTATTTTGAGGTCATACCAATTATTAATCTAAATTCAAATTTAAAATTTATAAAGGATAAATAATTTAACTCATGCCCATTCATATGAATGTTTGGAATTCATATTATGCTGGGGACATTGCATGTGGGTAGTTCCTACTACATTTTCATAAAGGCTTAAATATCTAATCTTACTTTTTGAACAATGCAATCCACTTTGGTCATCATGTATCTGGATTGGACAGTTGATAAGAAGAAAAGTTGCTAAAAAGCACGGGATAGAGGGCCTCCACTTGAATTGGATTTTGGCACATAACCATGTATTTGTATGAAAATATGTGACCATCAGGGCAGGTGTACTTTCATCATATGATGATGCTGTTTATTGTTTTTGTGTGTGGGTCATGCTAGGCTATTTATCCCTATTTATCTATTCAAAACAATAATAATCTCGTGATCGAATTTGAGTATCAAAATATTATTTGATGTTTTTTAATGCTTTAGTTTAATGGTCTCCTCCTCTTGTATACAATATGAGACTTTAAGTATGAGTAACGGTGACGCTAAGATGGTTGTGTAGCATAATAATTGGAGCAACTAGAGTTGTTGAGTTGTTAATTTTTTATTTCTTGGCAAAAATTTAAAAAACCTTATTAATACACATGTTTTTATTTTAGGAGGTTCAAAATAGTTTTTGATGGATTTTGTTTATATTTTAAACATGACCCAATACATGTGATTTTTGCACTAATCCTTAATCAGTATGGATATATAAATTTTGGTGTATTTAATTTCTTTATTTTATTAATTTTAATTATACATTACTTCTCAAATGTTATGGGGAAAAAAATCATATTAATTTAAAATACAAAATGTCAACCAACTAATGTAACTAAAAGTACATAGCATGTGTGTGAGTGAATTTTCGATCACACTGCCCTCCTTAGTGATTCAGCTGTAGAACACAGGTGAGAATAGGCAGAATCAGAATGTCACAGAAAGAAAAGTCACCGGCGGTGGTTCTACCACCCGGGGGCACTCCGACGATCAAGTCAGTATCTCTCAAAGATAACAAGTGCTAAAATTACTGCTCAAGACTATAAATTGTGTACCTTAGACCCGCCAGGGGTGCCCTTCTTTTATAGTGTCTCTCCATCCTAGTCCCACTAGAAGTCTTACTTCTATGGACTCCAACTCTGGATCTACTTTGGACTCTTCAAGAGATAAGGATAGACTCCCAAAGAGTTCTACCTTTATCCATCTTGTAGTCTTTCTTATTCCTAGGACTCCTATCCCTTATCCACTTATCTCGGACTCCGTTATCTTCGGAAATAACCTCGGCAACCCCGAGATCACCTCGGCGTAACTGTCAAGTCATGTGGCACCTCGGCTGACACTTCGGTGTCACCTCGGCCACGTGTTGGTACTTAGAAAATACATCCCCACAACTGCCCCTTAGGTTCTATTACCTCGGCATTCTGAGGTGATGGAACCTATATTGGAACTTTTTCTCGTACATCGTCTTAAGAACTTTCTAGCTGAGACTATTTATTTCAGGCCGATATGTCTTCTTCTAAGAACAAGAATTCAGATCAATCTTACTTCGCGTATGAGCTGTTATACACCATTTTTCAACCGTTTTACTGACGCGTTTTTTCCTTATTGGTCCGTGCTGGCGACGCGCCTGTTGCCCGTCTTTTCTCTGCCTGCGCCGCCTGACGCGTGCGTTGCCCTAGGCACAATAATTATCTTTGTTTTGCCGCCGTTTCACGTTTTGGACAAAAAACGTTTGCCTCTCCCTTTCTTTTCACTTCCGCACTTGAATACTCCATATTTTCTCTCTCTAAAGCTTTCTTTCCTTCGAATCCGCCATTGTTCGAAGCTCTCGATTCTGCTACTGTCTTGCATCTGACATTTCTGCGAAGCTTTCGCCACTGTAGCATCCGCCATCTAACCTCGGCGTAGCTCACTCCGGCCTTCTCCTTTTCTGGTAAGCAACTGGCTTTTCTCCTCCAGTTCTTGATTTCATCTTGAAATTTCTTGTTTGCTTTATTCTGCTCCATCATTCAGTCTGTGAATCACTCACTTGAATTTATCCTATTTTATGGTTTCGTACATGTTTTGCACACTTGCACTGTTACACCTCTTGTTCTTGGTCTTCCACATTTTGTGTTCTTGAATCTGAAACTTCGCTCTTGCTTTTCTGTTTTCCAGATTTCTGCCTTCTTTACTCGTTCTTTGTAGACCTTAGGCTTGGGATTTGTCTATAGGACCTTCATTTTTTAGGAAAAACTGAAACGAATTTACCAATACATACCTTAGGCTCAAGCCGAAGTCCCTAGAGCCCTTTAAGAATATCCTGTCCCTGTAGCTAAATACTCGTACATCAAAACCATGGGTGTGTGGAGAGATAGGGTTAACTCCCCAACCAAACTAGAGTATTTTAGGCAAGAATTCTCCATCCCTGCCGATGTTCACCTGAGGCTAGCTGGGAAGAACGACTCCATTATGCCTGAGAACGATAACATGCCTTTTCCTGTTGTAGCCTTTGTCCAATGTGGACTTCGGTTCCCCTTAGATCCCCTCTTCCGCGAAGTCCTCCACTACTACACCCTCAACCCTATGCAACTCACCATTAATGCCTATAGAACGCTTAATGGTATAATAATATAGCTCGGCAGGAGAGTGTTAGGATCACTCTTGCCGACATCCAATACTGCTACACCATGTGTGCCCTGAACCTTAAGGAAAAAGGTTATGTTTATTACCTTAAGCCGAGGTCCACTGAGTATAAGATTGTAGCCGACCTTCCAGACTCCAACAAAGGGGCTGGAGATGATTATCTCATCGCTTCTGGGAACTGGGAATTCGGCCCAGATGAAGAAGTTCATCTCTTCCCTCTTCGTCGTACGGTCAAGGAGGGCAAGGGTAAGATCCTTGTGTTAAGCTAACTGCTTGTTTCCACAATTTTTCCAACAAATTTGTTTCTGATGTTGTGTTTCCTTTTACAGACGTTCGCAAGCCTCCCAAAGACTTTCGCCGATCTTATTTTCCTGGGAAAGGCCTGAAGAAGCTCTTGGACCTCCCAATCCACAAACGCAAAGCCCCACTTCTGTTAAACTTCATCCCAACGTATAAGTCAACTCTGCCCGACGTCCCAAGAGCGAAGAAAAGGAGCCTGTCTACAGCTACAACTCAATCCGCATCTACATCCCGCACAGATCAAGGTTCCACTTCTGACCCAGCCGATCTTCCATCCACCTCGGCACCATTCTTGGTTCCAGTTCAAGAAAGAAAGCGTCGCCGACGTCTTGTCAAAACAGCCGAGATGGTCCGTGTAGACACCCCATTTTTGACCGTCCTCAAGACTCAGACGTCACCGATTGAGCGCTTGGTGATGTTGCATACTGTGCTCGTTCAGAAGTCTCAGAGTCGCGGCCGCGCGCCCTGCCTCCGGGCTTCCGAACTCTCTTTCGTGCCTTGTCTCGGTTTGCGAACCAGACTCGGTTTTCTCTGTTTTCTTTCCTGAGGGAAGGGAGTGGTCCCGTAGATTATCTCCCGGTGGCCGTGAGCTACTTTTCGTGGCCGTAGGCCATTTTGCCCATTTCGGAGCCCGGTTCCCGGTTTTCGGGATCGTCAGGCCGTGTGCCTCGGCTCGGGACCGCCCAACCATCTCCGAGTTCTCCGGTTTTTGGCTTGCACCTCTGTTTTATAGTTCCGAGGAACACTGGGGCCCCTGATGCCCACTTCGTGGCCGTATGCCACTTTCGGTGCCTGTAGCCGGTTTTCGGGACCCCGAATCGCACGGTTTGGGCCCCGAGCATTCATTTTGCATCAGTTTTCTCTGATTTTTGGCAGGAACCTCTGTTTTGTCATTCCGAGGAACACTGGGGTCGCAGATACCCACTTCGCTGCCGTACACCATTTCCGGCACCATGTTCATTTTCGGGATCCCGAATTGCTCGGTTTTGGCCCCAAACGTTCATTTCTCCTTAGTTTTTGTTCAAATTTGGCAGGTACCTCTGTTTTAACACCAAGAAGATCACTGGGGGGTGGGAGGCCAGCAATTATCCCAGATAACCAGTTTCGCTCCTCCGGTGCCCGTTTTGCTCACTTCCGGGCCAATGTTGAACACCCTGGGGGTATTTTCTTCCAACCAAAGCTACATATCTGTGATCAGGGGACATGGGAGGACCCTAAAAATGTATGTTCGGCCAGCAATTCCTATTTTCATTTTTGAGCCTCTTCTTCAAATGCAATGTTGTGAATCCTGCTTCAATGTTGCCAATTTCCGACCTTGGAACCTTGTTTTACACACATGGGAGGACACAAAAAAGTGGTGGTCGGCCAGTAATTGTGAATTTCATTTTTGAGCCTCTTCTTCAAATGCAATGTTGTGTCTCCTGTTTCAGAGTTGCCAAATTCCAACCTTGGGGCCTTGTTCTACACACATGGGAGGACACAAAAAAATGGTGGTCGGCCACTAATTCAACTTTTCATTTTTGAGGGGTGGCTGGCCGGCCATGGGAGGTGGCTGGCCGGCCATGAGGGGTGGCTGGCCGGCCACCTTGCAGAAAGTTACCTGGCCGGCCAGATTCTTGCTTTCCAGCTCAGTACAGCTGTCCGGATATTTTTGTCAAAATATCTCCCCATTCGGGGGATATTTTGGGAGGGAAAGATTGTCTCCATTTCCCTCCCCTTTTACACCATTCTTTGGCCTATTAAAGGGGCTGGGCAGCTCCTTCCTCAAGGTTAGAAAAAATTGTCTCAAGAACACCTCTCCCAAATCCTCCGTCTCCATAGCCAAAACTCAAGAAAAAGCTTCAAGTGTCAAAGCCAATTCCTTCATCAACCCTTAGCTCCACCATCCCCACTACCATTCCAGCAGCAAGGAAGTGTTCTCCAGTGGCTAAGAAGCACCAAATTCAGGCCAAGAGGTGGCAACAATCGGATCTTCAAGGGTAAGTCTCCAAATCTCTTTTTGTAGCATAATTTTGCTTCCTATTTATACCCTATTTCCTTTCAGTTTTTGGGCCTTTAACCCTACTGGTTTTAGGCTTATTTTGAGCCCCTCTACAACTTTGTAGAAGGGCTCAACTTCATTTGGTGCCTCCATGATACACTTGTTTCAATACCTAGCTTGTATGTCATAATCTTGCATGCTATTTTTAGTCTATTTGGATTTGTTTTTGGGGCTCCGACCCCTACTGGTTTTGTGCTTATTTTGAGCCCCTCTACAACATTTTAGAAGGGCTCAACCTCATTTGGCCATCCCATATACCACCTCCCTTTGAAATCCACTTTGGGCCCTAATTCTTGCATGTTTTGTATCCTTTTTTTCTTTTGGTTTTAGTCCTTGGTCAGAACTGAAAGGGGTCTTATTTTGACCCCCTCTACATGTTTCATGAATAAAGTTTTGTTGTTTGGTGCATGCTTTGCATATCTCTTGTTATAACCTCTTTTCAGCTCCATTTTGCATGGAATTTATAGCATGTTTATATTATTTTTTTGGGGCTGCCATCTTCTGTAAATGTGCTTATTTTTAGGCCCTCTTCAATGTTGAAGAAGCAAGTTCGTCCATTTGGTGTTTGTATATACCACCTCCCATTGTAATGCTCTTTTGGCCATTAATCTTGTATGATTTTGTTGCCATATCTATGTCTCCTTTTTGGCCATGATCGTTACTGAAATAAGCTGTATTTGGGATTGCCTTGCTACTGTCCTTGCTGCCATGATCATTTTTTGCATGTATAGCATGGCTACAGGCCATTTCGGGTGTATATTATCGCATTTCGGGACCGTTTCTCGCTTTGGGTGTGCTTTGGTTGTGTTTCGGGGCTGTTTTCCCCCTCTTGTAGCTGCTGAAATTCCATGTTGCATGTTTGCATGTCATTTTGTGCCTTAATGCTTTGCCTCGGTTTGCGTGCCCGCGGGTACGCATTTCGAGGCACCTTCGTTTTTATCCGACGGCCTCCTATGTGAGTGAGCTGAGGCTCTCCCATGTTGGTGTAAGCCCATCGTTGCATTCCGTATGCCATTTCATCTCATTTCATCATCGCCTCGGTTTGCGTGTCCGTGTGCACGCATTTCGAGGCACTTCGGTTTTATCCGATTTTGCATCGCACGTCATCGCCTCGGTTTGCGTGTCCGTGTGCACGCATTTCGAGGCACTTCGGTTTTATCCGATTTTGCATCGCACGTCATCGCCTCGGTTTGCGTGCCCGTGTGCACGCATTTCGAGGCACTTCAGTTTTATCTGATCTCCATTTTAGCTTCGCCTCGGTTTGCGTGCCCGTGTGCACGCATTTCGAGGCACTCTGTTTTATCCGCTTGGCATTGCGTATGCCTCCGCCTCGGTTTGCGTGCCCGTGTGCACGCATTTCGAGGCACTTCAGTTTTATCTGATCTCCTTTTTAGCTTCGCTTCGGTTTGCGTGCCCGTGTGCACGCATTTCGAGGCACTCTGTTTTATCCGCTTGGCATTGCGTATGCCTCCGCCTCGGTTTGCGTGCGGAGCACGATTTCGAGACATTTTATTCTGCTTTATTTGCATTGCATATGCCTCCGCCTCGGTTTGCGTGCCCGCGTGCACGCATTTCGAGGCACTCTGTTTTATCCGATTTATATTTCATCATTGCCTCGGTTTGCGTGCCAGTGGGCACGCATTTCGAGGCACCCCATCCTTATCATTCCGGCATCCTATGTGAGTGTGGCTGAGGCCCCCTTCATGTTGGTATAAGTCCATCATTACATTTCGCATGTCATTCCGCATCGCCTCGATTTGCGTGCCCGTGGACACGCATTTCGAGGCATCTATTTTCATAGCATCGTACATGCTAGGATTGTATGTTAGTTGCATTTCACGCATATCATGCATATTGCACGGGAAACGAGGCGCGTTTCGCACTCCGAGTGGCGGAGCATGTCTCAATTCCCAAGTCACCGACACTCCGGATCACCCATGATGGAGCTAGGTTTTGTTGTAGCATTCATCTGCATTCATCTGATATTGAGTTGTGCAATTCGGTTCCTCGGCCATCATGCATCGGTATGCGTGATTGGTGGCACGAGGATCGAGGCATGCATATATTTGTGAAATACACTGCTGTGCCCTTTTCCTGCTCTCTGTTGCAGCAAAATCCAGAGCCAATAACTTTTCGGAGTCCGGCGCGCATTTCGAGAAATACTGCAAACAGAGGCTAATCAAGGCATTTCAGTGGATTTCCGCGCCAGGCAGCCCAGCAGGCACTATTCATCATAGCAAGGCAGCCCCCTGGCCTGTGCGCTAGTTTACAGCTTTCTTAGATTAATTTGTTAATTAATTAGAAATTTGTATATTTATTTCGGACTGTATTATTCTTTCATTTTCGGACTGTATTATTTATTCGGACCCTCTGCGCGAGGGCACAACTGTAATAAGGGTGTGTGAGTGTGATGTATGTCTTCCAACCCCCATTTCTTTCCCCTTTTTATTTATCCGCTTACAATGGTTAGATATAGGGCATATTTCAATTAGCATACAGTATGACAGCATGTTTACATCATTCATCTCAGATTGCACTGCATCGGCGCATCATACAAACTGCATCTGTATTTCGATTCCAAATTGAATATATGATAGCTGTTGCATCTCACATGCCATCTTTAGAATAGCCGAGCCTGCTATAGTTTACATCTTTGCATGTGTTGCATTAGGCATTCTGTATACTTAGGATCATACATGATTTCTAATCAGTTTTCTGTTTTGGCTTGGAGTACTCGGTGAGTTTTATGCTTTAGCATCCTTGCATGCGTGTGAGTGTTGCCATGATAGCATGCTTACCATGAGGCTAACTGCTTATGTGATATGACTGCCTTGAATGCCTGTGGGTGGAGGTTGAGTTATCTGAATTGGGACAATTCATCGACTGTTTGTTTTAAGCCCACTAGATAGTGGCAAAATCATTGTTTTCTTAAGCCCACCCGAGGGTGGCAAATCCGCATTTTAGCCTACCTGCGGGTAGCACCTTCAAACCATTTTCAAACAAAAAAACATGAAATGTTTTGTTCCAATTCAGACGGCCCAGTCTATACTTGTTTGCTGCGAGCATCACATAGTAATCTAGGCTAATAACCGGAATAAGAACTCACAATGTTTTCAAAAACAGATATCATGGTTAGTAGAGGCCGGTCTTTGTCCGGGCGAGAGGGGGTGCTCACGATGTGACCTTCCCTAATCGTACCCAAGTTCCCGAGCCAACTTTGGTGATGACGGACACGTGGCCTTTCGGCACCGAGTCAGGGTTTCCTAAATTTCCCATTTTAAAATATTTAGGTGGCGACTCTGTTATCTGGCAAAGCAGTCCATGTTTGGCACTTCTTTCAAAAAATCTGTTTTTCTTCAAAACGATTTGCCGGATTTGGACTCTTTGGTTCAGATTTAGAACCGTAACAAAATCGAGTCCGAACTGTAGCGAGGTCCCCCGCGGGCGTTGTTACAGTCCGCTCGAAGCCCGTTGTTCTAGATCTCCTTGCCGACCTACCAGCCGACGTGGATGATGCACCATCCCAAACTGTGCCCCCACCAAAACCAAAAAGAGTTAAAAAGACCCAGCCAAAGGCCAAAGCTACTGAGGCCGAGGTCGAAGATGCTTTGCCCATCTCCCAACTTACTTCAACTCTGAAGACCACTACTACATCCGCCAAAAGATCTCCTGAGGCCCAGCCATCGGGGTCGACTCAGCCAAAAAGGCCGAGGTCGTCGTCTGCGACGACTTCGGGGTCCAGGGTTCCCAAAATTCCTTGGGAGCCAAAAATTACGCTTGAAAACAGGCCAGTCTACGCCAACGAAAGCGCTGCCGACGTAAACATCGGCGTGGCACTCAGCACTGCAGTGCTCCTTGAGGGTGATCTTGAGCGTAACGCCAAGATGAACGAATACGAGAACTATGCCCTCATGCTGCAGCGCTCTGTGCAAGTAAGTTTTTCAATTTGGCAACTTTTCTTTCTGCTGCTTTCTTTAAACTTATAAAGTTTTGCAATATTTCGTGATAACCTCTATCTTGTGAACTTTCAGGCCATCCAACACGCCCACACCTTCTCCATGCAAGCATTTGAAGCAAAGGAGAGGTTGTCCGAGATGGAGAAGGAGTTTGCTGCTCTCCAGAAACAGAACAAAAGTCTTAAAAATAAAATGAAGACTCTAGAGGACCAAGCTGAGGCTGCAACTCAGGCTCAGCAAGAGGCCGATGAAAGGGCCGAGGCTGTTGAAGCCATTAAAAACGTCACCGAAGCATAGAAGAAGGAGGCCGAGGAAAAAGCGGCCCAGGCCGAGAAAGAGCTCTAGCAAGTGCTGGCTACAAAGGATGCCAAAATAAAAGCGGCCGATGACAAGGCATACGCCCAAGGCATGGCCGATGTGGCAGAAGAATATAAGCTTCAAGTCAAGCAAGCATGCAACAGGGGATTTTCCCTAGGTTGGAATGCTTTGGCCAAACAGCTTGATCTTCCTGCCGACTTGCCCTGGCGCAAAACCAAAGCCATTCGTCTTCCCTTTGCTCTTCCTTCACCTCTAAGCCAAGTTGAAGAAGAAGCTGATTCTGAAGCCGAGGTTGAAGATGAAGGTGAAGATGAAGATGAACCATTGGTCAGGAAATCCAAGGAAGCCATTGAAACCAAGTTACCTCCTCAGGGCGATCAAGTAATGGATTTAACCCAAGAGGAGGATGAGGAGGTTGAGAAGGTGCCCAAGGAAGCTGGCCCCACCCACCTTTCATCCGACCTTCTGGTGGCTGAGCAAAGCGTGGAGAAGACCTTGGCTGAAATAGACGCCGAGATCGCGGCTGATAAGGAGGCCGAGGTCGTAAAAAACACCGAGGTCGCCTCAGAGAAAGATGCAGAGGTTGTGGAGTAAAAGGATGCCGAGGTGGTTCTTCCAGAGCCCTCCGAGGTTCCATCCCAATCATCTGTTCAAGTTGAAGAAGGACAGCCTTGATGCTTTTTGTGTTTTGTTCTTTTTGTTTACTCTTGTTAATGTTCCCTAAACAATGTAAGCTTCTTCTTTATGGCCGATGTGCCTTTCTTTGTTGCTTTTGAACAATTTACTTCTGCTAGGCCATTGTGCCTCCTTTATACACAACTGTTTCTCTCTGAATGCTGTAGTCTTTAATCTTTCTTCATTGCTTCTATTTGATTCTATACTTAGAATATTTCGCATGATTCATACAATTCTTCCCTTGCACAATCTCCTCGGGGTTACATACCTCGGGCATGTTTACCTGAAGATTTACCTCGGCTAGGACTTCACCTGTAAACTTGCCATAAACTTCAACAAGTATAAAGCATATAAACTCAATTAATCTTCATCTTGTAAATTGCTACAAATTTCAACAAGTGAAGATAAACAATCATATCGGCTTAACTTTAACTTGTAAATTGCTACAAATTTCAACAAGTAAAGATAAGGAATTTATCTCGGCTTAACTTTAACTTGTAAATTGCTACAAATTTCAACAAGTAAAGAAAAGGAATTTATCTCAGCTTAACTTTAACTTGTAAATTGCTACAAATTTCAACAAGTAAAGATAAGGAATTTATCTCGGCTTAACTTCGACTAAGCATTACTAATGTCTTCTCTCTGCCCCCAATGTGAACCTAAGTTCCACTTGGGTTCTCATTATTCACAAAACAACATCATGCATAGTTTTATAAGTTCTGAAAAAATTCTGCTGAGATTTTATTGATCAGATCCGCAAAAAATCAAAGAACATCTAATGATAGAAAAACTTTAAATTACAAGTGTTCCATGGTCTAGGCAATGCTTTGCCTTCATTATCTTCGAGCCGATATGCCCCATTTCCTAACACCGAAGTGATTCTGTAGGGGCCTTCCCAGTTTGGGCCAAGCTTGCCCTCTCTGGGATCCTTCTTATTGCCGACGACTTTTCTCAAGACTAGGTCGTTGACTTGAAAATCCCTTGGATTGACCTTCTTGTTGTAAGCTTTGGCAAGCTGTTGTTGGTATGCTGCAAGCTGGATTGCAGTTTTCTCTCTTCTTTCTTCCAGCAGGTCCAGATCTCGGGCTAAGAGCACATCATTAGACCCCGTTCTCAACTCCCTGTGTTCTGATCCCTGGGATGCCGATCTCCAATGGGATGACTGCTTCTGTGCCATAAGCCATGGCAAAGGGGGATTCCCCTGTTGATCTTCTCGGCGTAGTGCGATATGCCCAGAGCACGTTGGGCAATTCGTCTACCCACTTTCCTTTTGCTGCCTGCAGCCTCTTCTTTATTCCATCCAAAATGACTTTGTTTGATGCTTCGGCTTGGCCATTACTTTGGGGAAAGCTTGGTGTTGAAAAATAATTCTTTATCTTGAACTTTGCACAAAAATTCTTGATGAGTTCTTTGTCAAAGCGTGTTCCGTTGTAAACGCGATTGCTCTTGGAATCCCAAATCTGGTGATGATGTTTTTCCAGATGAAGTTCTTCACATCCATATCTCGAATTTTGGCAAGAGGCTCTGCTTCTATCCATTTTGTGAAGTAGTCTGTAGCTACCAGCAGGTACTTCCGCTGCCCCGTTGCTTGGGGTAATTGTCCAACGAGATCCATGCCCCATTGGGCAAATGGCCAAGGGCTGGAAACAGGGTTCAGGTCAGCAGCTGGCTGATGTATCAACGGTGCAAACCTCTGGCATTGTTCACACTTCTTCACATAGGCTTCTGCATCTTTTTGTATGTAGGGCCACCAATACCCCTGGGTAATGGCCCTATGCGCTAACGATTTGCCCCCTACGTGGCTTCCACAAACTCCTTCATGAATTTCATACAAAAAATCTTCGACCTGAAGAGGGTGTACACACCTTAAAAGAGGTCCAGTGAAGGATCTTCTGTAGAGATGTCCTTCATTGTCGGTGAATCTTGCCGACTTCAGTCTGACCTTGTGTGCTTCCTTTCGATCTTCTGGCAGTTTTCCCTCTTTCAGGAATGCAACAATTGCATCCATCCAGCTTGGTCCCATGTCCACGCATAATGCTTCTTGCATTGTGTGTGGTGACTCTATGCTCGGGCCTGATAGGTAATCGATCATTATTGTCCTCGTCTTTCCGGTTTGCATTGAGCTTGCTAAATTGGCCAATGCGTCGGCGTGGTTATTATCTTCTCGGCTAACCTGAAGAAGTCGGCAGTTTTGAAACATGTCTGCCAGCCTGATGACTTCTTTTGCGTATGCCGACATCCTTTCATCTCGGCAAGAACTCTCTCGTAGTTTGATTCACTATAAGTTGTGAGTCACAAAAAACTATTACCTCATCTGCCTCTGCTGCTATTGCCAGCTTCAATCTAGCAATCAGTGCTTCATATTCTGCCTCATTATTCGAGGCTTTAAACCCCAGTCGAATGGACTGCTCCAATATCTCCCCATCGGGGGAAATTAACACTACTCCTGCCCCTGTCCCCTGCTGGTTTGAGCTCCCATCAACAAAAAGTTGAAAGGAATCGCCGATGTAAATGCTGCAGGGTCTGAGTTTTTCCTTCCTTGGTTCTTTAGCCTTTGGATGGGCTTCTCCTTCCTTGTTTGGACATCGTTCATCTTGGCTCGACGGAGCCCGATGTTCGATGTATTCTGGCGAGAACTCAGCCACGAAGTCGGCCAAGACTTGGCCCTTAATTGCGATTCTCGGCCTGAACTCTAGGTCATATTGGCCCAAAACTACTGCCCATCTTGCAATTCTTCCAGTCAAGTCTCCTTGTTGCAACAAGGATTTGAGTGGGTGTTCTGTCAGAACCACTATCTTGTGAGCCTAAAAATAATGTTTTAGCTTCTTTGAGGCCATTACCAAGGCCAACATCAATTTCTCCAGTGGTAGGTACCTTGTTTCTGCGTCGGCCAAGGTTTTACTTACGTAGTAAACAGCCTTCTGTTCTCCCTTCTCTTCTCGGATTATCACAGCACTTACTGCGTGCTCTGAAACTGCCAAGTATAAAAACAGTTCCTCCCCAGGTTGAGGTGTTGAGAGGACTGGGGCCGAGGTAAGGTACTTCTTCAGGTCGGCCAACGCGGCCTCACATTCCTCTGTCCATAGAAAATCTGTGGCCTTTTTCACTAGGTTGAAAAAAGGTTTACATTTGTCCGAACTTCGGCTTATGAATCTGTTTAGGGCTGCGGCCCTTCCAGTTAGCATTTGAACTTGTTTAGCCGATGTCGAACTCTGTAATTCCAAAATAGCCTTGATCTGATCTGGGCTGGCTTCAATGCCCCTTCTAATCACCAGGTATCCTAAAAACTTACCGGATCCGACTCCAAACGCGCATTTCGATGCGTTTAGTCGGAGCCGATATGTTTTGAGTATGTCAAAGACCTCTTCTAGGTCAGCAAGATGATCCTTTGGTTCCTTGGTTTTCACGACCATATCATCAATGTAGACTTCTACAGTTCGGTCAATCAAGCGTTTGAACATCTTGGTCACCAGCCTTTGGTAAGTTGCTCCTGCGTTCTTCAACCCAAAAGGCATGACTCTGTAACAGTACAAACTTTTCGGAGTGATGAACGCTGTCTTCTCTTCATCTGGGGGGTACATGGCTATCTGGTGATACCCCCTATATGCATCCAAGAAGCTCATCCTCCCATGTCCAGATGTGGCGTCCACCAACTGGTCGATCTTTGGCAGAGGGAAGCTGTCTTTAGGACAAGCTTTGTTCAAATTTGTGAAGTCTACGCAGACCCTCCACTTGCCATTCTTCTTCTTTACTACCACGATATTTGATAACCACGTCGGATAATTGGCTTCTCGGATGGCCCTGGCTTCTAGAAGTCTGGCTACTTCCTCTTCCACTGCTTCGACGTGCATCAGCGTCGGTCTTCTGGCTCGTTGTATTACAGGTTTGGCCGACCTGTCAACGTTGAGTCTGTGGCATGTGACCTCGGGGTCAATGCCAGGCATTTCATAAGGTGTCCAAGCGAACACCTCAATATTTTTTCTCAGAAAGGCTTCAAACTCCCTTTCTTCTTCTTCGGCTAATCCTGTGCCGAGAAGAAAGAAGCGTTCCTCATCGCCCTCTTGGACGAAGATTTTCTTCAATGCTTCTTCACTCTTCTCGGTCGGCTCCTTGCCGACATCGTCTAGGACCTTCATGTCCTCTTCGTCAACCTCTGCTTCCTCTGGTTCTCGAATGCTGCAGGTTAACTTCATTGCTGCCATGGAGCAATTTTTCGCCTGCAACTGATCTCCTCTGATTTCCTCAATCTCATGTTTTGTTGGGAATCGTAGCAGTTGATGCAAGGTTGAGGGAACTGCCCCCATTGCATGCAACCACGGCCTCCCCAGGATGATGTTGTAAGGCGAAGGCGTATCAATCACAATAAATTCTGTCTTCATCTTCTTTGTGCCAGCCTGTACCTCCAAGCTTGTTGCGCCTAAAGGCCATGTCGGCGTTCCATTGAAGCCGACCATCGGGCCGTTTGACCGCTCTATGTCATCAGGGTGAAGGCCTAACTCCTTGTAGCATCTGATATACATGATGTCGCAGGAGCTGCCTTGATCAATCAAGATGCGTTTCACCTGGCACTCCCCAACCTGGAGGGATACTACCAGGGCATCATTGTGCGGGTGCTGAACCATATCAAGGTCGTCCTCTGTGAAGGTTATCATTGGTCCTTGGTAAACTTCAGGCCGAGGTCTTTTCAGTTCAACCTGGTTAACGTGCTGCAGATGTTTCACCCTCTGTGTCTCCCCCCGTATGTCGTTTTCATTCACCTTCGAGTGGATCACATTAACCACCCGAGGTCCACCTGCCTATGGTTGCTGTGCTGGGGGAGGAGGGGCTGCTCGCGCTTGAGGCAATCATGCCTGCTCTTCCCTGGTTCTGGCTTCATCCACAAGATCTCTTAGATGGCCTTGTCTCACCAGATCTTCTAAGTGTGCTTTAAGGGCTCTGCAACCCTGAGTTGGGTGACCCTGCTCATTGTGGTAGGCACAACGCCTACCATGGTTTCTCCCCATAAATTCTCCTGGTTCTCTTGCGCCACAAGTAGGGCTGATTTGAATTTGGTCAAGGACTTTTGGACGGAATTGAACACCGTCAAATCCTTGCTTGCTTAGCCCTCAACTCTGTCTCCTGTTTGTTCTGTCCATTGTTACCTCGGCCTCGCTTCGGCGAGCCGTTGCCCTTTTCTGGCTTCGTCTCCCTATTCCCCGACGTATCTTCCTCGGCTCTGGCATACTTCTCGATTCTCGCCATGAGCTCTTCCATACTCTTTGGCAGGGTTTTTGCCAAGGACTTCCGCAGTGGACAGTCATCCTTCAGGCCGTTCTTGAAAGAGACGACCGCCACCTCCTGGTTGCATTCAGGTATTCGATTGAACACCTCGTAGTACCGCTTTGCATAAGCTCTGAGGCTCTCATCTTTGCCGATCTTCAGGGCCATCAATGCATCCACCCTCAATGGCTGCAGTTTGTTTGTTATGAACCTGGCCACAAACATCTCGGTCAGGCCTTCCCAGCTCTTCACGCTGCCCTTCAGTAGTTTGTGGAACCAGTCTGATGCAATCTCCTCGAAGGATGAAGGGAACACTTTGCAGAGCAACGGCTCGTTCCCACTGTACAATGCCATTGAATTCAAAAATAATCCAACATGGAAGTTAGGGTCCGACTTACCATCATATATCTGAAGCCTCGGCATACTGAATCTTTTCGGTGCGACGAATCTATCCAATTCTGCCGATAATGGAGTCTTCGGCTTGACCGGGGAAGTTACTTCGGCTCCGGCATTCTCCTGTTTCCTCTTGAGGTAATCTCTCAAGTCCTCTTTACTTCTTCCTGCAGCCCGGCTGTCATTGGGCTTCAGCCTTTTCGGCGCACTACTCTCGGCCTCATGGTGGCCCCTTTTCGATCCTTCTCCGCAGGACGCATCGAAACACAATATCCGCCCCGGAACATGCCGATGTTCTTTGGGGTCTGCTTCCTTCTCGCGATATGTCCTTCGGGACTCTTCTCTTCTCGGCTCTTCTCGGCCGACTTCCCTGGAAGGTCGGCGAGAGCGACTTCCCTGGAAGGTCGGCGAGAGCGCCTTCCACTCCCCGTGTGCTGAGGGGCTTCGGGGACTTCTCTCCGCCCCTTCTTCTGGGCGTTTGCTGCCGGCATTGGTGTGTCCTGCAGCGGGTATGGCGGTTGCATGACATTATTCTGCATCATGAAGTTGACGACCGATTGAAGGTCTGCTAACTTGTTTGCCATCTCTTTTACTTCCTCATCCCTCCTCAGACATCTGTCTTTCCAGGTCTGGAGGTCATCCTCATTATAGTATTTGCCTTTGTCCGCTTTCTTTGATGTATCACCATCTTGTCCGACGGCTTTCTCTGTGTGATTCTGATCACGAGTTTCTTCGTTGTGGTCTCCTCCTTCAGCGTTAGAGTCAGCGGGCCTTCCACTCCCAGCCGGAGCGTCGTCCCCAATCTTTTCCTTCTGCGTGTTACTGGCCATCTACTCTTCTTTCGTTCCCACAGACGGCGTCAAATTGTGTGAGTGAATTTCCGATCACACTGCCCTCCTTAGTGATTCAGCTGTAGAACACAGTGAATAGGCGGTATGTCTGCCTGAAAGAAAAGTCACCGGCGGTGGTTCTACCACCGGGCACTCAAGTCAAGATCAAGTCAGTATCTCTCAAAGATAACAAGTGCTAAAATTACTGCTCAAGACTATAAATTGCATACCTTAGACCCGCCGGGGGTGCCCTTCTTTTATAGTGTCTCTCAATCCTAGTCCCACTAGAAGTCTTACTTCTATGGACTCCAACTCTGGATCTACTTTGGACTCTTTAAGAGATAAGGATAGACTCCCTAAGAGTTCTACCTTTATCCATCTTGTAGTCTTTCTTATTCCTATGACTCCTGTCCCTTATCCACTTATCTCGGACTCCGTTATCTTCGGAAATAACCTCGACAACCCCGAGATCACCTCGGCGTAACTGTCAAGTCATGTGGCACCTCGGCTGACACTTCGGTGTCACCTCGGCCACGTGTTGGTACTTAGAAAATACATCCCCACAGCATGATAATAAATTTAATTTTAATTGAAATAGATTTGTTGTTCAAAGAACAAAAATGATGAATGATCAAAAAAGAAAAAGAAAAAGAAAAAGAGGAGAGAACTAAGCTCAACTAACGTTATTCATTCAAAAAAAAAAAAAAGCTCAACTAGCCTTGATAGCAATTCAAATCTTTTAGAACTTAAAAGATTGGATACTCGTAGCATGTAGATTTAAGATTTATGTATAACTTATATATGTCTTTTCCGTGATTGTAATAGCTTGGAAAATAAAAACTTTAAAAAAAAAGAAAAGAAAGAAGTGATTTTACATAAAAATTAATTAGGTCATAAAAAAAAAAAAGGGTTAAAACAAAAGTGGAATAGTCATAATAGCCAAAATGTTTTATTTTAACGATGCTATAATGGGCATTACACCTTTTACGTAGGCTTTGTTTTGGAGCATGTTATTTTAGTAATTTTTTAAATTTTTACGAAAAAAATATATAAAAAAATAGAGAGAGTGATGTGACAATTTATAATAATGACAATGCTACGTAGCTCAAATTTTGTGGCTCAAAAGGTCAAAACGACGTCGTTTTGAGTACAGAACAACATAAAAATGACCAAAACGATGTCGTTTTGGCCATTTGAGCCACTTTTGAGCCGCAAAATTTGAGTTACGAAACATTTTCCTTTATATTTTAATAGCACCATTATAACAACAATAAAAAGTGCTAGCAACTAGGTGATCATGGATCCGATGACTCGTTTAACCTAGCTCAGCATGATGTTTTTAAGGCACAGGAAAAAGATTTAACTCACAGGGATGGCTTCGGCCGAGATTTTAAGTTTTCATTTGGCATGTTAGATTTTTTAATTTTTTGATTATTTAGTTACAAAAAGATAAAATAGACTTTTTAGTTTAATATGACAAAATATCACATTCAATTTATAATAATTTCATTTTTTCTCTTATAAAAGTCAAAAAAATTTAAAAAATTCATTCCAAACGAAAACCAAAATGCTAACTCAAATCCCAAAAGAAAGTCCATTTAATTTTCAAACTAAATTTGGGATTAGGAGTTTTAATCTGGCTTGGTCTACTCATTTATAAAATATTAGTTTTAATAGTAATATTATATTATTGTTGGCTACATATTTTGTAAAAGCCAATTACAATTCGACACGTGGCAGAATGAGGGTATTATTGGAAGATGATTTTAATCTTAAATCTCAATCGTACACGTGGCAATAAGTATTGGTTCTCAAGTGGTCTGAGTAGCACTAGATCAGGAATGAGATACAAGGTGACGTGACTTCAACGGTTACCTTTATTCAAATTCAGAAACAGGAGGGAAGTCCAACTGCAAGTGATGGCATAGTGGAACTATTTCTAAGGTAACATGATCAGCGATCATGGAGGAAGCGGTCGACGGTTGAAGTGCGATTCGAAGGTCATCCCTAACAAGTATAAATAGCGAAGTTCCGAAAAAGCCCCCGGACTCGGATCATAAAACCAGTTTACTTATTTTTCCTTTCCGGTTTACCTTTCTGTACTTTAAATACTTGTTCTTTAAATACCGTGACCTTGTACTTCAATTCATAGGAGTAGTTTTCAAGTAGATTCAAGTAAATCGTTCTCAGTAAACTTCCTCAAGAAGTTTGGACAATTGTAAGTGTTTATGTTAATGAAATACTTCAATTGCTTTTAATATTACTTGTCATTTCTCTTAATTTCTCCTAAAAGTCGAGCCACCGGTAAAAGTCCTCTTCATTGAAATTTGAAAGAACTAAAACATAGTCGCTTCGATAATTGATTGGCAATTATAATTTCATGAGGTGATTGATCCTTAACTTCGCACGCCGCATTTACAAATTTACCCTTTGAAAAGCCAAAAAGCCAACATATATTTTTGCACGCCCGGTGGGACTAAATAAAATGGCTAGACGAAGGCGACAAGGAGAAAATGAGCGCTTAGAAGAAGGCGTAGAAGGAGAGGTAGAAATACCTAATCCAGAGGAGAATGTGGTAACTCACTGTGGAAACTCCTATGTTATCGTAACCTTTGGTCGAAACAGACGATTTCCGACAAGAGCCAAATGTTCATAATATTGGGCGAAACCAAGGAATTGGACCATCCACCATTCCATCTTCTCGACCAACAAATCCATGGGATGGCTTGGTAGATGCTATGGGACAACGACTAATGAACACAATGGAAAGGTGGGCAACATCCTTTTGGATCGAATGAACAACCACCAACCAACAAATACAAGACATACAGAGGAAATTTTAAATGTTCATCAACAAAGATTGGCTAGAAAAAACAACCTATGCAAGTTAATGGACGGGTTAATGGTCGAACTAGTACTCAAAACTATGAAAGACCATCACCTCGGTCTTAATGCGAACCCATTTCGAGGCTGTAGTAGGCCAAAATACCACAATATTCAACAGTGAAGCCATACCAGTTGGCAGATCTGGCCAAGTACAAGAAACTGGCATAAGAATGGTGGCAAATCCCATGTTCGAAGCTATACCTGGCACTCGGGGTTATAATAATCCTTTATTTGAATTTATACCCGGGGTTGGAGGGTTTGCCTACAAATGGAAGGACACAATACCTATTCCAACACCTTTCACAGTCCTTTAACAGACGAGCTCAAAGGGGTTATCCATTTCCCCAACAAAGAACTTTGCACCACAGGGACAACCAAATCCCAAATGTACCATTGTATGGACCAAGAGGACCACAGCACAAGTTCCACGAACCTGTGTTTGCTCCTCCGATGAGTGGTTCAAGAAGCCCAAAATATGGTCCCTAGGGACCAAATTGTTGATATTGTTAGGGAGCTATGTGGACCAATGGCTCGGGGTCCAAACTCACGTATCTGAAAACCATATCCAGTGGGTTGATAGGGTACATGAATACCCAAGAGGGTTTAGAATACCGATTTCACCCTATTCTATGGGCTGAAATCAATCAACATGAGAGCATATTGCTAGATTCATTTGCTTTCGGTGTGGTGAATTCACTAATCATGACTACATAAAATTGAGATTATTTCCAAACTCTCTGGCGGGAGGCGTTTGTATGGTATATCAACCTTACACTGGCTCCATTCAAACTTGGCAACAGATGGAAGAGGCATTTCATGCCCAATTTTTCCAATCGAGCGAAGTATCCATGGCGATTTGGCAAGATTGAGTCAAAGGCTGAAGAAAAGGCTACTCAATTCATTGCAAGATTTAAAAGGGCTCGAAATAAATGTAGAGTCATCCTTCCAGAGCGTAATTTATGCGATTGGCTCAAAAGCGGTTTAGAGTTCGAGCTTGAAGAAGTTTGATTCAATTGAATTGAGGATTTGGTGAATTAACCTATAAGGTGTCACGATATGAAGCATTATTGGAGGAAGAACAAGATCGAAACAATGCTTCATATAAGACATACTATAAAGATCCCAATTACGAGATTGATGCAAGAGATTGTGGGCAAAGAACCCGTGTCTGTGAAGCATTAATTCATAAGGATACGACTATCGACCAAGCAGTTTAAGAAGAAAGACTTTCCACGAAAGTATTCTTTCGATTTAACAAAAGCAGATGACATTTTCGATCATTTGCTCGCAGCTAATTTCCTTAAGTTACCAAAAGGAGTAAAACTGCCTTCTCTTGATGAACTTAAAGGAAAAGTGTACTGTAATTAGCACAATTCTTGGTTTCTCTCAACTAAAAAGCGCATTGTTTTTTCGAGGCAGATCGAGCAAATCCGGAAAGGAAGCTGAAGTTCCCAAACAAAACAGAGAAAGCCATGGGAATTGACAGTAACCCGTTTCCAGAAGTTGGAGAAAGCGCTGCTAATGTGGTTGTTCCAAATTTTCAGAACCTATCTCTGCAGGAATTGGAAGAAGACAATGTGCAAATGCATATTGCCAACCGCATTTGCCAAGAAAGAGACCAAGAGTTCACCGGTTGTTGGTCGAGTCTCTCACATCGGAAGGAACATTCGATGAAGAAATCTTGACGGCGATTCCTTGGAAGCATTGTAATGCAAAGGATGTGTCCAAGGTGTAGACTAAGCTACAAATGGTTGAAGGGCTTCCAATTGATGGGAAGCAATACTATAAGGATGTTCGAGACGTCCTAGAACAACCAACGCTTACAACAAAAGGCCGTGCAGGCTAGTGATAGGCAACGACCGGTGGTGGTTGAGCCTGCGGTTAATGAGAATGAATGCTAAAGGCAAAAGGCCCTTGTATGAGTCTAGGCCACTTAGCTACTATAAAATGGAGAGTAGACATTACGAAAGAAGATTAGAGAGGAGTTCAAAGGTTATGGGACTAAAGCGAGATTGGCCCCCGGATCAACTTCACCTGAGCGAAAATGGCCATTTCAAACAAAGGCGAATCAAGCTCGAAACATGAGACCAAAACCAAGCACTTACCTCCACGGCGATTTGAAGATGGCTTGAAGGTGGAAAAAGGGTGATTCAACGTCTGAATCGAGAAGCTCTTGGGTGCACGAGTCCCAATTGGTTTGTAATGCAAAACAAACCTAGGGAATTGCTGACAGGAGAGATGTTGGAATCACAGTGAATGGTCAAACCTCCTTTGGTGGCCCCAAACAAGCTGGGTATTCTTTGAAGCACCCAAAGACAAAGGAGCCAAGTATGGTGCGGTTATTTCCAGATCACAAAGGAGGAAAATTCAGCAGTACACCCAAGACCAAAGAAGAGTGAAGAGAGTTCTTCACATGTCAAGACGGAAGAAAAAGAAAGTCAAGTCGGACCATGTTCCAAAACCGACGCAAAGTAAAGTGGTTTGTAGCGAGGAACAATTGGCCCAAGTTCATTCTGAACTAAAGGCCAGGGAAAAGTCCAGTTTGGCAGGATTGGAGAAGGCTCTGATGGAAAGTGATAGTGAAATAGAAGAAGAAATTGGCATGAGCCAAAAGAAGGAAATGGCAGAAGAAGAAATGTTCGAAGCCTTTATGGCTGAACAAACATTTCTGACTGAAAGTTTAGTTGAGAAGGATCCTTCGAAGGGATCAGTCATCAATGAAGTACCAGAATGCAGCATGGAGGACGCTGCTGAAGATACTGAACAAGGTAGTCAAGAGGGGAAGAAGGTACAACCAGCCATCCAGTTTGGCTCATTCCCACCTGTATCAGTTAACATGGTACATATACTACCTCATGAATTTCAGGCTGAGGATCAGGAGGACCAAGACATGGATCCAATTCCTGTTTCTAGTGAGGAATCACAAGTGAGCATGGTTCAGGATGCTTCGGAAATGGCTAGTCCTATGGAAGTTGAGTGCGAAAGTGAGGAGGAGGTGAGCATCAACCTCTCATATCCTTTTGAATACCCCTCGAATTCCATGACCCAACATGTCAAGCCTTTGTACATTAAGGCTTTCTTTGATGGTATACAGTTAAACCGAGTCCTAGTAGACAATGGGGCGGTTAATTTATTGCGAAATCTTCTTTGAAGAAATTAGGAAGAAGAATCCAAGGTTGATCCCAACCAAGACAACCATTCTTTGGTTTCTTTGGAGATAAGCGAATGGCCCAAGGTATTCGCCTATTAATTTGAGTGTGGGAACCAGGGATTGTATGACAGCATTCTTCGTGATCGAAAGCAATGCTAAGTATAATGCCTAACTTGGAAGGGAATGGATTCACACCAACAAGTGTGGACCTTCCTCTTTGCATCGTAAGATCATGATGGCTCGGGTAATGGAGAGACAGAGGAGATTGATGCGGATCCTCAACCTTTCATAGCTTCGCGGATTTTGCAGAGGCCAAACTATATATTGAAGGGGTAACTCCACTCAAGATATTGAGAAAGTGATGGCTCGGAAGTGACGGCTGATGAGGAAGTTACACATCTAAAGCACTTAGTCCAGGAAAGTGCTGATGAAGAAGTTGCCGTGAAAGATGACAACGATGCCTGGTTATAGGCAAAGAAGTGAAGAACGAGAAGCCAATTCATTGGCTTTGATTAAATTCTCATCATTGGATGTAAATGCAATAGTCCGGAAAGGTACGAAACAAGAGAGAAGCCATGACAATTGGCTGTAAACAAGAACAACAACAGGTCAGGAGTTTGACCTTTGGGAAGTATTGTGCATTGGACATTGAAACAAGAGTCCAGGAAATACAAGAAGAAGACGCCTTATGGACAGATTTTGTCTATGAGGAAGAAGGTAGAGATGTCGAAATAGAGAACCTAGAGGCGAGAACAAGGTGAAAAGATTGCTTCGAAGGTTAAAGAAACCAAAGAGAAAGCTTCAATGAATTCTCAGACGCAGGACCCCTTAGAAGAAGTGAATTTAGGGGAAGGTTCTGTGCAGCAGCCCACTTATATAAGTACCTGCTTGAATGCTCTGGACAGAGACCAGTTGTTGGTTGTTTTAAAGAAATACAAAGATTGTTTTGCATGGTCCTATAATGAACTACCAGGATTGGATAGATCATTGGTGGAACATAGGCTCCCTTTAAAGCCTAATTTTAAGCCATACAAACAGAAACCAAGAAGGATGAGTCAGATGTGATTCAGAAGGTCAAGGAAGAGATTCTTAGACTACTCAAGGCAGACTTTATTAGGACGGCCAGATATGTTGAATGGCTATCTAATATTGTGCCTGTAGTTAAGAAAAATGGCAAAATGAGGGTATGCATCGATTTCAGGAACTTAAATCTAGCAACCCCTAAAGATGAATACCCTATGCCTATAGTGGATCTGTTGGTAGACAGTTCAGCAGGGCACCAAGTTTTGTCAATGATGGATGGCCACTCTGGTTATAATCAAATATGCATTGCAGAGGAAGACATCCACAAGACAGCATTCAGATGCCCTGGGAATATTGGCACCTTCGAATGGGTTAAGATGCCATTTGGTCTGAAGAATGCTGGAGCTACTTATCAGAGGGCTATGAACACCATCTTTCATGACCTTATTGGAGGGTATCTAGAATGTTATATTGATGACATCGTGGTAAAATCCCAGTCCATGGAGAAGCACTTGCTTCATTTAGAAGCAGCTTTTGAAAGAATGAGGAAGTTCAAGTTGAAACTCAACCCTCTTAAATGTGCTTTTGGTGTGTCATCTGGAAATTTCTTGGGTTATGTGGTGCATAAGAAAGGAATACAGATTGATCAGAATAAAGCCAAAGCCAACATTGAAGCTAGGCCTCCATCAAGTAAGAAAGAATTACAAAGGTTCCTTGGGCGAGTTAACTTTCTTGAAGGTTTATTTCTAACACCGCAGGAAAACTAAAGTGTTCTCTTCCTTGTTAAAATTTGAAAGATGAGGAGGAATTTGTGTGGACAGAGCATCAAAGCGCTTTGAAGGTATCAAAGCCTACTTGGCCAATCCTCCGATCTTGATGCCACCAAAACGAAATAAGCCCTTGAAGTTATACATAGCAGCAGAAGATTAGTTGGGAGCTTTCTTGGCCCAAGACAATGAAGAAGGCAAGGAACAAAGTCATTATTATCTTAGTAGGTTTTAAATTCTTGTGAATGTAAATATTCAATTTGTTGAAAAGTCATGTCTTGCTTTTGTATTTTGCAATGAAATTAAGATATTACCTTTTACCTACAACTGTCTTGGTAATTGCAACCACAGATTTGGTTAAATACATGTTATCTAGACCTATGTTGAGGGGAAGAATTGGCAAATGGATATTAGCCTTGTCGAATTTCATTTAGAATATGTCCCTCAAAGAGCGATAAAAGGGCAAGTATTAGCCAATTTTCTGGCAGATCATCCATCTCAAACAGAGAACCAAGAGGTGATGGAACTTGGTTTGGCTAGTATTGAACCATGGCAAATGTGGTTCGATGGATCAAAAGCCAATGGATTAATTGGAATTGGTATTGTGATTAAGTCTCCACAAGGGGTAGAAACCACACATGGTTTTGAGTGGATGAAGCTAGCTGTTCCAATAATCAGGCTGAATATGAAGCCTTAATAGTAGGACTAGAAATCCTTATTGGGTTACAAGTACATGCAGTTGACATATTTGGGGACTCTCAATTGGTGGTTAACCAAGTAAAAGGGATTTTTAAGTGTCAAAGCATAAGTATCCTACCATATTATGTTGTTGCATTACATCTGCTTTCTCAGTTTCAAATAGCAAATGTAACTTATGTTCCAAGATTCTTGAACAGTAGAGCAAATGATGTGGCTCAAAAAGCTTCGAACTTCAAGAGAAGGGATAATACTCAAAGGGATATAAGCCAAACAACATATCAGAGACTAATACAACCTTTGAATAAAAGGAATGTGATCTTGGAAGTCAATCATAATGACTCACAAGAACAGGATTGGAGGCATCCAATTATGCAGTATTTGACTGGTCCATCTTCAAAAGCCAGCAGGAAAATCAAATTGCAGTCTATGCAATACATAGTATATGATAATGCTCTATACAAAAGGGGAGGAGATGGCTTATTATTGGAGTGTTTAGGTCCAAAAGAAGCATTAACAGCTATGGCTGAGGTTCACGAAGGCATTTGTGGTGCTCATCAGCCTGGTGTAAAGATGAGATGGTTGCTTCGAAGGCATTCCTATTATTGGCCAACTATTCTAAAAGATTGCATAGAATATGCAAAAGGGTGAGCATGCCAAAAACATGGCACAATAAGACATGTGCCCATAACTGACCTACATGCAGTAGTAAAGCCTTGGCCATTCAGAGGATGGGCCATGGACATGATAGGTAAAATTCATCCACCTTCTTCGAAGCATCATTGTTTCATTCTAGTGGCTACTGATTACTTCACTAAATGGGTTGAAGCCAAGCCATATAAGGCTGTAGATCAGACAGAGGTCATTGGGTTCATTAAAGATTTGATCCATAGGTTTGGCATCCCACAAACCATAACAGTTGATAATGGAACTGTGTTTGATGGGAAAATGGTGAAATCCTTTGTGGCAGAGTTTGGGATTAGCCTTATTAATTCCACTCCCTATTATGCACAGGCCAATGGTCAAGCTGAATCATCTAATAAATCCTTGAAAAAAGGAATACAAAAGATGGTGGAAGATAATCCTAGGGATTGGCATAACCTATTGTTGGATGGTTTATGGGCTTACAGAACTTCCCCAAGATCGAGCACAGGAGTCACTCCTTATGCCTTAGTATACGGGCACGATGCAGTGTTACCTGTGGAAATTAATGTTAAATCTTTGAGGGTAAGATGTCAAGATCAATTAGAATCTGAGCAATATCATCAAAGCATGTGCTTGGAATTAGAAGACATAGATGAAGCCAGGATTTTGGCATTAAATAGCATTCTTTTTCAAAAGAAGAAAGCAGCCAAGAATTATAACAAGAAAGTCAAGCATATTGGCTTTGATGAAGGTGATTTGGTATGGAAAACAATACTCCCCATAGGGATTAAAAGCCATAAGTTTGGCAAATGGTCACCTAATTGGGAAGGACCATATCAAGTTCATAGAGTTTTGCCCTTTGGGGCATACCATTTAAGAAGTTTGAATGGTTATGTACATCCCAAAAAGATTAATGGCAGATATTTGAAGCCTTATTTTCCAACCATTTGGGAAACACAAGGAATGGAATAAACATTGAATACAAAAAATGAGACTACTCAAAGGATAGACAAAACTTGTTCTTTCATAAAGAATTAAATACATTATGCCATAGATTGGCCCAGAAGTCATTACAATGTCTTAACTGTTTTTGTACAACGGATTTCCTATTGCTAAGTGATGGGAATAGTTTGATAGCTGTAGCCATGTCACTTTTACGATCAGCCAATTCTTGGTTAGTGATCTGCAATTTGGTGTCAGTTCGACCCAAGGCTCGGTTTATTGCAGCTAATTCCTCCTCCAGTTGAGCTTTCTTCTCTAACAGTTGGAGTCGAAACTTGGAATCAGAGGAATGTTGTTCCTTGAGTTCTGATACTTCGGTATGCACTTGAGAAACAAAACTCTGATCCCTAGTCAGCTTTTCATCCTCAACCTTAGCAGCTTGACAAATGTTGAGGTAAAAGTCGATGGTGGCTGCTGCTTGAGACAGATGACTTGAGACATTCAGACCAGACTGCTCAGCAATGTTACAACACTGAAGAAACCCATTTCTGATAGTAGGCTTTTGTAGAGCCTCAAAGGGAATCCTCGAAAAGGAATTTAGCAGTTCTAGACATGTATCTATGTCTATTGAAGGCACAGGAGAGTTGTTGCTAGAGGAAGAATTCTCAAAAATCTCCAATAAAGAGTCAGCCAAGACTAATGGCTCAGCCTCAGCACTAAATTTTGGAGATGAAGAAGGCACGTCAAAAAGACTAGCAAGTCTTCCTTCGAAAATGTCTACTTCATCCCTAGACATGAAGGGCATAGAAAGTACTGTGGTGGAAGACATAAAGGGCTGCATGGGGATGGGAGAAATGGATGGAGCGTCTTTGGCGGCTTCTATAGTCCTAGCCACCAATGAATCAAGTGAAGAGGGGCTGGAGATAGGCATAGGTGGTGAACCATGAATTGGGGAACTACCAGCACTCTCTGTAGAAGAATTAATTGCCATCAGAGATGGAGGGGCAACTGAAATCTCCGTGAAGGAAGGAAGAAGGGCAAGGCTCAAGAAGAAATGGTGAGGAAGATCAAAAGTTAAAAAAGGAATATATGGTTCTAAGCCAAGGAAAAGAAGCGAGGATGCTTAGATTCAAAGAAGGCATATCAAATAGAGGAAGCGTGAGTTGGATGGTTTTCACGTTGCATTTGGTCGGTTTCAACCGAAATCGAAGGAGGCTTCAGGAAAAATGAAAGCGATGGCTTCTTTGCCAAGAGGAGGAAGTACAAAAGATTGTTAGAATTCAATATGTAAAAGATGGCTAAAGGAAAAACAGTGGAAGTGTGAAAGAAATTACTTGTTTGAAGCACGCACTAATGAGAGAGTCATGAGGGAATGATGTGCGGCACTTTGATGCTTTCTCATTATTTCCTTTGTAATACATCAACAAAGCAGCTTTCTTCCTTAAACTTTGATTTTGCCGTCTTTTCTCGGCTCTCTCGAAGACAATTATTGTTTTAGAATGTTCCTGCTCTACTACCTTGACAAATGTCTTATGAATGGGATCTTCCATCAAGTCGATGGTTAGGCAGTCATCTTTCTTTTCTTTCCTATTATTTGAGCACGTGTCTCGATCGGAATCCTCATCGAGAATCGGAAGGAGGCATCAAAATCGGAAGAAGGAACGATAATTTTTCTTCTCCTTTTTCTTTGAGTCGCAATGTTTGCTTATCAATTGTCTTTTCAGTTCTTTCAATCGAGATTCGTGTTCCCCGAAGGAAACTCTTCTTCGATTCTTTAATGTAGTCTCCTCATGAACCACATCAGCCACTTTTTCCTCTTTATCAAGGCTCGAGTGACTCGAGAGGAGTTGAAGTAATAGGAATAGATTGAGTTGTAGGAGGAGCAGTGGAAGAAGTGACAATTTCATTGCCTTTGGATCGGGACACATCTAACATTTTCAATGATCTTGAGGAGAAATGGCTAAGTACACTTCCATATTGCTCACCCACCGTTTTGGTATCTCTTCAAAAAAGTGCCTTGAGGATGAAAGGGTGTATTCAAAATTGGCTAAGTCATCTATAAATTTGAAAGTTCCCTCTTCTAGCCTTGATTTTAGAACTTTCAAATCTCTCTTGGCAAGGGATAAGTTGGTGTTACTACAAAGGGGTATTGGAACTCCTTGTGTAAGACCAAACTGTCTAGCGAATTGAGCAGACAAGAAGGCTCGGCTATGCATTTGTAAGCCACAGGGTTCAAGGTTCCAATAAGCAGTTCTCTAGGAATCGAGAATGGAAGCCCATATGTTTTTATGAATGGGTAGGGTCTGAGCTGTCACTCGAAAAGTGACTCAACCAAGTTGGGCCTACTGCGGCTTGAAAGGACGGAAGCGATGACTAGGAAGAGGCGGTTGGCGGTGATAGAAGAAGGAGAAATAAAAGGCAAAAGTAGAGGGATAAAGTGAAGCATTGGCCAGTCTTATGCCATGAGAGAAAGAGTGTAACCCATGAAATTTGAGACATTTGGATTGTAATTCAGTGAAATAGGCAAAAAGCCAAAGCTGAAGGATCCAGAATGGCCCCCCTTGATTAGCATCTAAAGGTTTCTCACAAAAGAGGGAGCAAACTCTATAAACGTGGCCTAGGACATATGGAGCTAAGGCTACTCTTTTCTGTAAGACAAAGGCTTTGGCAAGAGGAGCAAATTCAGGCATGATTCTTTGAGAGGAAGTACAGAATAGGAATTTGCAAAGCCAATATAATAAGAAGGAGAAGAGTTCCCTATCAGTTACTGGACCTTCCCTTTTGTTTTCAGTCTTAACAAAATCACTGTAAGATGAAGTAAGAGAGGAAGGAGACAGAGGCTGTTAAATCGGGAAATCTGGGGTAATGGGAGTGCCAATAGGGATATCCCTAGAAGGTGACAAATGTCAAGAACGGTAGGAGCCATCATCCCACACTTAAATTGAAAGAAATTAAAGATGGGGTTCCAAAAGCATAAGGCAGCAGGAACTAAGAAAGGGTCTTCTGGGATAGTTACCCTGGATAATCGAAGAGCATCAAGAAGACAAAGCTCTTGAAGGTCTAGCGTCCTGGCAGGGACAACTCGATCGTACCATTCCTGCCATTCTGGTCTCATCGTGGGCCAACATCGGTGGGGACGATTGATTCTCCAGCTTTTCCAGTCAAGATTACTTTCGTAAAGAAGACGTTGATCCTCCAGGCGGGGATATAGGGCAGGGAGTTCAGTAAGAGTCTCTTTGAATATTGGCCCAAGCACGTAATCTTGCTGTTCATGACGACGAGGGATAAAGATACGCCCATCGATAGCACTTTTCTGCCCAGCCTTGTATTTCTCACATTCTGTGTCGATAAGCCTTTTCAAGACCACAGATGGGCTTAGACGCTCTACGGTTGGGATTTTTGAGGAAGAAGCCATTGAAGATTGATAAGGGTTTGTATGTTAAGAGCAAGTGATTTCAGAACATAAAACAAAGGGGGCTTTTTAAAGGTTTCGTGTCTGAACATATAGGGCATAAATCGTTAAGTACTAAAAGTACGAATACGAGGAGCCTTTGCCGATATTAATGATTTTGGAGGGAAAAGTATATTTCGGATGTCGACAACAGCTTCGAAGTGGGGTATATGGCTTCGAAGCCAATTTTGGCTCCAAGAAATCAAATAAAAACGGCTTCGAAATACAGAATTCGGCTTCGAAGTATACTACATGTTTGGAGAAGCTAAGATGCTTGAGTATTGGTCTACTTCAAAAGGTTTAAAGACCTATTTGATGAACATTATTGAAAGTAATGACCTTTAAAGCAAAATTTAGAATTTTTTAAAGAACATCAAAACCAATCATTGGTTTTTCGCAAGAGAAGACTGCCCATTGAAATTAGGATGACATAAACTACTTTTCAAAGCAAGAAGTGGTCAAATTAAAATTGGTTGACTATAGTAGCGAGGACCATGCATTGGTTATAATTAGCTTTGAAAAGTAAAGTTGTTAAGTTCAAACACTAATTTTAGATAATATTGACCAAAATTGTCAATTTTTACTCCATAAGTTGGAAAAAGACATATTGGTTTCTTTTAGTGTTTCATTAAAGACAAGTAAGTCCAAATTCGAAGGATGAGATTATTTAATTTAAGGTTATGAGTTGGCTTTTAAAGTAAGAGGAAACAGAGTCAAACAATGTCGAGTACAGAAGACTTTGCTTTTCATTAGAGCCAAGACAATTACATTAAATAATCTTATTTTGGTACAAATTCAAGTTCGTAAAAATAAGGAATAGAATAAATTACAAGATCATGAAATTTCGTCCAACAATGATCAATGAATATTTGTTCTTTCTTTATTATGTCTTCCATCTCTTCCAAAGTTGGCTGCATGAGTTGATGTGCTCTCACTTCATAATCTGACTCTTGACCTTTGCTTCGAAAGCCTCCTCCCTCGATTTTTGTTCCAACTCATCTATAACTAAATCATCCCAATATGCAGAATCCTTATTCTTGAAGTCTTCAAAGTCTTCAATGAAGTTTTCTGCTTCGTATTGAGCATGAATTCGAAGAGATGAAAGTTGATCCAAAGACTGAGTGGTGACTTTGGAATTTCGATGCCAATGGAGGAGTACTGGAAGTTGATCCAGGAACAGGTGAAGTTCTGCTTGGGCGATAGGATTAAGGATATGGCCCCTGGTCAGAATATCACAGGCCCATTGGAAGTTCTTAAGAGGAATGTCATCCTCAAGAACATTAAAGGGTAGGTGAGAAAAAGCTGCAAGCAGAAGTTGGGCTTCTTTCCGTTCAGATGGAGTTGGAGATGATGGATGTTTGTAAGGGGGGAAGGTTTTGTCCATTGGAAGAGCAAGCTTTAACTTCTCTATCCAAGAAAGAGTGGGAGGAGGAGAAGGAGTAGATGGTTCTGCTTCAAAAGAAAAAGAAGATGTGGATGCCTCTAGTCTAGGGGATGGAGAAGGTGTGGATGCTTCTATTTCGAAGGATGAAGAAGGTGTGGATGCGTCCATTTCAGAAGATGGAGAAGAAGAAGTGGTCGCTTCGGTTGGGGGAGATGACACAGGGATGGAAGGAACAAAGGCATTAATATAGCCAAGCCAGTCAGAAGAACAAATCTGTGCTTTCTTGGCTAAGAATGAAGGGGTATATCCTTGTGTTTCTTCCAAGCACCGGGCAGGGTGCATTGCTCCTGTGGGCATGGAGGATGTATACCAAGCTATAAGCAAATTCTCTTCTAAACTACGTCGAAAGTCGATGGGCACATAAGGATGAACCACCGAGCTTCGAGCGTAGGAAGGGAAATCCAAGGGGTCAGTGAACTCAATAAAATGATGATTGATCCGTTCCCTCAAGTCCCAGGACTCAGGTGCAGACCAGTTTGTCACCCCAGAAGATGAAGTTTCATCCCAAGCAGAAGGTTGTGAAGAAGAATTTCCTAATTCCATATTTGCAATTTGTTGAAGCAAAGGCTTGAAAGTTGTTTGTTCAAAGCGTGAGGGGAATTTAGAGGAAGAACTTCTTGTATCAACGAGTTCGTAAACCGAAGGATTGAGGGCAATATGTTCGTAGTCCAAAGGTTGATAATCTGCGAAAGCCTCCATGACCTGAATATAGAAAGGCGGGTAAAGGTGGCTAATAAATGTGTGGGGATTCTTTCGAGGGGAAACAGCATTACTCAATGGCTCTTCGTATGCTCGATCGTTAGAATGAGAAGGTGATTGAGTCATAATCCGTTCGAGTGCTGAAGGTATTGGAACGTCCAACAAAGTTAAGAGTTAATGCAAATGATCACCAGAATAGGTGACGGTTGTGTTTCCTGAAAATGGATTCTATGCACGTTCTAAAAAAGCGAGGGAAAAGTTTTTGATTCACTAATATTTCCAAGTATTGGGTATATTAGTGCGGGGGGTAATGTTGGCTACATATTTTGTAAAAGCCAATTACAATTCGACACGTGGCAGAATGAGGGTATTATTGGAAGATGATTTTAATCTTAAATCTCAATCGTACACGTGGCAATAAGTATTGGTTCTCAAGTGGTCTGAGTAGCACTAGATCAGGAATGAGATACAAGGTGACGTGGCTTCAACGGTTACCTTTATTCAAATTCAGAAACAGGAGGGAAGTCCAACTGCAAGTGATGGCATAGTGGAACTATTTCTAAGGTAACATGATCACGATCATGGAGGAAGCGGTCGACGGTTGAAGTGCGATTCGAAGGTCATCCCTAACAAGTATAAATAGCGGGAAGTTCCCGAAAAAGCCCCAGACTCGAGATCATAAAACCAGTTTTATTTTTCCTTTCCGCTTTTACCTTTCTGTACTTTAAATACTTGTTCTTTAAATACCTGCGTACTTCAATTCATAGGAGTAGTTTTCAAGTAGATTCAAGTAAATCGTTCTTTGTAAACTTCCTCAAAATTTGAGTTTGGACAATTGTAAGTGTTTATGTTAATGAAATACTTCAATTGCTTTTAATACTTGTCATTTCTCTTAATTTCTCCTAAAAGTCGAGCCACCAAGAAAGTCCTCTTCATTGAAATTTGAAAGAACTAAAACATAGTCGCCTGATAATTGATTGGCAATTATAATTTCTGTAAGGACTGATTGATCCTTGCTGGCACGCTCGCATTTACAAATTTACCCTTTGAAAAGCCAAAAAGCCAACAATTATTTAATTACAAAATAAACTAAATAATTAATAAAAGACTAAGATATAAGATTTAAGTTAAAATAATTTTTAATATTGAGCAAATTACATTAACGGTCCTTGTAGTTTAGAGTTTGTATCACTTTGATCTCTAATTTTTGCATTATGATACATTTTACTCTAAATTTTGTATCTCATTCCAAATAAGGACAATTGAAGATATTATTGCTCCATTTCAAGGACAAAGTTGTCAATTTGATAAAATATGAACTAGTTTAACAAAAGTAAATGTTAAAAAATTATTTCTACTCACCAAAGATAAAGTTATATAAAAATGTTAAGTCTTTTATATTTTTATTTTTTTACCAAATTAATTTTTAGTATTTGTTTAGATAATGATCATGTAATGGGAGGTTGTTTTTATTGATATTTTAGATGGTTATCATGTAATAGGTGGTTGTATTTGTTGTTAATAGATATTTTTTTTATGATTATCATGTAATAAATGGTTATTAGGCTTTTATTGTATAATCTATATGTTTAATATATAAAATATTTTTAGTTTTGGATTTTTGGATTTAATAGATTGGTTTAATAATGATATTAAAGTTATCGTCATATTTGACTTTTGAAAAAATAAAAATTATTTTAACGAACTTAAATATCAAAAAAATTATTTAAAAAAAATATTTCTACCTTCTCAAAAGATAAAATTATATAAAAATGATGTGTTTTTAATTTTTTTCACCAATTTAATTTTAAGTTTCTGAGAAAAAAATTAAAAATTAGATTTTAAAAACCAAACCAAACAGAACTTTATAACAAAAAAGTTTCAACATTATTCATTAAAAAAAAAGCTATTATATTTTAAACAACAAATAAGTTAGCCAACACAAAATAAGTTATATATCGACTTTACTCTTCAAATAGAACAACAATTTCTTTAATTGTCTTTATTTGGAACGAAATTTAAAATTTAATGTTAAATATATCACAATTAAAAGGTCGGGAACCAAAGTAACAAGTCTCAAATTATAGGAATTGTTAGTATAATTCGTCCTTTAATATTTTAAATTCAAATCATTATTAAAAGGGTCTAAATAATTTAATAATTCTTCAAGACAATAATAATAACAATAATAATAGTCCATATTTATTGGGTTAGACGGGGGAGCTTCAAATTTAAAAGTTTTTTTTGGGTAAGTACTGAAATTTAGAAGTTGTTTTAAGGTTAAATTTGAAATAGTTCAATTAGACCAAATATCGAGCTGCGCCTAACTAAACTTGGTAATGACATAACTATGTGCAATCTCAACCTACCATTTGTCCACCCCTAACGGTAACAGTGAAACCATTATGCAACTTTTAAAATTTTATTTTTATGATAATACAATTATAACATATTAGAGCAACCCCAAGAAATGAGGCATAATAGTTGTATTAGCAGAGATTGTATTTATCTTCTTTCCATAGACTCTACGTCACAATAGGCATTTTGTCAATTTTTATTTTGACTCTTCACAAGTAACTAGCGTTTATTTCTCTTTCGTATAAAAATATTATTTTAAAAAATAATTTAATAATATATTTTTAAAAAATAAATATTTAAAAATGTCACATCATCAACCACATCAACACTATGTGCATAGACGGCATACCATAAAAAAAATTACATTTTTTATTTAGGTTTATAAGATTTTTTTTTTTAAATTAGTTAAAATTAATTTGATCCATTAACTAAAATAAAGAATATTATTAAAATGCATACTAATTAAATTAATTATACAAAATAAAGAGAGTACTCTTAGGGGTTGTTTGAGGTGTCCTAAATAAATATACTTTTTATCTTTTTGAACTAAAAAATTGAGATTGAAAATATAGATGTTTGGATTAACTTTTTGACTTTTTATGAAAAAATATGTAATAAAAAATTGTAAAAATTGATTTGTAGGGAAAAATTCGAATTGGGAGTTGTGCAGCCGTAATTGTTGACTTTTGATAAATAGTGTTAACTTTTTAACTTTTTGAATAACTTTTTGTCTTTTTATCTTTTTTAAAAGATCCCAAACTTACCTTTAATATGTACTTTATCTTCAAATTGGGTTAAACTTTAGTTTGGCAGCCTCAAGAGTTAGATATTTTAATTATGAACACCAATGATTGAGGAGGTTTTTGGAGCCCAAACAGTATCATGTTCTAAATTTGGCCCTAAAATCACGAGTGATATTAGAGGTTTTAAAAATTCTATTAAAGTTTTTGCCAAATATCTCCTTGTTACATTTCTTTGTTTGAATAAATACAAGCTTTTGTTTTGTTTTGTTTTTTTTTTTTTTTGGGGGGGGGACTTGCATTCTCTAAAATTGTGTTTAGTTGAGAGATTTAAAAAGGGATTTAGAACGGGAAATGTGAATAAAATATATCTATATTTCACATAATTTCACATATCCTTTTATTTTTTCTTTTCAAATCTCCTAACCAAACACCGTATGAGTCACTCACAGCCTAACAAAATTCTACATAAATTCATAATTTTATTTTGAATGAATTACCCTTACCTTTTTTAAAGTACGATAAAAATATAATTAATCTTATAAATTCGACATGGAAGTGGGTTGATTTTTTAACTTTTTGACTTTTTTGACTATTTTAGCCTGAGCTAAAAAGTTTGGTTTAGGAAGAACTTTTTGACTTTTTGGCTATTTTAACTTTTTTTTGTGAGAGAAAAGTGTAATGATTATGAGTTGGATGTGATGTTTTATTTTTTATGGCTAAAATAGTATATTTGTCTTTTGTGACAAAAATAGCCAAAAAAGCCCAATCTAGCTCTTCCCAAACAGAGCCATAATTATGCCAACTTTTTTCAGTAAGATTAAAGTGATTAAAATTAATACAGACGATGGGTGAATACTCAAATATAAATAAATAAATATAGATTTTAGTAGAAAATATATGATAACATTATCTTTTTATCCATACGATTAACGAATTACAAATAAAAAAATAATATAAATATTATGTGAATTAAAATCATAAGAGAAACTAGTGTAATTATGCTAAAAATGTGAGACCAATTATATTTTCTTTAAATTTTAGAGAAGGTGAGTGTAATTTATCCTTTTATATTTTTTTAAAAATATTTTTTTGACATGACGTGGTACACAAGGTTGAAATTTTGAAATTGAAAACATAATTATCTTAAATAATACAATAAGAACCGCTTAAATGAGTTAAAAAATATTTAAAAATTTTGTAAGTTTGTGCAACGTTACTCTTTTAACATGTATGAAAAAAATATCTAGAAAAGTAGTCGTCAATCAATGAGTCTAACTTTTATTTATTTTTAAACAATATTATATAAATTAACAATTTTTACTGTTAATCATGAAATTTAATATTTAAAATGAAATCTGTTACAATAATATAATCAGAATTTAAAAAAAAAATTTATTAATTTATCCAACATTACGGTCTTCTTCATGCATGCTTTATTTTTATTTAAAATTGAAATTTGTTGTTTGATGTAAATATTTTAAAATATTATTCTCAATACATAAAAATTACTCTGACAAACCAAGACATTTAAAAAGGGGTATTTCAGTGAGACAAGATTGATCATCATAACCAAACCACTACGTTTTGATCCTAACCAAAACACTAGATAATGTTAAATTATTAGGTATTATTAGAGGACAACAATGTGTTGCGCTAATTAATAATTGATAACATTTTAAAGTAAAGAAAATTGTTAAAAAGTTTACTTTAGTAATTATTGAAGTCATTAGGTTTAGTAGATATTTTTTGTTAGTGAAAGATTTATCTATTGTAAAATAGTTTGGTAAGAAATTTTTTTATTTGTTTTAAAGGATATTTTGTTTTTAATTTTATCCCATAATTTATTTGTTGATTTTTTTATCTGTTGACTATTTGTTCAAAAAAATTTCTTATCTGTTCAAAATTTTTCCCTATCTACTTAAATTTTTTTCAATCTATTAAAAATCTTTCCTATCTGTTCAATTTTTGTACCCTATCTGTTTTATTTTTTCCTCAAATCTTTATTATTGAAGACATTATCTGTTCAAATTTTGAACTTATCTCAACCTATATGTTGAATTTTTTTTGTTATTTGTCAAAATTAGCACCTATTTGTTAAATTATGAGTTTGTTAAAAATAATATTTGTTGAAATATGTGTCATTTTGAATAGATCTGAACAATTTTTGAACAAATTTGCATTACATGAGGTCTTATCTGTCATATTTTCAACAATCCAACAGTCTAAACAAACCTGATCCAACAATAAAAGATTCATTTCAATGTTATTACAAATCTGTTTTATCATCAACAACATTTATCATCAATAAAAACAACAAGAAGAAGAACATATCAACAATAGTAACTAGAAATTTTAGGGGAGGGAGGAAATAGAACCAAGTATTGTAGGGAGAAAGATGAGGAAAAATCAAGAGTGTGATCTAAGGTCTTCGAATTTGAAGGCAAACGGACCTGTGATGGTGATAATGATTCTATCATTGGAGACTATAGACATCTCAGATGAAGATCATGAAATTACACCGACAATAATAGAGAGACTTGAGAATCAAGCAAAATCTAGCTTACAAATCAACAGAATTGAAATCAAAATCATTCCAAAAACAAACAAAGCATTTGTTATACATCAATAATATGTGTGTGTATATATATATAGAGATTGCCTCTTTGTCGAGGAGTTTTGAGAAGTATCGCTCGATCTGAACATTGGTGACATCACCTCAGAAAATCGTCATTTTCTCTACCATCCTCCACATCTCCTACGTCTGCCTTCGTCGCCAAAACCCTAACCTTAACTCCTCCTCTATTGCTACCACTTCTTCCTCCGACAACGACATCATTCTCTTTCAAATAATCTTCGTCGTTGAAGACGACAATGAAGACAATAAAAAGGTACTTCAAGTGAAGGGAGTGAAAGGAAATGTCACGACCCACTCCCCGTACCTAAGGGTTAAGTATCGTGATGGTCAGTAACTGAAGTTATCCTCGGCCAATTCTAAAACAAATTACTAAACGCGAGTAGAAAAAAAAATATTTAAGTGAGGGTACCAAAATAATCATTAGAGCTTTTGTTTTTATAACAAAATTTATTGATTAAAAATGCCGATATTTACATATGAAGAATAGAATTATAAATACTATAAAAGTGTTGTGTGTGTCTAAGACTCTCCAAAAGTTATTTCTGAATTGCATTGTTTCTTGAAAATTGGTAAACAATTATAAGCATATGGCAGAGCGAGAAATATTATACTAAGAGCATAAGGGTATAAAATTACCATGAATAATTATTGACTAAACAAAACTTGATATTAAAATATAGAACATATAATACAGAAATCATTTGACATATAATACAGAAATCATATAAACATATTAATGATAACCACAGTACATAACAGAATAGATGTATGGACTCAAAAGGTGGCTCATATGAACTCTAGAGGTGACTCCCACAATAATGTAGCACTTAGCTTTGTACAGCATTTTGCTCCACACCAGAATAGGATTCAAGAGGTGGCTCGTACGAATTCTAAAGGTGACTCCCATAATAGTGTAGCATTTAGCACCGCATAGCATTTTGCTCCATACCAGAAATCAAAGTGTCAGTAGATCCATGACAAACAGAGAGTCACAAAGTGACTAATCAGAGGACCAATAGTTATTTAAGTTTCCCAAGGCATGGGACTCCCATGGTGGTATTTACAGAAAATAATTGCTTATGAAATCACTGTCAAATAAATAATAAAATTTAAACAAACATATCCATGAGTTTCAATTTTAGCAAATAAAGTTTAGAAAATAATTAACGTAATCAAAATATTAAAAAAAATTATAAAACACAAATTGCGTAAAATAATTTATTATAACCCAAAATATACGTAAAATATATTATGATAACTCAAGGTATAATAAAACTTACTTTAATGTTAATTTCAACTTTTATCTTTCATTTACTGCGACTCACTAAACACTCTAAACTAAACTCAAAATTTTATATATAAAAAAGGCAAAGGACAAAGAGAGAGAATAAGGGTTAGTTTGGCATAAATTAAATAATACAAAAAGTTAAAAAGTCACTATCCTATTTAAGTCACATCATCTTATTTAAATCACATCACCTCTCTAATAGATCACATCAAACCCAACTCATATAAGCCAATAAGTCAAAAAATGTACTTTTTTAGAACATCCCAAACTAACCCTAAGTGAACTGGTGATAAGGAATAGGTGAACTGGTGATAAGGATGCCTTTTCCATTTGATGATGGCTGACTTTATATAGATAGGCAAGTGGCCTGCGGAGCAAGTGAGACAACTTGGGGTGCGAGTTAGTTGTTGTACAGAAAATGCTATATATTAATATATTTTGGTTTAAAAAAATATAGTAAAAATATTATAATATTCAAAAAATATTTTTGAATAATAATATAAAGTTAAATTTTTTTTTTGTTAAAATTATTTTTTTAACTCATTTATCATTAAATAATATTAATATAAAATTTAAGAGACAATTCAAATTTTCGAATTGTTGTAGAGAAGCTCACTCGTAACTTTAAACATCTGCAAATCTGGCCTATAGGAGAGGAAAGACAGCGGCGGTGTAGGAACTGGGAGCTATACTAGTGACGATGACACCACCGATGAAGGAAGAAGGCGGCGATGACAGATTTGATTCGCTCAGATTTGGGAGAAACAAACAGATGAAGAGAAAAAAAAGCGATTGGTAGGACAAAGGTGATGGTGGTCAATCGGCTGCAATAGCAATGATGGATGTGAAAAGAGAGAACGAGAGAGAGAGAGAGAGCAAGAGAGAGAGAGAGAGGAACGGGATGAACAAACTGTAGTCAAAAGAGTATATATGCACATAAGGGTATTTTGGTCTTTCCCTCTAAGTATGTCCTTATAAACAAAGTATTTTAAAACATGAACTTTTGACCAGACAAAATTTAAGTTTAGATGTATGGACCAAGTGTCCTTTAAAATGCCATAGAATAGTAACACAAAAATAATATTGAGACTAATAATTATTAATTTAGAGCGCTCTTTTAATTTATTTCAAGAGTATTGAATAATATCTTAAAAGTAAACATAGGGACTATTTAGTGTAATTTATTTGAATTGCTTATAGTTCACTTAGACCAACAATCCAAATTAAAAAATTTTGAGGAATTTGTCCAATTATTTATTTATTTATTTATAAAAACAACAATAATTTGAAAGATCATATTATCCTAACCCATCTGTCAACGTGTCCACCTATCTATCTACCTCTATCGTCGGCAAAAGTGAATATTCAAGCGACAGTGATGGGCATAGTATGTGAGAATAGAGAAAGAAAATAAAAAAAAAAAAAATTATAAGCGTACAAATGAATAAACAAAATGTCTTCCCAAATAATGATGTATGCTTTCACTAATATATTTTATTAATTATATTCTTAAATTTAAGACAATAAATTATATTTTTTATCAATATATTTCACTAATCATATTCTGAAAATTAAAACAGATCAATCATTAGACTTAATTTAATATACACAGAACCATAAAAGTGGACTTATCACCGATAAATCATTATTTATTTATTTATTTTTTCTGTTTTATGAGCCTTGTATCCAATTATGTAACATAATTGTTGTTTACAGTTTATTAGATGAAAATAGTTTAAATAAATTTTTTTTAAAAAAATTAATTATTTAAAAGTTAGGAGATGAATATTTTTGACTTAGGCCAAGTTTGGCATGTCTAGGAAAAGTTAAAAAGTCAAAAAATTACTCAAAAAGTTAAAAAGTTAACACTATTCACCAAAAGTTAACAATTACGGCTGCACAACTCCCAATCCTAATTTTCTCCTACAAACCAATTTTTACAATTTTTTATTACACATTTTTCTATAAAAAGTCAAAAAGTTAATCCAAACATTTATATTTTCTTCCTCAATTTTTTAGTTCAAAAAGACAAAAAGTGCACTTATTTAGGACACCCCAAACAACCCCTTAGGTCTCGTTTGTGAATAGGTTTTTTTAGTAATTTTTTGACTTTTTAACTAAAATATGATTTAAAAAAACTAGTATGTTTGGGATGAAGATATGCAAAAAATAGAGAGAAAATTGAATCTTTGACTTTTTAGTATAAGTAGTTGGCTTTTTAGTATTTTTTTTTTTAGTGACTTTTTAGTTTTTTTGACTAAAATCAGCACTTGGCCTTATGCTAATTTTCAACTTATAAGAGCATCAGAATCAACATTAGCCTCTCTATAATTGCTTTGACGCTATTGAAGAGAGCCAATGTTGTAAATATGTGATCCATCAGTGTTGCTATACCCTTCATTCATTTTGCCAGTGCTACAGTATCTCTTATAATGAAGCGAGTAACTGTTCATCGCTACAACAAGTGGGGTTGTGTGTTACTGGATGTCCAGCCGATCAATGGCAATTTTTTTTTTTTTTTTTTTGGCTTTTTTTTAGGAATTGTTTGACTGCTACTCATCAATTTAATAAAAAACGAAAGAACAAAAAATACAACAACAAAATAAGATTTTACTAGGATTGAGTTAGAATAAAGAATTTGATGCAGTAGGTGCTAAAATAGCAAAATTGGTTTTTAAGCTCTAATTTGACTAAAAATTAGAAGAGGCTAGTGTGAATGCTCTAAGTTGTTCCAAACATGGCCATAGTGTGAAACTAAGGCCTGTTTGGGAACGTGAATTTTTAGCTAAACAGTTATTACAAAATATCAAATCATTCTCTCTATTTTTTTATACGCCATCTCATAAATAAATAAATAAATCACAAAAAAGAAAGGAAATAAACTCCAAAACACCCACGACCTTCTTTGGAAATAAGCTAAATTAGTCAATAAGTCAACTTAAACTAAGGCCTCATTTGAAAACATATTATTTTAATAATTTTTTGACTTTTTACAAAAAGATGTACAAAGAAATCGAGAAAATGATGTAACAACATATTATAATAACTTTTTGATTTTTTTTTGACTAAAAGTGAAAGTTCCAAACCAATCCTAAATTAGTCAAAAAATTAAAATAAAATAAAAAAAACCCCATTCTCTTTATTTTTTTTTACAAATCTCTTCATGAAATTTTAAAAAACCACTAAAAATTCATTTGGGATGCAGGTTTGCTTTTTGGTTCTCTTAACCTGAGGTTAAAAAATTTCGTTTCGGATGGATTTTTTGACTTTTTAAATTTTTGTAAGAAAAAAAATGAAATAATTATGAGTTTGATGTAACATTTTGCCTTATTTAATTAAAATAATCAATTTTGTCGTATATGATTATTTTAGTCCAAATTTGTATCTCAAACGGAGTCTAAAAAATTCAATTGACAAACTAACTTTAGGATTGTTTTAGAAATTAATTTTTGAAATATTTTTTAACTTATGAAAAGATTAAAAAAAATTAGAAAGAAAAGTTAATTTTCGTTGCGATGATTTTTTAATTTATTGTTTTTGATTAAAATTTTAATTTCGCAAAATAACCCTTAATGATGAGTTTAGGTAATTAGGTAGAGGGACACTTCTTGATGAGAAGAAGAATTTCGCCACCAAACGAAGCGAAGCCATCAACAAGAAGAAGACGCCACAGAGGTCACGTCAGCATATGGTCGTCACATGTTGTTTGGTGGAAGGACAACATTACGTTATGGTTCCTGATGTCAGATTCGTAATGCATAAAAAAAAAAAAATATATATATATATATATTATTTTTGTATAATAATAATAATAAAATTATACTCATGATGTCTATAATTTAATTTTGTATCAACTTAAGACTTGTTTGGGAACATATTATTTTAATATTTTTTTTGATTTTTTTAGACTAAAATATGAAATAAAAAAACTTGTATATTTAAAATAATTTTTTGATTTTTTACAAAAAGATGGATAAAAATATAAAAATAAAAAAGAATATTTAATTTTTTAATATAAATTATAGATTTTTAATTTTTTAAAATAATTTTTTGACTTTAAAATTAATTTTGGTTTTATTTTTTTGAAAACAGTTCTTAGAAAATTCTACTTTCTCATTTTCTATATTTTTTTGTTTTTACTGAATTTTTTTAATATTTTAAGCAATTTTATTTTTTATTTTTTAGATATACCTAACATAAATATACCTAAAAGTAAAAAAATTATGAAAAAAACTTTTTAAAAATTTACTAAATATCAAAAATACAAAAAAAAAAAAAAAAAACGAGAATTCAATACATTTTTTTATATCTTTATGTATTTATTAATTTTTTAAAATATTTTTCATAATTTTTTTACTTTTTAGATACATCTAAGTAGATACATCTAAAAAAGTAAAAAAATTACTTAAAATTTAAAAATATTCACTAAAAAAAAAAATCATGAAAAATAAAAAATTTAATTTTTTAGAAACTTAATTTAAAAAATTCAAACCAAACACACTTTTCAAATGAGGTCTTAATTCTTGTAATTCTAGAGATAGGTGAAAAAAATTACCTTGTGCGTCTGTCATAGACTCGTGACTCAAGAAAAAAAACATTCTAAAATTTGTTTTCATACAAAAATAAAATTGATGCGTATCTTTGTTTAATTGCTACTTTATTTTTGAGAACACGAAAAATAAAAATATAACCATACATATCCTTAAGGTTCTTCTCTCAACTACTGTTTGATTTTGTCTGACCTTTCAAAGTTTGTACCAAAACAATTCCCCAAGAATATAAAAATGAACACAAAATAAAAATGAATAGCCCAGATTTAAAAAAAATTATTGATAAGGTCACTTCAAGAAAAAAATTAAGAAAAAAAAAAAAAAAAAATCTATATCACTTTGTTTGTTTTCAATTTTGAGACTTCACTTTTCAAAAAATTTTACTTTTTTATTTTTCTTATTTTTTTGTTTTCACTGAATTTTTTTAATATTTTAAACAATTTTTTTGTTTTTAAATTTTTAGATACCCTTAATATAAATATACTTAAAAAGTAAAATATTGGTGAAAAAAATCTTTAAAAAATTCACTACATATCAAAAATACAAAAAAAATTCAAAAATTCAATACATTTTTTTTAATATTTTAATGTATTTATTAATTTTTTAAAATATTTTTTCATAAATAATTTGCCATTTAGATACATCTAAATAAGTTACATCTAAAAAAATAGAAAAATTACTTAAAATTTTAAAAATATTTACTAAAAATAAAAAAATATAAAAAAAAATTAATTTTTAAAAAATTAAATTTAAAAAATTGAAATCAAGCAAACTGTATATTTTTATATTTGGTGCTATGAGAATTGTATTACCAAAAATACCACCATTTGTTATAGGGCTAGTCAAGTCAACTGGCCATTTTTATCCATTGGAATGTCGTGAACTGGTGCTCCTTTAACTCAACATATCAGCAATTTGACAAATATCATTCATCCTTCGTGAGTCCCCATGACTCCTCTCACCATCTCCATATAAGAGTCAAGCTTATTTGAGCACTTTGGTTCACCATACCAAGCAATTGATGTAGCTCATTCTCTCTCTCTCTCTCTCTCTCTCTCTCTATATATATATATATATATGATATACCATGGATGCAGAAAGTAGGAAGAGGAAGATGGAGAATGAAGAAGAAGATGATGATGAAGAGAAGATGCAGAAGTTTTTCGCCTTGATAAGAAGCACACGAGACGCTCGCGAACGGGTTTTGAGCGGTGCTGACAAATTACAGGAGGAAGAAAAGAAGAAAGGGAAGCCAGCGGAGGCTTGGAACTCGTCGTTCCAACCGGAGGATTTCATGGAGGGTGGTGGTGATCAGTCTAAAGGTCCTCCTCCTCCTCCTCAGGCAAGCCTAGCACTAGCACTTGCAATAGCAGGTCCTTCTGAAAGAGAAGAAGATGAAGCTAAAGAACAAGAACAACAACAAGATCATAAAGGAGGTGACAATGATGGGTTAGATCTCAAGCTTTCACTGTAATAGCAAAAGTCAAAGAATGTACAAGGCTGGTCTTTTGGGCATGTTGACATGTTTTCAGAATGATCCAACTGTTCACAATTCACATAGGTTTCATGGGTTCACCCCCATCGTCAACATAAAAGCAGAGACACAAAGAGGGGTTAATCTTTCTCTTTGATTTTGGCTGCATAATTGCACTTACACATTATATAATCACCACTTGCAAACCTGCGCTAAAACAAATGCTTACGAATGAGTTCACAAACACAAAAATTGGCCACAAAATTGGACACATAACGTATATGAACGGATAATATATTTAAAAGTGGATCTTACTAACAAATTCTGTAAAATTCTATCTATTCATGTGTATTTTATGTTCAATTTTATGATTGGTTTTTGTGTTTATAGTAGAACTGACAATCATTAGCCAATGCGGGAATGAAATGGAAATCATTCAAACTGAATTGCATAAAAATGTGAATCACATTGGTCACAAAGCTTAGCACCAACTATGGTGTTTCACACTCTAAAGAGGATGTCCCTAATAAAGAGCCCAGCCATGATAAAGCTTCTTCAGCTACATTACAATATAGCTCCAGCCAGCATGCTTAGTATAGCTCCAGCCAGCATGCTCAGTCGACAGCTTCATCTTCATCAGCACCTGCAACTGCTGTGGCTAAGTCATTGCATCAGTTAGACAGTTAGGCAGTTACAGAGTAAACTAGAGTTAGTTAGTTTGTTATGAATTAGTTAGCTTGAACCAGAGTTGGTTTGTGTAGTTTATAAATGCCTTCATCTTTGTAATTGTAATTCAATTCAAATTATAAGAAAAGTTTTGATCTCTGCAAAATATCTTTTATGGTATCAGAGCCATTGACTCTTGCGAGCATTGGTTCTTGAGGATTCATCAATGGCGTCTTCAATGCCATCTCTGAATCTGTCATCTTCTGTTGTATCATCTACTTCATCTTCCATACCTCCAAATCTTGCACTACTCATTACAAATCTGAATGCCTTCGTAAATGTCAAACTTGATGCCATAAACTTTATTATTTGGAAGAATCAAGTTCACAATATTCTGAAAGCTACACAGCTTCTCAGTTTTGTTGATGACACATAGGTATGTCCATCATCTACTATCATCGATGAACACAATCAAGAGATTCTGAATCCAGACTATACCAGTTGGATGCTGATTGACTCTCATCTTCTCAGTTGCTTAACTGCAACTCTCTCACCATCTATCTTCACTTCTGTGTTACATTGTTTCACAAGTCATGAAGTGTGGAGTGTTCTTCTCAAACGTTTTACATCTTTGTCACAATCACATATTCATCAGTTGAAGAATAAACTTAGTCAAATTGTGAAAAAAGGCCACACAATGGATACCTATTTGACTCAGATCAAGTCAATTGCTGACCAATTGGCTTTAGCTGCATCACCTGTTGATGATGATGATCTGGTTCTCCTAATTCTTAATGGTTTGCCTGATGAATATAATACATTCAAAACAGCAATCAAAACTAGAGTTGAAACCATTTCCATTGGAGAGTTATGTTCCCTATTAAATTCTGAATCAATTCATGTTGAATCTTCATCTAAGCAAGCTCATGCTTCAGAACTTCCTTTTGCCTATCATGTTTCAAGCACTTCTCATAGAGGTGGCTTTAGAGGTGGTTCTTACAGAGGTTGAGAATGAGGAAGAACTGGTAGCAGGTTCTTTAAAGGAAATTCTAGTTCTAGCAATGCTAATTTTTGAGGTAGAGGCAGATCTTCTACTTCAGGCCAAGGTCACACAGGATATCAGTCCTATCAATCAAGTTTTGCTGCTCACTCTGCTGCATCTAATCCTAATTCTTCTCAAGTGATTTATCAGATCTGTGGGAAACCAAATCACTCAGCATCAGAGTGTTGGTACAGATTGGACACATCTTTTTTTCAATCTTCAAGGCCTCAAACTCATCAAGCCTATATTACCAATACAAATCAGTCTGCTACTGGTTCTCCTGGTGACAGTTCTCCCAACACTACCAATTGGTTTTTAGATTCTGCAGCCAATAGTCATATCACAAATGACTTGAACAATCTCTCTTCTTATCAACCATATCATGGACATGATTAGGTCACTGTTGGTGATGGAACTGCCTTACCTATTCATCACACTGGTCAAGGTCTTCTCCTTACTCCATTCTTTCCTTTTCATCTCTCAAACATGCTTCATGTACCTTCCATTTCTTGCAACTTAGTTTCTGTCCATCAGCTTATTTCTCATAATCATTGCACTATTACTTTTGACAAAGATATGTTCATCATACAGGACAATAGTACCAAGAAGCTGCTATATAAAGGCTTTCATTCCCATGGTCTCTATCATCTTCCTAGTGTTGCTCCATCTTCTGCATTTGCATCACTAGCTTGCTTTCAGTCCACTGTTAATTCTTCTCATTGGCATTTTAGATTAGGCCATTCTTTTTCAAGGAAACTTCAGCACATTGTTACACATCATTTGTTACCTTCCTCATCTGTAAATGTTCCATCTGTTATTGATAATAAAATGTGCTCACATTGTTGTGTTTCCAAAAGTCATAGACTCCTTTTTAGCTTGTCTAATTCTACAGTTAATAATCCATTAGCTCTTATTCACTCTGATGTATGGGGGCCATTTACTTCATCTGTTTCTTCATACAAATATTACGTGTTGTTCATTGATGATTATAGCAAGTTTACATGGTTGTTTCCTCTCGATTATAAAAGTGAAGTTTTTCATAAGTTTTTGGAATTTAAAGCATTTGTTGAAACACAATTTTGTACTCAGTTACAAGTGTTAAGAAGTGACAATGGTGGTGAATATCTTAGCACCAAGTTTCATGATTTCTTAAAGAGTCATGGCATCCAACATCAGTTAAGTTGTCCTCACACACCTGCTCAAAATGCAGTAGCAGAGAGGAAACATAGACATCTCATAGAGACCACCATTGCTCTTCTGCACCACTCTTCATTGCCTCTTGCTTATTGGTTTGATGCTCTTGCCATATTTGTTTTTCTCATTAATAGACTTCCTACTACTGAGATCAATTTTCTTATTCCTTTTGAAATGTTGTACCACAATGCTCTTGATTATACATTGCTCAGAACTTTTGGGTGCAGATGTTATCCATGGTTTAAACCTTATGTTACACATAAACTTCAACCTAGGTCTGTGCCTTGTGTGTTTCTTGGTTACATTCCATCTACCAAGGGCTATAGATGTCTTGATCCTGCTACTGGACAAATTCATGTTTCCAGACATGTTTTTGATGAAGATGTCTTTCCTTCTGCTTCTTTTCCATCAGTTAAGTCTGCCTCTCCTTCTTTATCCCAGCTGAGCTCATTTTTCTGGTCTAATCAGTCTTTATCTGTGCCTTCCCTTGCAGTTTTTCCTGCTTCAGCTCAGTCACCAAAGTCACAAATTCCACCACAGTCACCAATTCCAATTGTTTTTGGTCAATTTGATTCTATTTAGTCTTTTTCTAGACCTACCTCACAGTCTGGTCATCAGTCATCTGTTCCACCGATTGCCCATCAGTCTGTCCCTTCTGTAAATTTATCTGTTCCATACATCTTGCTTCCTCTTGGCGATGCCTTCATTTTAGTTCATCTGTTTGGTTTGCCTTAGTATCTTTCTTGTTACATCTCGATCTGCTGATTTGCTTCCTTTTTCTTCTATCTCCAGACCTACTACTGAGCCTCAAATTCCCATATCTTCTTTATTTGTGTTTTTACTTCCTATTCCTTCCTCTTATTTTATTCACTCCAATTCTCCTCCTAACATTCATCCTATGATCACTAGGTCTAAATCTCTGGATCAGTGTTTTCTCACTTGTTCTGATCATATTGAGCCTCAATCCTATCAAGAGGCCTCTCAATCCAATGCTTGGACTGCTGCCATTAAGGATGAATACACTGCCTTGATCAAACAAGGTACTTGGACTTTGGTCAATCTTCCTCCAACCAAAAGGGCTATTGGTTGCAAATGGGTGTTTCGCCTTAAGAAAAATTCTGATGGCACTATTGCTCGGCATAAAGCTAGATTAGTTGCAAAAGGATTTCTCCAAACTGAAGGCATTGATTACTTTGAAACATTTAGTTCCGTAGCAAAACAACCTACTATCAGAATTCTCCTCTGTTTGGCTCTTCATTTTCAGCGGTCTATCAAATAGCTGGACATTTCTAATGCATTTCTTCATGGTATTCTAGAGGAGGAGGTGTACATGTATCAACCTATTGGTTTTGTTGACCAAAATAATCCTTCCTTAGTTTGCAAACTAAATAAAGCCTTGTATGGCCTCAAGCAAGCACCTAGGGCCTGGTTCTCTACTTTTTCCTCATTTCTTCTTACTCATGGTTTTAAGGCCAGTCATTGAGATTCATCTTTGTTTGTTAAAAAGACTCCTCATTCTATCATTGTCCTTTTAATCTATGTTGATGACATTTTACTTACAGGTGGTGATTCTTCCTATATTTCTACTCTCATTACTCAGATGCATTCTACATTCTCTATGAAGGAATTGGGGCTGCTCAATTATTTTTTGGGGATCTCTGTTACTATTTCTTCTTCAGAATATTTTTTATCTCAAAGAAAGTATGCTACTAAAATTTTGGTTAAAGCTGGTATGACAAATTGCAAATCTTCTCTTTCATCTTTGCCTCTCAAATCTTCTATTGATCTAGTAGATTTACTCTTTTCTCAGCCTTCTCTCTATTGTAGTCTTGTTGGTGCCTTACAATATCTTACTATTACTCGTCCTGACTTAGCCTATGATATTTTGCAGAGATCAAAACTTTTCTATTAATTTGAATTGAATTACAATTATAGAGATGAAGGCATTTATAAACTATACAAACTAACTCTGTTCCAAGCTAACTAATTCATAACAAACTAACTAACTCTAGTTTACTCTGTAACTGCCTAACTACTCTGTAACTACCTAACTGTCTAACTGATGCAATGACTTAGCCACATCAGTTGCAAGTACTAATGAAGATGGAGCTGTCGACTGAGCATACTGGCTGGAGCTATACTGAGCATACTGGCTGGAGCTATACTGAGCATGCTGGCTGGAGAAGCTTTATCATGGCTAGACTCTTTATCATGCCCCCTCAAGCTGAGAGGGATGAAAGATCCCAGAAGCTTGTTCTGAAGATACAAAAATCGAGGAGAGGGGAGAGGCTTAGTGAACAAATCAACAAGCTGATCCATAGAAGAAACATGATGAATAAGAAGTTTCTTGGCTGCAACTCTTTCTTGAATATAATGATAATCAACTTCAATATGTTTAGATCTGGCATGAAACACAAGATTGCTGGATAAGGAAATTGTAGACAGATTATCACACCAAAAGATGGGAGCTAGAACTGCAATATGAAGATCAGACAGCAACATTCCAAGCAAGCTCAATTTAGCAGCAGTTTGAGCAAGAGCTCTATACTCAGCTTCAGTGGAAGATCTAGACACGGTAGGTTGCTTCTTGGCTGACCAATAAATCAAATTAGGACCCAAAAACACACAATAACCAGTGGTTGATCTTCGGTCAAGGGAACAGCTTGCCCAATCTGAGTCAGAAAAGGCATGCAAGGTAAGAGGGCCAGGAGTAAAATGGAGATCTTCATGAAGAGTGCCTTTCAGATATCTGAGAATTTTTTTAACCAAAGCAAAATGGCTGGTGAGAGGAGTTTGAAGAAATTGGCATGTATGATTAACAGCAAAGGCCAAGTCAGAACGAGTAATAGTAAGATATTGTAAGGCACCAACAAGACTACGATAGAGAGAAGGCTGAGAAAAGGGTAAATCTACTAGATCAGTAGAAGATTTGAGAGGCAAAAGTGAAGGAGAAGATTTGCAATTTGTCATACCAGCGTTAACCAAAATTTTGGTAGCATACTTTCTTTGAGATAAAAAAATATCCTGAAGAAGAAGTAGTAACAGAGATCCCCAAAAAATAATTGAGCAGCCCTAATTTTTTCATAGAGAAGGTAGAATGCATCTGAGTAATAAGAGTAGAAATATAGAAAGAATCACTGCCTGTAAGTAAAATGTCATCAACATAGATTAAAAGGACATTGATAGAGTGAGGAGTCTTTTTAACAAACAAAGATGAATCACAATGATTGGCCTTAAAACCATGAGTAAGAAGAAAGGAGGAAAAAGTAGGGAACCAGGCCCTAGGTGCTTGCTTGAGGCCATACAAGGCTTTATTTAGTTTGCAAACTAAGGAAGGATTATTTTGATCAACAAAACCAATAGGTTGATGCATGTACACCTCCTCCTCTAGAATACCATGAAGAAATGCATTAGAAATGTCTAGCTGTTTGATAGACCACTGGAAATGAAGAGCCAAACAGAGGAGAATTCTGATAGTAGGTTGTTTTGCTACGAGACTAAATGTTTCAAAGTAATCAATGCCTTTAGTTTGGAGAAACCCTTTTGCAACCAATCTGGCTTCTTATTCATCATGCCAGATCTAAACATATTGAAGTTGATTATCATTATGTTCGAGAAAGAGTTGCAGCCAAGAAGCTTCTTATTCATCATGTTTCTTCTATGGATCAGCTTGTTGATTTGTTCACCAAGCCTCTCCCATCTCCTCGGTTTTTGTATCTTCAGAACAAGCTTCTGGGATCTTTCATCTCTCTTAGCTTGAGGGGACATGATAAAGAGCCTAGCCATGATAAAGTTTCTTCAGCTACATTACAGTATAGCTCCAGCTAGCATGCTCAGTATAGCTCCAAAGATGCTCTTCATCAATCTCATTCATCAAAGTTGTTGGCTAAGTCATTGCATCGATTAGATTAGCGATTATAGAGTAATTAGAGCGATTCTGAGTAAACTAGAGTTAGTTAGTTTGTTATGAATTAGTTAGCTTGAACCAGAGTTAGTTTGTGTAGTTTATAAATGCCTTCATCTCTGTAATTGTAATTCAATTCAAATTAATAGAAAAGTTTTGATCTCTGCAAAATATCATTTAGTCCCTAGTCTGATTCCTTTACTCACATGCAAGAACTAGAAATGAAATTAATAATATCAAAGTAAATTTTCTAAGACAATATGTCTATTAAGTGCTTTTACGGTCAAGATAAATTGTTTTATATGTGGTGTGCATTTTTTAGTCTATTCTCTACTATTTGTAAGTTTCAATTTTTCTTCTTCCTATTTATATATATGTTATGTAATCAAAAAGAGAAAAATAAGAGAGAAAATATAGTAAGAACTCCTCAGGATGACACTATTTCTGCAAGTTCTAACTTCATGCTTTCATCTAGGTGTGGAGTGCTCAAGATTGCCTTTACTTGGGATGGTCTAACTTTGCCAAAAGTTATATCTACTTAAGCAAAATATTATTTAATCAATAACATTCAACATGCTTTATACCGTACTTAATGTAATAATAATGATGATATATTATAATTTATAACATAAATGTTGGAGAATAAACTTGATTTTTCTAGAGGATCCTATATACACATGACATAGGAATTGAAAGGATATGCATGCCTTTTATAAATAGTTAGACATGGTCAATATATTAATATTAGATCAAAGGTCATCTTGGAAATATGCACATTAAATGTGGGTACAGAACTTTAATAGATACATATAAACCCATGTACTCTAGACATTTTGTTTCAAGATGAATGAAAGTTTCTAGTATCCTCTTCATCTCTATTTCTCTCCCTAAGCTTGTTTGTGGTGAGACAAGAAGCTTGCAAATGTGATAAGAATGCAGTTCTGTTGCAAGACCAAGAAGAAGATGAGTCAGCTACTGCAACATCACGATGAATCAATTGTATACATCAAGCCTTAGCTGAGTACATATCAATTGTGTACATCAAGTCTTAGCAGAGAACATCGAGTCTCAGCAGCAGCACCAGATTAATTCTCATCTATCATAACTAACTTCTAACTAATTACTGTTAAAGAAGTTAGTTATGTAACCTCTCTTAGTTAGGATTATAGTTATGTTAACTGTAGTTGAGTTAACAGTTGTAACCATTTTCTCTATAAATTGTAATAGTTCCATATGAATGAATAAGGGGAATAGATTCAAATTCAAAATATTCTTTATGGTATCAGAGCATCAAATGCTCTAGCGAGCTCAAAGGTCCTTCCATGGCTTCCATGGATTCTTCATTTCAACTTCTTTCAAATCTAAAACTTTTGGTCTCAAATCTGAGTGCATTTGTCACTGTAAAGCTTGATGTTAGCAATTTCATTGTATGGAAAAATCAACTCTTCAATATTCTTCGTGCTACTAGACTGCTTGGATATGTGAATGGATCTCTTGTTCCTCCTTCTAAAATGATCACCGACAAAGAAGGTGTAAGTGTTCTGAATCTTGAATTCACACATTGGCACACTGTTGATGCTCACCTCCTGAGTTATATCACTGCAACTCTTTCTCCTTCAATCTTTACTTTTGTATGTCATTGTAAAACAAGTTTTGAGGTTTGGTATAATCTTGAGAAGCGATTCATCTTTCTTTCAAGATCACACATTCATCAGCTTAAGAATAAGCTGCATAACATCACCAAAACTTCTTCCTCAATGGAGGAATATCTTGCACAAATCAAGGATATCCCTGATCAATTGGCTTTGGCTGGATCTGCTATTGATGATGAGGATTTAGTTCTCTTGACTCTTAATGGTTTGCCAACAGAATACAGTGCATTCAACACTACAATTAGAGCCAAAACAGATCCAATTTCAATGGATGTTTTATCTTCACTTCTCTGTTCTGAGGCTATTCATATTGAAAGTACTTCTAAAGCTTCTTCTGGTTCACACATGGCTTACTTTGCTTCTAATATTGCTTCATCACAGTCTCGGAATTCTAGTTCTCGAAATACTTATCGAACCAACTTTCACAGAGGAGAGCGCACTGATTCACGAGGTGGTAGGTTTTCTTCTCGTGGTTGCAGAGGTAGACGATCAAATTTTACTTTTGTCATCTGTCAGGTTTGTGGCAAGAATAATCATAGTGCTCTCAATTGTTGGCACCGATTGGACTCTTCTTTTCAGCCATCTGTTTCTTCAACACCTTTTCATCATTTATCCAATGGATCAAGTAAAGCCTATGTTGCTTCTACATTACATCCTCCTGAGAACTGGTATTTGGATTCTGCTGCTACCAGTCATATCACACATGATCTTTAGAACTTGAACATGTATCAACCCTACGAAGGTCATGATCAGGTAATGGTTGGTGATGGTGTTTCTCTTCCCATTCAGCATAAGGGTAATGGTCTTCTCCCTACTCCTTCTTCTTCTTTCCAGCTTCATAATGTTCTTCATGTTCCTCAAATTTCAGCCAATTTGATTTCAGTTCATCAATTGGTTAATGATAATAATTGTACTATAACATTTTATGCTGATCATTTCATTATTCAGGACAAGACAAGTAAGGCTGTCTTGTACAAAGGTGTTTCCTCTCAAGGCCTCTATCATCTTCTAGTTGCTCTTCCAAATCTCTTCCTCGTCAAGCATGCTTTAGAACTACTACTTCTTCCCCTGACATATGGCACTCTAGGCTTGGTCATCTATCTACTTACAAATTTAGAGTTCTTTGTAATAAGTTTCAGTTGTCTGTACCTAGTAATAAAACTTTTGTTGTTTGCTCACCTTGTTGTGTTGCAAAGAGTCACAGGCTGCCTTTTAGCCTTTCTACTACTGCTGTTAATACACCATTTGCTTTGATTCACAGTGATGTTTGGGGACCATTTACAGTTTCTTCTTCTCCTTTACATACATATTTTATGTCTTGTTTGTTGATGAATATAGCAAGTTTACATGGATATTTCCTTTGCATTATAAAAGTAAGGTTTTTTTTTTTTTTTTTTTTTTTCCAAATTTATGGAGTTTAAGGCCTTTGTGGAAAATCAATTTGAGGTTTCTCTTTAAATTTTGCGCACTGATAATGGTTCTGAATTCCTTAGCACTGCATTTCAAAATTTTCTCAGGAAATTTGGTATTGATCATCAATTAGCTTGTCCCTATACACCAGCCCAAAATGGTGTTGCTGAGCGTAAGCATCGTTATATTGTGGAAACTGCTATTGCTTTTCTGCACCAGTCCTCTGTTCCACTCACCTATTGGTTTAAAGTAGTTGCTACTTCTGTTTTTCTTATAAATCGCATGCCTAGTTCCAAGTTACAAGATCTCACTTCTTTCGAAAAATTATTTCATAAGTGTCCTAATTTTTCTTTTCTTCGTGTTTTCGGCTGTCTTTGTTATCCTTGGTTGCGTCCTTATTCTGCTCATAAACTTTAGCCCCGGTCTGCTCATTGTGTTTTCTTAGGCTATGTTCCTGCGACTAAGGGATATCGGTGTCTCGACCCTTCTTCCCACAATATATATATATATCTTGTCATGTCACTTTCCATGAACACATTTTTCCTTTTTCTTCATTGTTTGCTTCCCCCTCTATTTCACCACTTGGTTCTTCTTTCCCATCTTTCTTTTGTCCTATTTCTGTTCCTCCTACCAGATTTGGTGTGTCCTCACAGTCTGTCTCTTCCTCTATGTCTGCTCAGTCCAGTTCTATTCCATCTATTGCTACTCTTGCTACATCTCCTATATCTGCTGGTTCCTCTTCTGTCTCTCCTCATTCCGCTTCCTTCTTATGTGTTGATTTGTCTTCTTATTCTCTTCCTCATTTTTCTTCTCCTTCTGCCAATGTTCATCCTATGACTACTCGCTCTAAAGTTGCCTCTCTTGCTCCTCCTCTATCCTTTGCTGCTATTTCTTCTGATCTTCATGAGCCTTCTACTTTTAAGGCTGCTTCTCTTTCTCCTGCTTGGTCTGCTACTATGGATGCTGAATTTCAAGCTTTTCAGCAGCATACTCGGTCCTTAGTCTCCCTTCCTTCTGGTAAGTAGGCTATTGGATATAAATGGGTCTATCGGCTTAAAAAGAATTCAGATGGTTCGGTAGCTCGGCATAAGGCTCGTTTGGATGCTAAGGGTTATTTTCAAGAGGAAGGTTTGGATTATCATGAGACCTTCAGTCCCGTTGCCAAGCCGCCTACCATTTGGATTTTGCTCTGTCTGGCTTTACATTTTCAGTGGCCTATTAAACAAATGGATATTTCTAATGCCTTCCTCCATGGAGTTTTAGATGAGGAAGTGTACATGACCCAACCTTAGGGGTATGTTGATCCTATGAATCCTCAGTTGGTTTGCCGATTACACAAAGCCTTGTATGGGCTTAAGCAAGCCCCAAGGGCTTGGTATTTTACAATCTCTAAATTTCTTCTCTCCAATGGCTTTGTGATTAGTTCTTCTGATTCTTCTCTTTTTATTCAACATTCCTCTGCTACTCTTACAGTGCTTCTCATCTATGTTGATGACATTTTATTAATGGGCAACAATCCCTCTCATATCGCTGCTCTTATTACTTCCATGCACGCTTCTTTTTCCATGAAAGAGTTAGGTGATATTAACTATTTTTTAGGCATTTCAGTTGTCCATTATCCTGCAGGCTACTTCTTATCTCAGTCTAAGTATGCTCTTGATATTCTTGGTAAAGCTGGCTTAAACCCTATGTCTGTTAAACCTTGTGCTGCTCCTATGTCTGTTAAACCCTCTTCTGCTGCTTCTCCTTCAGTTCCCTTTTCTCAGCTGTCTCTCTATCGGAGTCTTGTGGGCGCTTTGCAGTATCTTACCATCACCCGACCTGACATTGCTTTTGCTGTTAATCATGCTTGGCAGGCCATGCAGTCTCCTTCTGAGGCTGATTTTGCTGCTGTTAAACATCTTCTTCAGTATTTGAAGGGGTCTCTTTCTCAAGGCTTGCAGTTTACTTCGGCTCCTCTTAATCTTTTTGCCTTTTTTGATTCAGATTGGGTTGGCTGTGTAATTGATCGTTGGTCTACTATGGGGTATTGTGTGTTTTTGGGACCCAATCTGATCTCTTGGTCCGCTAAAAAGCAACCCACCGTCTCGCGTTCATCCACTGAAACTGAGTATCGTGCTTTAGCCCAGGCGACTGCTGAGCTTTGTTGGCTTCAAATGCTTTTATCTGAGCTCCAAGTTCCTTTTTGCTGTCCTGTTTTATGGTGTGACAATTTGTCTACTATCTCTTTCAGTTCCAATCTGGTGTTTCATGCTCGTTCTAAGCATATTGCTATGGACTATCATTATATTCGCGAACGTGTTGCTGCTAAACAGGTTACTGTCCGTCATATTTCTTCTTCTGATCAGTTGGCTGATCTCTTTACTAAGCCTTTACCTGTGTCTCGGTTTCAATTTCTTCTGTCCAAGCTCTTGCCGTCGTTCCCTCCTTTGTGCTTGCGGGGGCATGATAAGAATACAGTTCTGTTGCAAGACCAAGAAGAAGATGAGTCAGCTACTGCAACATCACGATGAATCAATTGTATACATCAAGCCTTAGCAGAGTACATATCAATTGTGTACATCAAGTCTTGGCAGAGTACATCGAGTCTCAGCAGCAGCACCAAGTTAATTCTCATCTATCATAACTAACTTCTAATTAATTACTGTTAAAGAAGTTAGTTATGTAACCTCTCTTAGTTAGGATCATAGTTATGTTAACTGTAGTTGAGTTAACAGTTGTAACCATTTTCTCTATAAATTGTAATAGTTCCATGTGAATGAATAAGGAGAATAGATTCAAATTCAAAATATTCTTTAAAATGGAATGGGCCAATTTTGAATGCCTCAACTCACAAAAGGTAACTATGATAATTGATGCATTCGTATGAAAGTAAATTTAGGAGGACAAGGTTCATGAGAGATTGTAGTCAAAGGCTATGAGGAGCCTTCAAATGAAGATTCCTTGACTCAAGGACAAAAGGATACTTTGGAGGCTTTAAGAAAGAATATCAAAAGGCTCTTACTTCCATCCATCCATGTTTGGATGATGTATTGCTTCAGAGGTTTGGCAGTGCAAGTGCTTTTAAGTAAGCATTGGAGAACCTTCTAAGCAAAGGCATTGACAAAGTCAATAAGGTTTGTCTCCAAAATTTACAATGTGAGTTTGAAGCCCTAAAAATGAAGGATTCCAAATCAAGTTTTGATTATTTTTCAACATTCTTGGCCGTCATGAATCAACTAAGTATGGGAAAATCTGAATATTGCAAGGGTTATTGAAGGAAAATACTTCGTTCATTAGATCTTGAGTTTAATCATATTGTTGCTGCTATAGAGGAGTCAAAAGATTTAGACTTCATGACCATTCGTCAACTCATGAGATCATTGCAAGTTCATGAAGAAAAGTTACAAAAAAGAAACAAAAGCCTTTAGAGCACGTGTTGCAAACAAGGCTCTTTTTGAAGGAGAATGAAGGGAAACGTGGAAGATTCCCAAAGGGGTCAAGGACATGGCAAGGGACGAGCCCGATGTAGAGGAGATCAAAGGGTGGTCACTACATCGGTTACAAAGATGCAAGAATCCAAAACTTTGCATCAATTGATAGGGCTTGTAGAAGAAAAAAGACAAAGCTCGTCAGAAATGAAAGAGCGCACGTTGAAATGGACTACACTAATGTAGAGGAGATCAAAGAGGTGGTCACTACATGATTTACAAAGATGCAAGAAGCCAAAATTTAATCATGAGGGAGTGCAGAAGAAAGAAGACAAAGCTCGTCTCAAATGAGAGGGTGTGGAAGAGGAAACACTCCAAGGAAAATCTCAAATTCAATGCTTCAATTGTCAACAATTTGGGCTTTATGCTTTAGCATAAAGAAGTGCAGTTAACAATTTTGAAGAAAAAGCCAATTATGTAGAAAAGGGCAATGAAGATGTGGGGCCACTTTATTGTCGGCATATGAAAAAGGGAATAAAAAATATGCTTCTGTTTATTAAAATTATTTTTGTTTTAGGATAGATCATCTTGGGAAGGAACATCATTGAAAACCTTAGTGTTATGAGATTCTCTAATCTTGTTTTTCAGCCACTATGGAACTGAACATATGTACGCAATATACAGGTAGATCTTTTTGAAAAATGACCCTTGCATATGGCTTAGGTTTATGTCTGCATCTTTACTGTCCCATTGGCTTATTTTCAGGTCATTTTGGACTTCGGTATAGCAATCTGTCATTTACATGTAAAACATAATATACTTGTAATTTTGATTTGTTGTTTTGCACAGGTATTTTGATGAATATGGAATCATCCGTGATATTGTACAGAGTCATATACTCCACACAATTGCATTACTTGCTAGGATCAGTCGCAGTTTTGTTATCTTGAGTTTGTCGTAAACTATAGTGAAATTCCACTGCATGACTGCTCAATTATCAGATTTCAATGCAGGACTAAAATTTGTTACAAGTTTGTAACTCCTTTTATAACTCTCATTATGTAAAAATATCAGTTGGTTATTTATTCTAAAAATCTGGAATTCTCCTTATGCTGTGTTTGGTTGGGGGATTTGGGGAGGGATTTGAAAAGGGAAATGGAAAAGGTAGGTGAAATGTGAATAAAATATGTATATATTTCACATAGTTTCACACACCTTTTCCCTTTCCTTTTCCAAATCCCTTCCCAAATCCCCCAACCAAACACACCATAAAAGAATGTTGCGTGTTGACTCTGCCAGTGATTTAGAATTTTTGGTAAATGTGATATCTTCTAGACTGGTTTATACTTATTTGATAATGTAATAAATATCTTGGCTTTGCATTTGACTTTTATTTTTATTTTTTTTCCGTACTTAATATTCAACTTCTTATCACACCATGCTATAACACATCTGGCAACTTTATAAGTAGTGTTTAGTTTACTAGAATGATTTTAGATAAAAATGGCATCACTATTCCTTGGCCTCTTAGTGAGATGACTATTCTCCTAAATTGGTGATGGTGATCGATTTCTAATGTAGATTCCTTTCTTTTTATAGAACCAAACATAAGAATGATGTACTATCACTACAAAAAATTAAGGTTTTAGATATTAAAATTTAGGGACAAAATTATTTTTTAGGGACTTATAACAACCCCGACTTATGATTAGTCGATAAATCATGATTAATTATGCCTAATGAGTAATTAAGATGAAATTCTAAATTAATTGCATGTGTGTTGTATTATTTGTGTTTCTATTTATTTATCGTAGAAATATCTGTTTGTGTTTCTGTTTTGTTCTGCGAATTGAAGGCATTATCAACATCCGATCACGAAATTGATTTGATTTCTATGTTATTTGAGATTTTTAGAATTTTATGGTAGGTTTCATTAAATTTGGTATGAATAAATTAGAATAATTAATGTCCATTTGATTAGCTTTAATTCAACTTCCTAATCAAGCCTATATAAGACTCTTATATGACCCAACTCATCTCTTTTCTTCATCGTATCTTTGAGCCTACACAATCAAGCAAAACATGAGAGAGAGAGGAGGAAGAGACCAAGAGGGATGTGAGATCAAACTAGAGATTGCGAATGAATTTGCTAGAGAATTAAGGAAATTGGCTTGGAAGCTTAAAGATATAGCAAGCTAGAGCTTTAATCAAGAGTGAGGTAAGGATTTAAGCCTTTCCTTGTGTAATTGAGACATAATACATGAATTCAAGAGGAATTAACACAAGAATTAAGCTAGGGAAGGAGAATTAAGAAGATTACCATACATACATGCAAATTCTCTTGCATTTAGAGTTGAATTTGAATAATTCACACATGCATGCATTAATCATAGCTTGGTTTTGGAAAGTCATCAAGTTTCATACCATTTTACCTTGTTCGATCATGTTTTGAAAGCGTTGAAGTCCAGAAATTATATGCATGTTATGTTCTTTAAACTTTAAGCTTGAATTTGCATAATTGACTTACTCTTGGGTCTTGATTTTGCGAAATGGTTTTGAATTCATAATGTTTTCCAAGTATAAACAAGCTTCCTTGAGTTTTTGGCCCAAGAGAGCTTGTTTTGCAGCATTGAATTTGAGTTTTGAGCCTGGTAGAGCAATCTGAAAATTCTAGAATTCTGTCTCTTCGCTCGAGCGACAGATTTTGTGCTCGAGTGACCACTTTGAGTTGTGCGCTTTTGTTTGAGTGATCAAAAGTTAGCTCGAGCGTAAATGCATGCTCCTAGAAGTTGACACATTTTGCAGATCGCTCGAGCGACAAAAGTTGCGCTCGAGCGAGGACCTCAGTCTCATGCTCAAGCGACCGTCAAGCGACCATCGAGCGAAAAAATTAAGCAACCAGTACTTTTGTAGAGTTTAGAGACCACTCGAGCGAAGGAAGTTGCGCTCGAGCGACCACTCACATTTTTGAACCTTTGTTCGAACGAAGGAAGTTGTGTTCGATCGAGGACTTTGTTTTCAGCAAATTAGACCAAGTGTTTTCAAGTGCATTCTAGCATCCTCATTGCATCCTAGGCATTCATTGGCCTTAATTAAGACATAGTAATGAGGACAAAGACTTAGAAACACACTAAAAGCAAGGCAAATTAAGTTAAGTGTTTTCCGAGTATGTGTTTCAGTGTGCATCCATTATCTGTTTTTGTAGGTCACACGCCATAAGCTATTTGATCTGTCTGTCTGTGTTTGGAGCCAACTGTGAGTAATAACTTTGTAAAACTATGTTCAATTTATATGTATTTTCTAAATTATATGAGATGATCTGTTTTCTGAAATATTATTTTTTGTATGAGTGAATGATTGTCCAAGTTTCTGAAATGTATTTGTGGCATCCTTAGTTTCAAATGACATATGTTATCTGTTCTATTATGTCCAAATTATGGACCAACTGTACGTCTCATGAACCACTTGTTATGGATCCTTTAATATACGTCTCATTTATGGGCTAATTATATGTCTCATGAGTCAACTGTATCGTCTCCGTGCACGTGAGTCAACTATATGCCTTAATGGCTGTCCCTTATGGGTCAACTATTTTCGCTAGTGCTAATGGATGTACCATGTATGATTAACTACAAATTTCGATTATAAGTATGATTCTGAATCTGTTTCTGTAACGGTTATGGACAACGTTCAATAAAACCTTTACTTTGTTATTATTCATTGGGCTTCTGCTCATTGTATTATTTATGTATGTAGGTGATCAGGCGTGTGACTAGGCTCATTGATGATCGCCTGGAGCTTGTTTTGTCGGCCAACCCTTGTACCTCTTAAGGTGGTTCCGAAAGTTATGTGGTCAAGTTTCGTGAATCATGCAAAGGATGTTTTTGTTTTGTTTTTGTCTATCTATACTTTAGGCTAAGTCCCTTATGACACTATCTGTATCTATATGGTGATACATGATGTATGGAAGTTTGACATTATAGGTTTAAGTTTTAAATCTTTTCTGTCCCATATACGTCAGCACAGCTCAATGGACTATGTATGTTTATATATTTGCTTTCGTAGCCCTTTAATATGTAATAAATTGTTCTGAGACCTTTGGTAATCTAAGAATTACTGACCGATTACGACGCTAAACCTATAGGGGCGGGTTTGGGTCGTGACCGGACTAAATAATTTTATTGTAAAAAGTGTCGTCATTATATTTCAGCAACAAAAATTGGACATTAGTAATGAATTATTATCCTTTTAGGACCAAATTTTTTGTCTCAAAAAATAAATCATTTTGAGACCAAATTATTTTGTTCCTAAAAATCTATTTATTAGTGACATTTTCAAAATTTTGTCGCTAAAAGTCTTGTTTTTTACTTTTTGGGACGATCTTTTAGCGATTATCCTCATGACGATGAAAATTGGTTCCTAAATGTCTTTTGCAACAAAATTTTCACTTTTATAGATCAAAACATTTAGTCTTTAAAACTCTTATATGTTGTAATGTATAGATTCATTCCAATTAACCAAACATTGCATGATGATTTGAAATTTGAATTCTTTAGGAATGAAATAGTTCGTGTATATAAAAGTTACAATTGTGCATGATATTTTCTTTAATGCTATGGTAAAGCTGAAGTGACTGATAGTAATAGCTCCTACTTATAACTCTAAAATAAATTAATTAACAAACTGCAAGCTGGTTATTTTTCTAGCATTTGCAATTGCTTTATTCCCATATTTTAATAAATTTGTGTAAACGTCTATTTTCGTAACAAATAGAATCACTTCACCCATATTAGCTTTATTACTCACGTTCTCGGAAACCTTTACCGTGACCGCATGGGCCATAACATTGACCTCGCCACTAATGAACTGATTTTACGAGATGTGCCTGATGAAGCCATCCTAGTTAGAGTTAACAACAAGGTTCCAGGACTAAGTTTGCATTTGGATGCTTCCAAAGTGAATTTGCTCTACAAGGATAAGTATAACATTTCACTCCTATATTTAAGATCTTTCGCTTCAAATGCATAATTCTACCGATGCTAAGACCTTATCATTGATGTCCATTATGCTAGAACATAATTCAAACGTCGGCTAAAGGGACAGCTGTAGCAGATCTGATTGTGGAACACCTGTTGATTGTTGTTCTACAAGTATGTGATAGTGGACTTAGTGGTTGAGAGTGTTTAGGATTAGTTTCCTAGTGGTTGAGAGTTTTTAGGTGTTTTATTATCTGTCAATGTAATCTGGTAGCAAAAAATAAGGAAGTGGTGCATTGTGTAGCTAACAGAAGAGTCTATTTAAACTCTTTTGAATGTTTATTTTAGGTGGGTCAGCAGCCATTTGTAAGCACTGCAAATTCAATAAATTCTAGAGTGTTTCTTCCATAATTTTTTTTAACATTTTTGTATTAGAGCCAAGTTAGAGTGCTTTGTTAACATATCAATGTTCTGGTCACTTTAAGTTATGGCTAGAAACAACATTGTAGGAAGCTCCCCTCAAAACGTTCCCATCTTTACTGGTCTTAATTATCAATTTTGGGGCATCAAGATGAAGACGTCATTCAAGTCCTATGATTTGTGGGACTTGGTGGAGAATGGCTTTGTAGATCTTGTGGATCCTAAGTAAGCTACAAGGCTGACAATAGTTCAACGCAATGAGTTGAGAGAAAAACAGCGGAAGGATGCCAAAGCTTTATTTCTAATTCAGCAAGCTTTGGATGAAGCCATATTTCCAAGGGTTATGGCTGTCTCCACATCGAAGGAAGCATGGGATTTGTTTCAAGAAGAGTATCAAGGCTCGAGGAGAGTTGTTACAGTGAAGCTGCAAACTCTATGTCGGGAATTCGAAAATTTATCTATGAAGTCCTTAGATTCAGCTCAGGAATTTTTCTCAAAAGTTACTTCTATGGTGAATCAAATTAGACCACTTGGAGAGGAATTGACAGATCAGAAAATTGTTGAGAAGGTTTTGTGAAGCCTTTCTCTCAAATTTGATCATGTTGTTGCAGCAATAGAAGAGTCAAAGGACTTGTCTGATTATTCTCTCCATGAATTGATGGGTTCTTTACAAGCACATGAGTAGTGGCAGAATAGAACAATAGAAACATGCCTTCTAAGCAAGGCTTGATTTGAAGAAAATGTCAGATGGCTTGGGACGAGGAAACAAGGCAAGGGGTCGTGGAAATTCATTTCATGGAAAAGGAAGAGACAAATTCGATGGCCAGCAGAGAAACTTTAATAGAGGTAACAGTGTTGTGACATTTTTTTTCAGGGCCGCTCGAGTAGGGAAACTACCGCTCGAGCGTAGAATTGTTGCTCCCAGGATTTTGTTGCATTTCAGGCGTGTCCACTTGAGCGTGAAATGCCCCGCTTGACTATGAAATGTTAGCTTCTAGTAGTTTCACTGTAGCACTGTAAAACTTCTGGAGTTTCTATTTCTCTACTCGAGCGAAGAAGTTGTCGCTCGAGCGGACCCTCTTTATTGTATCTGGATGCTCGAGCGGGGAGTGCGATATCAGTTTTTTAAATATGGTGATTCTAGATCATTCTCTCATCTCTTTTGTTCCATCTTCCATCTCCTCTTCCTCTTTCTATGAAACCTTAGGTTTCTACCTCCCAATACCTCTTGCACCTTTGAAATCCACCCAAAATCACTTGCTAGAGGCGACGAACACTGGAAGATTATCATTATCTACCGATTGGATTGTGGGTTTGCAATAGATTCGTGAAGAAGCTTGGATTTTGGGCTTGATAGTTGAGGTAGGGGTACTTTTATCCTTATATGTCTTCATTTTTGAAGAGATTTCAGGGTATTGTGTGTGATTTGTGAACTAATTGAAGATTTTGTTGGATTAAACCCTCATTTCACATGGTTACTCATTTGCTTAATATTTTGTTTGAAATCTTTCAATTCCTTCTTTAAAATATGAATGTAAATGTGGTTAAAATCTAGATTGATGATAAAGAATAGAAACCCCCTAATTAGGAGAAACCCTAAGTTCTCAAATTGAGTAGAAAATACTAAACTCAATGGAATTTCTTTTGATTCATAAAACTTTGAGAACAATAGAGAGATGGGAAATGTAGATCTTGATGTAATTAAAGGAATTGTGGCTTGTATGCTATTGTTCTTTGCGTCTTATGTGATGTTCAAACATGGTAATGTTTGATGTTTGATATTGGGATTGAAATGTTAATTAATTATTAAGCATGCATGAGTCCAATGTGTGAGTCGATTTTGGGTAAATGTGATGTTGTGTGGGTACCTGCGTGAGGAGTTTAAAAAGGTGCCCAATTGCCCTGTCTAGGCTTATCGCTGGACAAATGTGGAAAAATGTTTTGGGGTGTCCACACAGTCCTGCCATATAACAGCCAACGAAAGTGGAAAAAAGGATGGTTTTCCTTTGGGTGCCCATATCCCGCCGTATAATAGCTGGAAAATGTGGGGGCTATTTGCTAAAAGTGAAAGTAAGGGTTGTTCTCTATTGGACTCATGTGGGTGAATGTGTGATATGATTTCCATGGTTGTGGATGTTTAATTGTTTTACATGAAGACATGAATTGTGATTGCCTGTGTTACATTATTACGGTTTGTTGGGAATTGTTGATGATTATCTGTGAAAACGAATTTTATTTTATCGTTTTATCACATAAATACCATAAATTTGTTCAAAGGATTAGATATCTGGATAAATTTATTCCTACTAGGCATATAACTCAACCCTAATTCTTTTTTCAGGAATTGATGAAGTTCAGCCTCATTGAAGGATTGGTTCAAGCATTAGCTCCATTTTCTTTTTAGAAAAAAGTTGAAGTCATGAGCATTTTGGTTGTTTCCTTTAAATTTGGGATTTTGTAACAGAATTACTGTATGTATTTTGTAATGTTGTACGCCTAAGGGGCTTATATTTTGTTAAGTCATCCAGTTCATTGAACTGAAAAGTGAAATTGAAACTTTGTGGGAATGCATTTATTAAATTGTAATTAATTGATTATTAGTTCAATGAGAAAGATGACCTCTTGGGATTTAATGACATCATGTTATTAGTGTTCATTATAGTGTGAATTTCCAAGCTGTTACAAATGCTACTCTCACTCCGTGTTCACATTGTGGAAAGACAACTCATGAAGATAAGGATTGTTGGTTTAAAACCAAATCTAGCCAAAATAAAAATGCTCCACAATGTTATAATTGTAAGGAGTTTGGTCATGTTAAGAAAAATTGTTTTCACAAGGCCAAGGAGCAGGCCAATTTTAATGAAGTAAAGGATGCATTTGAAGAGAATTTATTTCTTACTTGTTTGGCTGTTCATATTGATATGTCTGAAGATATTTGGTATTTGGATAGTGGTTGTAGTAATCACATGACTGGTAATAGAAATTTCTTTGTGGAAATTGAAGAATCAGTGAAGACACAAGTAAAGATGGGAGACAACAACCATGTTCAGGTATGCAGTTTGGGTACTATTACTGTGATTTTAAAATCTGGAAGAAAACTCATTCATGGTGTTATGTATGTTCTTGGGTTAGCTCAAAATCTGCTAAGTTTAGGCCAATTGATGAGAAAATGTTATTGTGTTACCTTTGACAATGATGAATGCATGATATATGATAAGAGGAGCATGAACTTAATTTACTCAGTCAAAATGACAGAAAACAAGATGTTTCCTCTTATGTTTTCAAAGGTTTCAGTCAATGCTTTTAGTGCATCAAGTAATGAATCCATGCTTTGGCATAGAAGAAATGGTCATCTTAACTTTTGTGGGTTGAATTTATTGCACAAAAAGAATATGGTTTCTGGTTTTCAAATGATTAAAGATGATAGGGAAATATGTGAACCATGTATTTTTGGAAAGCAACATCGTGAAAAGTTTCCAGCGGGTAAATCTTGGAGAGCTACAAAGCATCTAATGCTGGTGCATGCTGATGTGTGTGGTCTATTGCAAACACTCTTTTTGAACAAAAATAAGTATTTCTTGATCTTTGTTGATGATTTTTCAAGAATGACTTGGGTATATTTTTTGAAAAGAAATTTGAAGTTTTTGAGTGTTTCAAGCAATTTAAAGTTGCAGTGGAAAAACAAAGTGGTTGCTCTATAGTAACATTGCATACTGATCGTGGTAGTGAGTTTATATCCATAGAATTCAGAATGTTTTGCAACAATCATGGCATCCAAGGACAACTCACAGCAAGCTATACTCCTCAACAGAATGGCATCACGGAGCGCAAGAATAGAACTATAATAGAGGTAGCGAAAAGCATGCTGAAAGACAGATCTTCCTAAGAAGTTTTAGGCAGAAGCTATAGCATGTGCTATTTATCTACTCAATCGGTTTCCAGCTCAAGCAATCATAGGGAAGACTCCTTATGATTCCTGGTATGGAAGAAAGCCTAATGTAAGTCACTTAAAGGTATTTGGTTCCATTGCATATGCATTTGAACCTTCTGAGTTGAGGAGGAAATTAGAAGATAAGAGCACCAAAGTGCAGTTTTGTTGGCTATAGTGAAGAAACCAAAGGTTATAGGTTGTATGATCCTAAATCTGGGAAATTAATTATTAGTCGTGATGTGGTGTTTAATGAAAGTGATATTTGGAATTAGGGCTCTAGTGAATCAAAGCCCACTTTGATGGAAGAAAAAAATGTTGATCTTGAATCCTCTAGCCAACAAGTGTCCCTTGTTTCATCTCCAGATTCCACACCAAGAAGGGTAAGAAGTCTTTCTGATATTTATGCTGCATGTGAATGTGCTTGCCTTGCTTTGGAACCTACTTATTTTAAAGATGCAGAGAACAAAAAGGAATGGTGTGAAGCAATGAAAGAAGAAATTGATGCCATTGAGAAGAACAAGACATGGACCTTGGTGGATTTACCAATTGGAAGTCAAATGGATTTACAAGTCCAAGTTCAATGTAGATGGTACATTGCAAAGGTATAAAGCTCGATTGGTAGCTAAGGGGTATGCTCAAACTCCAGGTATTGACTTCACAGAAACTTATGCTCCAGTTGCTCGTTTTGATACAGTTAGAATTCTCTTGGCTTTGGCCTCCTATAATGGTTGGATAGTTCATCAATTAGACATAAAATCTACATTCCTTAATGGTGAGCTTTTGGAAGATGTTTATGTTGAGCAACCCCAAGGTTACATAGTGAAAGAGTTAGAGCACAAAGTTTACAAATTGCACAAAGCACTTTATGGGCTCAAACAAGCACCAAGAGCTTGGTATAGCAAGATTGACACTTATTTTGCTGATAACCAATTTCAAAAGAGTGCTAGTGAACCAACCTTGTATGTTAAAAGTCATAACAATGAATTCTTGGTTGTGCGTTTGTATGATATGATATATACTGGACGTTTTTCTCAAATAATAGAAGCATTTAAAGAGTTGATGATGCGAACTTTTGAAATGTCTGACTTGGGTGTTTTGCATTAATTTTTGGGTATTGAAGTTGTGCAAGATTCAGAAGGTATTTTTATTTGTCAAATGAAGTATGCAAATGATTTGTTAAAAAAAAATTGGAATGATGAATTACAAGCTAGCCAAGACACCATTTAATGCAAATGAAAAGCTTTCTTTGAATGATGGGGTTGAAAAGGTTGATGAGAAATATTTTAGAAGTATTGTGGGAGGACTTATGTATCTTACTCATACAAGACCAGATATAGCATTTTCTGTAAGTCTCATATCTAGATTTATGCACAGTCCAGGCAAACATCATTTGGGGGGTAGTGTAGACATCCCATTTTTGACCATCCTCAAGACTTGGACATCATTGCTTCTGCACTCGATGATTATGATTGCATGTGTTCGTTTTAGTGCTCGAAGTCCTCAGCGGAATGCCTTGTCTTTAAGCCTTAAAATCCTATCCATTTTATGCCTTGTTTTGGACCAAAACCTTAGTGCTTCAAGCTTCAAGACCCTGGGACTTGCAGGTCCCCCTTTGGTGGACTCCCAGCCACCAATTGTGCCCTGCCGGCCACCCTTGTGTCTTGTCGGCCAATGGTGTGGCCTGCTGGCCATCATTGGTGGCTTGCTGGCCATTAGTGTCTTTTTTCAAATATTTTGTTGATAGTTGTTCCAGCTGTCACCACAATTGGCTGCATCTCCCTACACGTGTATAGAGAGATTTATCTCAGCCAAATGCATGTTTTTCTATATATAGGGGGTCTCCTCCCCAACTTTTGAGGGTTATAATTTTTGGATCAAAAATTTTCTGTCTCTCTACATTTCTCTCTCTCTCTTTTGCAATTTTGTGCACCTTAGCCTACATACACTACACTTTTGCCTACACCTCCTTAATCAAAGTTGATCACCTTTGAGCTGAGGTTCCTTGAAGCCTTCCTGGAGCTCTAGAAGATGGTTTTGTCTTGAATTGTTGCTTAAAATTGATCTTTGCTTCAAGAGGTATAACACTTGATTTTTTAACTTGTTTTGGATACTTGCTTTTTTATATTTTCTTACTGATTTTGGGCCCTTTTTGGGCTATAAAAAACTCTATTTTCGTGGGCTGAAATTGGTGGCTTTAGGCCATTTAAGGTTAGGGGATGGCTCTGTAGCTCGGCTTTTTCGCGCCCCCTTTCGGTAACTCGAAAAAAAGCCCTACAGTTCGGACTCCCATGGTTCTAAATCTAATCTCACAAGTGCAATGTGAAATTGATAAACACCAAAGAGTCCAAATTGGGCAAATCATTTTGGAAAATCAATTTTGAATCAAAAATGCCAAAATTGGATTGTTTTGCCAGATACAGAGTTGCCATCTAAATGGTTTTTTTTATTTTTTATTTTGGGAAAATTTAGGAAACCCATGACTCGTGCCAAAGGCCACGTGTTCGTCATCACTAAAGTTGCCTTAGCTCGGGAACTTGGGTACGAGAGGGGAAGGTCATGAATTGAGCACCCTCGCTCGCCCGATCAAAGATCGGCCTCTACTAATGATGATATGATTTTTATTAACATTATGTACAGGCTACCTTGCCTATGTGATGCGCACAAGCGAATATAGACTAGTTTGCTCAAATTAGAACAATTCAATTTCATGTTTGCTTTGTGAAAAGGGGTTGAATTTGCCACCTCAAGTGGGCTTAAAGTTTGTGAATTTGCCACTCAACAAAGTGGCTTAAAAATTGATTTGCCATGCAACAAAGTGGCCTTAAAGATACGTTTGTTGAATCGTTCCAATTCAAGCAACAAACCTCCATTCACAGGCATTCAAGCAGTTTAATAAGTAAGCATTTAACGTCATGGCAAGCATGCTATTCATGGCAATCACTTACACTCATGCAAGTATGCTAAAGCATTAAAAATTTACCTAGTACTCCAAGCTAAGAAGATATGAGTTAGAAAAAAAAATATGCATGATTCCTAACTATACAAGATGTCTAATGCAACACATGCAATATGCAATTAATAGCCTCGGCTACTAATATGACATATGAATTAATTTAAGACATGAGGTTAAACACGTATTCAAAGAATTATTGAAATGACAATGCAATTTGAATGATGCGCTGAGCCTCGGTGCATGCAATACAAATGAATGGATATAAGCATAAGATATGCTAATTGAAACATGTCCCTAATCTAACCATCGTAAGTGATTAAATAAAAGGAAGAAAGACGTAGGGTTAGAAGATATATACGTTATTATATTTTGCTCTCACAAAGAAGAGTCCAAATGAATAAAGCAAAACTAACTTGCAACTAAGCTTAGCTAATTAAGCTAATTATTACAAAACAAAATGAAATAAATAGCTAAACTAATTAACTAATTATTACAACACTTTTAACTAACTAGTAAAATTAAGTTACAACACAAATGCAAATAAGCTAAGTAATTAACGTCTATAATTACGCTGCCATTACTCCGCTTCGGGAAATAGAAGATGCAATGCTCGGATACTACCCGAAAAGACCTCCGTTTTGCTCTCGAAAGCCTCTATTTGCAGAGTTAAACATTTCCAGAACCATTTTGCTCCACCTTACCAACATTCTGCTGAGGTTTGCATTAGTGGCTAGCTGGCCACTAGTAAAGACTGTTGGCCACATGCCGGCCATCTATGTACCCTGCCGGCCACCTGTCGGCCATGGATGATGTTCTGCCGACCATTGATGCACTGGATCATCATGCTGCAACAGAGGACAAACAGAGCAAACAAAGGGTGTTTCTAAGGATTGTCTGCACAATTCACCCTTTCTTTTCATGAATAAATCTAAGGATTTGTGAACTTAAGCCACAAACAACCAATCCAAGTAATTTTATTGCATGATGGCTTGTGATTCAAAATGTGCAAACTCAATAAATGTAAAACAAGACACTCAAGAACCATCACCCTATCATGCATGATCAAGGGCAATGGAGACCTAGGAAACTTGAGACATTTCATCACTTTGAGTATGAAATGGCCCAATTTTTTTTTATATTCAATTAACATTAGATTGAACGTAAAACACACAAGTTATTATCTTGCTCAATTTTAGTCCCAAGTTGTTAGTTACTCATTTTAACTTTACCAATCATTCCTTAATCCAATTAAGTCCAAAAGGTGAGTTAAAGTCCTCTAATGGAAAGAAGGCTCAAAACACAAGTTACTTTGGGTATGAAAGAAGTCTCATACCATTGGTAATGAACCCCCTAAGGGATTAAACCATTAAGTATGAAACCTCAATTCCACACTTAGGCTGTAATGACCCAATTTTATTTTATTTTATTTTATTATTTTTTATTTTTTAAATAGCTAGTGCATAATTTAATTGAGCAAATTTTCGAATTTGATTGCTGTGTAAATTCTATGCGAAAATAGTTTGGTTTTGTATTTTTTAAGAATTAGTTCCCGATCTCAGAAAATTATGAAATTTTTATATGTTGTTCCCATATGAGTCTAGCATGTTGGATAAAAATTTTAGAATTTAATGGTGAGTATTTATTTTATGAAAATTCACGGACTACTTGGTGTTTAGTTTAATTTATAGCAGAATTTGAAATTGAGTTTTGGGTGTTCGGATAAGGATTTGAGATAAAATTGTTGGGTCTATTTTGGTCTATAATTGGGCCATGTTTGGCTTATGGGTGAGAATTTAATCAAGACCCATGGCTTAGATTTAATTTAATTTGAGTTTGTTTAATGACTCATGTTTAACTGTTTGGTCCTTTTTAATTATGTGATTGGTAATAACCACTTTGAGAGTTGTTATTATTTATTATATAGGATTATAATAAATATTTGATATTTGATTTTATGGTGTGTACTATATGGTGAAAAATTATATATTTTTGTAATGAATAAAATGAGTATATATTTTGTGGTGAGCAAAATATTATATTTTGTGGTGTACAAAAATATAATATTTTGTGGTGAGAAAAATTATATCATTTTATAATTTATATTATAAAATTTGAAGATATTATTACAAAATATATTTTGGAGAAATCAATTTTTTTCTTTTGGAAAGCCAAAGCCACATAGGGTTGCCCTCCTTTTTGTAGTGGCCATCCTTTCATCTTCCTTTCCTTTCCATTTCATTTCATTTTTGTTTGGTTGGGTTGGCAGAGTGTATGTCTCTCTCTCTCTCTCTCTCTCTCTCTCTCTCTCTCCCCCTTCCTCTTTATTTATTTTCCATGGTTGCTCAAGCTTTGAGCTTAGAGTAGGAGTCTTTGGAGTGAGATTTTGCAAAAGTGTTGTAAATGAAAGTCGAAAAGCTCATCGTGATCTTCGCAATGGTAGTCTCAGATTCATGATCGGACAAGATTTGCCTTCCAGATCTGCTCTTCTTCATTATTTGAGGTAGGAACGTTCTTCATATTTTTACATTAAAGCTATGTTAGAGTTATTTTGAGAGAATATGTCATGTTAAGAGGTATTGCATATATATATATATATATAATTTTTAGATTTTTGTTTGGTAATTTTTGGAAGAAAAATTATGATGAAATGTTAAGAATGTTGGCATTTTGAGATTGATGTTAGGAAAATCATTTTGTGTTGTTAATTTTGTAAAAAAATTTTGAATTTTTTATAAAGGTTGTATGATTGTATTTACATCATATTATGATTAGATGATTTATTTTAAGAAATATAAAGTTGAAATATATATATATATATATATATTTTATCTTTGATGTGGAATTTATTTTTGAGAAAAATAAATTGATGTTGGGGAAATATTATGTAGATTGTTAAGTTGGGATTATAGAGTTGTTTTGGGATTAAAAACTTTAAAAGTGTTATATTCATGACACTTTATGGAAGATAATATGTTGATGATTAAGTTGTGTTCATTTTTTTTTTTTTTTTGTGAAAATGAAAAATATAAAATATGGACTTTTGAACTCATAACCTTGAAAATGTTACTCTTGGGCATCTTTTATAATTTTTGATGTAAATATCATGTTAATTAGTTAATTTTAGAAAAGTTGTGGAAATTGTTATGTAGAGATTTGAGAGAAAAATGAACTATTTAAGTAGCTTGGCACAAAATATGATTATGTTTAAAAGATGAGACATGTTAAGTTAGGTTTGATATAATTTATTTTGAAAAATTGTGAATATAATGAACTTACTAATTTGATGGATTAAATTAGTTTGGTTAATATTTTGTATCCTTTATGATTAAAAGTGTGTTATTGAGATTATACCATAACTTTTAATATAGTAGGATGCAAATGGTAATATTCAATAAGTATGGGATTGGTGAAAATCATTTTGGTTATCTTGGTTGAGGTGAAACAAAAATTGATTGAAGGTTTTGTGTGAGTCTAAACAATGGGAAGTTTGATATATAGTTTGTTATAGAATTGTCTTGAAATGACTAAATTAGGAATGTTGATTAACTTGTGGAGACTATATGAATGTAGATATTGTTGGATTATCTTTTGGAATTGTATTATGATATTACATTGATAGAGATATGGAATTTGATCACAATGGAGCATTGTATGGTGGAATTGAAATTGGAACTATTCTAATGCATTGTTACGTATTGCATTGCTATTTCATTTCATTGTTATCATGGATTTCGAATTGCAATTACAAACTATTATTTTAAGAAATGAATTGTTTTTGGTGAAACAAGATCATTTTGAATTGTTTGGGTAAATATGTTGGTAAGTCCGGCTAGGGGGTGTAGTTTGATATTGGTTAAGTTGACTTGAGTGTCCATGGTGAAAGACCAGAAACCGCGCGAATTAGTGTTGAGCCTTCCAGTTAATACTGGTAAAAATGATAGATTACAAGTGTTGAGCCTTCCAGTTAATACTGGTAAAAATGACAAATTGGTAGTACTTGTATAATCTACTTGCAGACACCAGCTAGGAATTACCTGAGTTGTATTTACCATCTTGGAATTTTATTGAAATTGTTGGATTAATGTATTTTCAAATTGGCATTGTACGTAAGATTTTCAAAAGATGAGAAAAATATTTTGAGCATGACATGGCATATGCATTCATCTCATAAGACTGTATAAAATGGATTTGATGAATTGTTTAATTATTTGATTCAATTGATAATGAGATAATTGAATTAATTGAAAATGACGTCCTATTGCTATTGAAACATATTTATTTATTTAAGTTAACTTGTTGTTGTTAATTAAATAAATTGGATTTAAGAGATTATGTAATAAAATCATATGGTTTTGACACGATATGATTTCACATATAGGTATGAGTATTTTGGTACCCGCATATCTTCTAATGTTTTAATATGAGATTATTTGGTGAGCTAGTGGTTGCTCACTCCCTGCCTGTACATGTGTACAAGGAATGCTTTTCAGATTTGAAGATCAAACAATGGTTTATACCATTTCATAAGTATAATATAGTGATAGATTGTACTACATTTGTTGTTTGGCTGAGTGCTATTTTTTTGTAAAGAGTAATGTCCTCTCTTTTATTGTAAGTCTCATGGCATTTCTTTTATTTGTATGTAAATGTCATTATTGTATAACGAGAGGGAATATGTATATTTAATTATTCATCATTTCATCCAATGATGAAACATTATTTGTAAATGGACTTAATTAATGAATATTAGTAAGGTTATCCGAGTAATAAAATACAGGGCGTCACATAGGCAAACAAATGACTTGAAACCACTTTCAAAGAAAAAAGAAAAACCAAGATAGGAGGGAGGTTACAGAGGTGATTAGCAATGAAATTAAGTGTGAAAAGCACCAAAAACATGCAATCAACTCAAACAAGGGATGTCTCATGGCCTAAAACACCGAGCTTGTGAGGACCTTTACATTACAACCATGCAAAAGAAGACTTAACTAACCCAAATAACCAAAGCAGAGCTCAAGCAGTCTAAAACAAAGGCAAAAATATGCTGAAATATAGCTACAAAAAGCTAGAAAACCATGCTAACATATAGAATTAACTAGGCTACCAAACACGACACAAGGAGGGGACGCTACCCCCTCCAATTTTGAACTTCAAAACATGTTTTTTGCCACTGAAAATACTCTGAAATTCAGTGGTTAAAGGCCCAAAAAAAGATAGTTTGAAAATGGAAAACAAAGGTACAAAAGCCTTAGAAGTAAGGAATAAAGAAGGGTGAGACACCCCCCTAATCTTAAATGGCTTAAAACACAATTTTAGCCCATTAAAACAGAGATTTTTACAACTAAAAAATGGCCTAAAAATAGTGGGAAAAAATAGAGAAACAAGTGTATTAAAACAAATTTAAAAGACAAGTGCTATACCTCTTGAAGCCAAGCACAACTTTAGGCACAAATACAAGTCAAAACCACCTTCAAGAGCTCCAACAAGACCTTAAGGGACCTCAGCTCAAAGGTGATCAATTTTGGTTAAGGATGTGTATGCAAAATAGTGATATAACTAGACAAGTGTGCACAAAATTGGAAGAGAGAGAGAGAGAGAGAGAGAGAGAGAGAGAGAGAGAGAGAGAGAGATCTAGAAAAAGAGAGAAAATTTTGAGTTTGAAATCTTCCAAGCCCAAAACATAAGAGATGGGGTCCCTATATATAGAAAACATGAAATCTATACAAGGAGATCTAGCCCTCCACGTGTGGACAGATGCAAGCATCTGTGCAACAGCTGGCACAACTGGCATAAAATATTTGTAGAAAACACTGGTGGCCGGCTGGCCATCAGTGGTGGCCGACAAGGCATCATTGATGGCCGGCAAGGCACATCAATGGTCAACAGACAAAAAGTACTGGCCAACAGCCTCCAAGGATGGCTGGCAGGCCACCAGAGACTGCAAGAGGGAAAGACCAAGGCATGGTCCAAAAATGAGACAAAATGGATGCGGGGTTTGAAAGGCTCAAAGCTGTGGCATTCCATTGAAGACTTCGAGCGCTCGGCAAGCAAACAGACTTATAACCGAATGTACTTGCAAGAATCCAAGTCTTGAAGGGTCGTCAAAAATGGGGTGTCTACAGGCTCACCCTTCTTTATTCCTTGTTTGTAAGGCCTTTCCACCTTTGTTTTCCACTTTCAAACCATCTTTTTTTTGGGCTTTTGAACACTGAATTTCAGAGTATCTTTAGTTATAAAAATCATGTTTTGAGGTCTAAATTTGGAGAGGTTAGCCTTTACTCCTTGTGTTTTATTTGCTAGCCTAGATAGCTCTATATGTTAGCTTAATTTTCTAGCCTTTTATAGCTTAATTCCAGCATATTTTAGGCTCTATTTTGGACTGTTTTGCCTCTGTTTTTGGCTAGTTATTGCATTTGAGTCTTGTTTTGCATGCTTCTAGTGTAAGTGTCCTCACAAGTTTGGTGTTTTAGGCCTTTAGACACCACTTGTTTGAGTTGATTGTATGTTTTAGTGCTCTTTTCACTTAACTTCAACACTCATTAATCTCTACAACCTCCTTCATTTCTTGACTTTTTTTGTTTGCTTTGAGGGTTATTTCAACCTTAGGATTGTTTAAGCTTGAGATTGAGGTCCATGCTTAATGGTTTAATCCTCTTTTGAGGGTTCATTATCAACGACATGACACTTCTCTCTTGCCTTAAACCATCCCTTGTTTGACACTTCCTTTTCTTTAGAGGACTTCTCACCAATGAACTTAATTGGTTAAAGAATGGTTGGTAATCTAAAATGAGTAAATAAAAATTGAAACTGAAATTGTGTAAAGATAAGAATTTGATTGTGTTTTGATATGTTCAATCGGACATTAATTGAACACAAGGAAAATTGGGGCATTTCATACTCAAAGTGATGAAATGTGTCAAGTTTCCTAGGTCTCCATTGCCCTTGATCATGCATGATGGGGTGATGGTTTTTGGTCTTGTTTTTACATTTATTAAACTTGTACAACTTGGTTCCTTAGCCATCATGCAATGAAAGTGCTTGAATTGATGGTTTGAGGACCAAGTGTATCAATCCTTTGAGATGTTTTGATGATAAGGAGGGATACATAGTACAAACAACCTATGAGAATACCCTCTTTTTGCTTTGTTTTTTCTCTGTTGTAGCAAAAAATGGGGCATCATCAGTGGCGGGTAGGCCATCAGTGTTAGACGACAACCCCCCAATGGTGGCCGGCCGGCCACTAGTGAATTTTGAGCAGTGTGTTTGTGAAGCATAGTAGAGTTAATCTGGAAGAGGAAAATAGTGCATGGGTTATGCAACAGAAGTTTTCGGGAGCAAACAATGGACGTTCTTCGGGTGGAAACCAAGCATGCATAAGCATCCCTCGCTTCCTGGGACTAGTTAATTAGTTTAATTAGCAATTAATCATTTATTTGTTATAATTAATTAGTTGTAACTAATAAGTTTGTTTTGTACTTATTTACTTAGTTTAGATTGATTAATTAAATCGGTTTGTGTTGTAATATTTAATTATATTAGCCTAGTTAAATTCTTAATTGATTAGCTTAGAAGTTAGTTAATTAATTTATTTAAGTTTTGTAATAATTAGTTAAGTAGTTTAGCTTAGCTAGTTTATTCATTCGAATTCTTCTTCATGAGAGTCTAATGTAATAATGTGTATGTCTTCCAACCCCACGTCTTTCTCCCTTTTATTTATCCGCTTTTGATGGTTAGATTAGGGGCATCATATTTCAATTAGCATATTGCATGTTTGCATCTATTCATTTGTATTGCATGTACTGAGGCTCGGGTCATCATTCTAACTTGCCTTGTTGTTTTTAATACCTCGTTGAATACGTGTTTAAATGCATGCTATGAAATCGTTACAAATAACATGTTAAGTAGCCGAGCCTATTTTAGTTGCATTATTGCATGTGTTATATTAGTCATATTGCATAGTTAGGAATCATGCATTTTTCTAACTCTTTTGTTTTATCTTAGCTTGGAGTACTAGGTCAGTTTTAGTTCTTTAGCATACTTGCATGAGTGTGAGTGATTGCCATGACTAGCATGTTTGCCATGAGACTAAGTGCTTAATTGCTATAAACTATTTGAATTCCTATGGATGAAGGCTTGTTGTTTGAATTAGAATGATTCAATGAATGTACGTTTAAGCCCACTTTGTCAAGTGACAAATTCAAAAGCTTTAAGCCTACTTTGTTAAGTGGAAAAATCAAACCCTTTTCGAAAAATAAACATGACATTGAATTGTTCCAATTTTTGCAAGTTAGTTTATACTTGTGTGCACACATCACATAGTAAATGCTAGCCTAATAAGCCGGAATAAGAGCCTATAATGTACATAAGATTAATATCATGATTAGTAGAGGCCGATCTTTGATCGGGCGAGCGGGGGTGCTCAATTCATGACCTTCCCCTCTTGTACCTAAGTTCCCGAGCTGAGACAATCTTGGTGATGACAGACATGTGGCCTTTGGCACGAGTTATGGGTTTCCTAAATTTTCCTAAAATAAAATATTTAGGTGGCGACTTTGTATCTGGCAAAGCAGTCCATTTTTGACAATTTTATTCGAAATTGATTTTTCAAAAAATTCGCCGGATGTGGACTCTTTGGTGTTTATCAATTTCACATTGCACTTGTGAGATTAGATTCAGAGCTGTGGGAGTCTGAACTGTAGGGCTTCTTTCGGGCTTCCGAAAGGGGGCGTGAAAAAGCTGAGCTATAGTTTCTGGCGACTCTGCTAGGAATTTAGAGAATTTGACTTGAACTTATGATATGAAATTTTATCTACACTTATATGTTTCTTTGCATTGCATTTGTATTGGTGTGCCTAAGTCATTGTGTTTGCCATCTGCTATACCTGGACAGTTTGCCGAAGGCTTGCCTAAAAGCTTTCCAAAAGGCTGATCAGTTGTGGGCTCTGCCACGATGGGATCACAACCCTTGGATCTGGACTACCGCTGTACCGTTTGATCCTTCTTTCACTTCTCGGTGTTAGGTGTGAGAGGTATATTAGGTAGTCTTGCTGAGGTACCCTTTTTGACCATTTGGCCTAGTTGTATATTGAAAGCCATAGGGACTGTTCCAAACTAGGACATGATGCTCACCCCAATACAGGATTGTGTGAAACCACTTTGCCAGAATAGTAAACCCTAGTTCCTGACGAAATTAGGACAGGGTAATCCTATCTTCTCATAGGGATGTTTTGGCCTCACTTAGTTGGTATGTGCTTTTAGAGTGAAAACTCTGCAGAAATGTGTGTATCAGTTGCAAGTTTGAGTATCAGATTTGGGAAGCAGAATTCAGTGTTGAGTACATTCCTATCGGCTTTGATTACATCTGTGTATGGTTAACATCTGAATTGAGGTGCTGTGCGATTTTTTATTTTTGCTTTCATTTTGCTTTATTTCTTTTTGCTAGGTAATTTATCACAATTGCTTTGGACAGTTCGGATACTCCCCAAGCACTCTGGACCCGTGTAAGGAGACTTTACAGATCCAGGGATCTTGTTAGGGGATAACCTATGTTTGCTTCACTTCCACTGGTTACCAGATGGAGGAGAGTTAGGCACAATTCACCAGTTCAGTAATCACTTGCATCTAGTTAGGCTTGATCTTCTATATCTAGGCCAGCAAGAGATCACTCGCCTATTCAAATGACTCAGTACCCTGCAGTCAGTATAGAGGACTTGATTCATCATCTCCAACAAATAGTGAAAACCATGCAGCAAGATGTTGCCCTCCAAGCTGAAGTTACAGCCCATCAAGCAAAAGTGATAAATAGGCTGTAGCAACAGCAACCACAGTTGGCAGCGGCTTCTGCTTCCTATGTGAGTATCCCAACACCCGGAATCACAACTAATGTTCAAGAGAATCTGGGCAATCCAGTGGACGCCATCCCACTGCAAGCCTCCAAGGCACTAGTGTACCAAACCAAACCTCTGTTTGAATTCGAAGTTCACCTGACTGTACTTAAGGTCAACAAACTGGAGAAGCTTTTCAAGCGGGCACAGGGTGTGAACTCTATCCCTGACATCGAAGATGGATATACTGACTCCGCGATAAATTTGCTAGACCGGTTTAAAATGCCACACATAGTTGGTTCGATGGCTCTGGAGATCCCATGGTTCATCTACGGTTGTTCTCCAATATCCTACGGCCAATGGGCCTCACTAGACTTCAAAAGCTGTCGCTTTTCAGCCAGACCCTATTGGGTGTAGCAGCTATCTGGTATGCGAAGCTGGAGGACTCTGTGAAGCAAAACTGAGAGGAAATGGCCAAGGCCTTCATCGCACAATACTCATACAACACATAAATTGAGGTGACAACCCGTGATCTTGAGGCAACCCATCAGGAGCCAAAGGAAGGCTTCTCAGACTTTGTAACGAGGTGGAGGGCCAAGGCTTCGATGATGACGACCAGGCATCCGAGAATGATCAAATCAGGATGGTGGTCCACAATCTGCAAGGGAAATTATTGTAGAAGATGATCGTCTTACCATTGTTCACATTCACTGAGCTTCATGAGATAGGGGTTTAGATTGAAGATGTAATGAAATGGGGGTTGATAACCGATGAGAAGGAGCAAGCCAAGAGGCCTTTTGCGCACAGTTCCAATGCAAACACTAGTGGAAGCACAGCTGTGCGGCCATTTGATGTGAGTGTTGTCACCACCACAACCAAGACCGCCAATCCTTTCGCCAATACAACTCCACAAACTTCAAAAAATTAGGCCCGATCCCAAAGGACCTTTACCCCACTCTATATGCCTTTATCACAAGCCTTGTGGGTGTTGATCAAAAAGGGGCACCTCAAGTTGTTAGAGTCTCACCCACTACCCGATCCTCTCCCGCCTAAACATAACCCAACCAAATGTTGTGCTTTCACTAGCAGCACGGTCTCGACACTGACCAATGCTTCAGGCTACGTCATGAGATTCAAGATCTCATTGACAACAAGGTGATAGCACCACCCCAAAAGCCATATGTAACCACTAACCCTCTCCCAGCCCACAACCAAGTTTCCCCACCTCGGAACCTAAACCTAATACATACACTGGCCATCCCTTATGACCCCAGCTTATACATCACCCCTTCTTACCTACCCAAACCGATGTTGTTCATCCTTGAAAGCGTGAACTTGTGCATGATGGACACGTCCACACTTCAACCTGAACCTGTGGTGGTGACAATGGCAAAAGGTGGGAAGTTGGCCTTGGAGGAAAATGTCAGTCTATTGCCTGAGAGCTCTGTGGACTTATCTGAGGGAGTGTATGACCCGTGCTGTTACATTGTGCCAGTTGATCAAGCCAAGCCCGAAGTGGTATTGCCAACAGCAGTGGAGGTCAATGTTGTTAGAGAGGATAACCCAAGTCAGGGACTGGATGATCTAGCAGAGTTGGAGGATGACTTAGACAATCTGCAGTTCTATGACGAACAAGATCAGGGGGACGTGCAGGTTGACTGGTTTAATTTGAATGGGTCGACAGACAACTTCGGGTGGCTTAGTGACGAGCTTGACAAGGAGGAAGGAACTGAACCAAAACCTGAAGAAAATGAAGCAAGAATGGCTGCAGTGGCCGGAATGGCCGAGGAAAAGGGAAAACTGTTGGAGAGCACTGGTATCAAGAATTTAGCTCAGGAACTGGGAGCCATGAGTACTGCGGATATAGAATAGGAAGCCGCGTTGAAGCGATTTGTGCAAGAAAGACAAACAGGAAGTTAGAAAAGCCTAACACCCCGCGGAGGAGATTTCTAATGTAAGAATGATCAGAACAGAGGCAGACAATTGTTTGTCGGTTGCCGGAGGTGCATGGGGGAAGGACGAGGATCTACTTTTGGCTCACACCGATGAAGATTGGCGTGAAGACCTGCCAGACAATACTTGGTACACTAAGGAGATTGACTACATGACAAGAAGTGGACGGTACTTCAAGCCGCCACACTGAGGAGATTGGCTCAGCACACAATAAACCTCTGTACATATCAGTGGAGTGTAGAGAAAAGTGGGTACTAGTGGTGTTTGTCGATACTGGGTCCGTTATCAACCTCTGTCCATCTCGTACAGCTTATGCCATTGGACTGAAATCGGCAGATTTCATGCCTACAGCCCAGGTAATTCGGGCGTATGACAATACGAACAGAGAGTTATGGGCACAGTACAGATCAGAGTTCAAGTGGGCCCAGCTCAATAGGATATTGAGTTCCATGTCCTGAATGTGCCAGCCACTTTCAATCTACTGCTAGGAAGACCTTGGTTGCACCAGGTGAAAGCTGTCTCTTCTATCCTCCACCAAATGCTGAAATACCCTCATGGGAAGGGGGTGGCTATTGTGTTTAGGAATTCCTCCATACATCCTCCGCCAGAGGAAACTACACCTGTGCTGGAAATTATTCATGGCAAGGAGGATGTATTCCTTTTAGGTTTCACTCTAGTTACGGCCCGAGCAATGCAAACCATCTTGGCAATTGATGAGGGTTTGTATGTCACCGCCCAATCAATCTATTTCATGAACAAACTCCAACACGTACCAGGAATGGGACTGGGAATAAGTGGCCGGAAAGGTGTCACAACATTGGCCGATGTGCCATATAATCCATATGCCTTTGGTCTTGGCTATACGCCCACCAAAGAGGATTGGGTTAGGAAAAGAGAAGAGATGGTAGGCAGAGCCAGAGCTAAGCAGATCGGGAAGCGCTATGAGCTTGTTCACAAGCCAATTCGGGGAACACTGAACGACCACTTTGTTTGTGCAGAGCCCCAATTTCCTATGCCCAAATGATAAAACAACCATCATAGCTCCTTAAAGGAAAACAAAGATAATTCTCCACAATTGCATCACATGATACAATTAATTCCTCAATGCGATTATATGTTTAATCCAAAACCAAATAAATAAACAAATAGATACCCCCAAGGGTTTACAAGTTTTTAAGGCTTAGGCCCTGTTACACAAAATGGTTATTCAAACCCACACAAATACTGCCCTTGGCTTACAAAACAGAGTCACACAAAATGAGAGCATTGTACTTGTCATGCCCCAAGCTTCGTGACAATGCTGCACACTCATTTAAGTGAGCATACAAGACTAAAAGTCCAACACATAACCAATAATGTAAAATACTCAAATTAAATCCATAATTATCATAATGCTAAAATCCATACAAATAGATAATTCTTATCATATGAAATTGTCCACTAAGTCCACTAATATAATCCACTAACAAAAAAAATAAAATAAAATCCAAGTACTTAAATCATAGTCCAACTCTCGGCACTTCCAGAAGTAAAAACCCCACGCACCTCTACTCCTCAGAATCTGGAAAAAAAAAAGAAGAGAAAGGGTAAGCTAGACAGCCCAGTAAATAACCAACCATCACTGCTAGCTGGATCAAGTATAAAAAAAAAAAAAAAAAAAAGTCGATAACTAATAAATATATTTTTTTGCTACCATTCAATAAATGAACAATCATTTTGTAAGATGGTTTCATAGCTGAAAATAAACAGTGTAGCAATACATTTTAATTGAAAAGACAATGAGGTAATTCAACGAAATTTCGTTGTTCAAAATTGATGGTTCGATATTCAATGGTTCAATGATGCGATTCATAAAACCCAAGTCTTGGTGACTACGGTCACTTAGCTTGTGACAAGGCTCAGAAGCACACATAGGCCGGTGGTAAAGCCCCAAAAGAAACTAGTTTCTGTGCCAATAAATAACCCCTATTGGCTAGAGTCCAAATCATAGTCAGATTGGAGTGATGCTCAAAATTCAAACAATACACAACTTTTAAACAAAATATTCGATATTTTCAGAATAAACATTTAGCACAATTTTCATAATAGTTTCATAAAATATTCAAATAATCTTCATAATAATATTCTATGCTGTTTTATACTTGACTCATTTTATTTTAAGAGAACATGAAGGCTTTGAATAAATACTTATAATTTTAAACGATTCAATAGGAATAAAAATGTATCAACAGTGATAGAGGGTTACTTACCTCAAATTCTTAAAAATAATATTCCAACACCAACTCCAAACACCCAGCTCCACCACTTCAATCACTTAAACCTAATAAATAAAACCTCAAATAAATTAATATTTTTACGTGTTACATACACCCACAAAAGCCCCACCATATTAGATTAATGTATAAGTTTAATATCGAAGTGACCAAACCCTTCAACCCAACTTTATAGCCAAACACACCCTTACCCATGATACAAACTCCACTATTTCTATTACCTACCCAAAGTTACACTTACACATTGTACCCAATTCTTAAAACCTAAGTAGACACCTATAGATCTTCCAAATCTCCTTAATGCATTGATTGTTTAATTCCTCAACATAAACTTAATAATCAACAGTAAGGACATATTTTTACCTCAACCAATGAGTGTCCCCAAAACCCAACTTGCTGCCTCCAATCCCTATTGCAGCCTCACTTGGACCTCTCTTTTCTTTTTCTTTTTTTTTCTTTTACCTTCTCAAACCCTTGCCGCCTATGGAGCAATACCAGCCTCTGTTTTGTTTGTTTCCCAAGACTTAAAGCCACAACAAGTGGGCTTATTAATCTAATTTCTCAAAGTTACAAAATTACCCATCTAAGTAATAGAAAATATAATGTCATCTCATAACTAATGCTTTGATATTAATAAATGACCCATATAAATTAATTCAATTACTAATCTATCCAATAAAATAATTCTACATAACTTGGGTTTTACATTCTTCCCCTCTTAAAAGAAATTTCGTCCTCAAAATTTGACATACCTGTAGTCTCTAAAAGTTGTGGATACTTTTCTCTCATTACATCCTCAAGTTCCCAAGTAGGTTCTCTCTCCGAGTCATTGCTCCATTGAACCTTAATGTAGTGGATGACTCGCCTCCTCAAAACCTACTCCTTCTTATCAACAATTCTTACAGGGTGTTCCTCATAGGTCAAATCCTCCCTAAATTGCAATGGTGCATGATTAATCACATGATTGGGATTCGGTATATAGTTCCTCAACATCGAAACATAGAAGACATTATGAACTCCAACTAGTGAAGGTGGTGGGGCAAATCTGTAAGTTACCTTTCCAATTCGATCTAAAACCTCAAATGGTCCAACAAATCTAGCACTCAATTTACTACGAAACCCAAATCTCATTATTCTTTTCATAGGAGACACCTTAAGAAACACATGGTCTCCAACCCCAAACACCAAATAGCATCTCCTGTTATCTGCATAACTTTTCTGTCTACTCTGTGTAGTGCAAAGTCAATCTCTAATAAGATTGATCTTGTCCACTGTTTGTTGCACAATCTCAGGCCCTAACAACTTCCTTCGCCCACATCATCCTAACAAATAGGTGATCTACACTTCCATCCATATAAAGCCTCATATGGTGCCATCTGAATGCTCGCATGATAACTATTATTATAAGAGAATTCCACTAAGGCCAAATGCTCATCCTAAGAACCTCCAAGAACAATAATACAAATCTGCTATCTATATTAGACACTATGGTCACTGGAATACCATGTAACTTCACAATCTCATTAATATACAATCTTGCAAACCTCTCTAAGGAGAACCCTACCTTAAAAGGTAGAAAGTGAATGGATTTGGTCAATCGATCAACGATAACCCAAATAGCATTGTTACCACCTTGGGTCCTAGGCAACCCCGTCACAAAATTCATGGTAATATGTTCCCATTTCCACTCGGGAATAGGAAGAGGTTGTAACTTACCTATAGGTCTCTAATGTTCAACTTTCACTTGTTGACATACCAAACATTGAGCAACATACTGAGCAATTTCCCTCTTCATATTATTCCACCAAAAATTCCTCTTCAAGTCTTTATATATTTTAGTGCTATCTGGATGTACAATATACCCTGAACTGTGATCTTCTCTCAAGATTTCTCTTTTGAGCTCTAAATCATTAGGCACACATAATCTCTCTCCAAATCTCAAGGTTTCATCGTTATGTATACAAAATTCCATCTGTAGCCCTATTTCCATTTTAGCCTTAAGTTTTTGCAACTGAGGATCTCTTCCCTGGGCATCTTTAATTCTATCAATCAATGTGGGTTGAACTCTAAGGTTTGCCAACTGCACTCTATGGTTATTCCATCTAATCTCGATATTCAACCTTCACATGTCCTCTAAGATATCCTTTTGGTCAGTGATCAAGGTAGCCAAATTACTCGGGGTCTTTCTACTCAAGGCATCAGCCACTGCATTGGCTTTTCCTGGATGATAATTGATAGTCAAATCATAGTCCTTTAATAGCTCCAACCATTGCCTTTGCCTCATATTCAATTCTTTTTGAGTGAAAATATACTTTAGACATTTATGATCAGTGAATATCTCACATTTCACCCCATGCAGGTAGTGCCTCCAGATTTTCAATGTTAACACCACTGCAGCCAACTCCAAATCATGCGTAGGATAATTCTGCTCATATGGCTTCAACTGCCTAGATGCATATGCCACTACCTTATCATTCTGCATCAAGACACAACCCAAGCCCATCTTCGATGCATCACTATAGATGGTAAAACCTTCATCTCCGGATGGAACTACAAGTACTAGAGCACACACTATCGACTATTTAGATCCTGGAAACTCTTTTCACAATCATCAGACCACTCAAATTTAACCCATTTTTGTGTTAAACGAGTCAAAGGCATAGAAATTCAGGAAAATCCCTCAACAAACCTTCTATAATATCCTGTTAAACCTAAGAAGCTACGAATTTCAGTGACACTAGTAGGCCTATTCCACTCTACCACCACCTCTACTTTCTTGGGGTCAACAGACACCCCGTCTTTAGATATCACATAACCCAAAAATGATACACTCTCCAGCCAAAATTCACACTTCTTTAATTTAGCAAATAATTTCTTCTCTTTTAACAACTGTAACACTATTCTTAGATGTTCTTCGTGTTGCTTTTTACTCTTCGAGTACACAAGAATGTCATCAATAAAAACTACCACAAACTGATCTAAGAAGGGTTTAAATACTCTATTCATTAAGTCCATTAAAGTTGCAGGCGCATTGGTCAACCTAAATGGCATCACTCAAAATTCATAATGCCCATACCTAGTTCGAAAGGCTGTCTTAGGTATATCTTCCGCCTTAACCTTCAACTGATGATATCCAGAATGAAGGTCAATCTTAGAAAAGACTTGTGCTCCTTGCAATTGATCAAATAGGTCATTTATCCTAAGCAAAGGATATTTATTTCGAATTGTCATCTTGTTTAACTCTTGATAATCAATGCAAAGGCGAAAACTACCATCCTTCTTTTTCACAAATAAAACGGGCACATCCCAAGAAGAAACACTAGGCCTAATAAAGCCCTTATCTAATAATTGTTGTAATTGTTCCTTTAACTTTTTCAACTTTGCTGGGGCCATCCGATACGGAGCCTAGGAGATAGAACCCGTGCCAGGTATTAATTCGATACCAAACTCAATCTCTCTATCTAGTGGCAACCCCAATAAGTCTTCAGGAAAAACATCAGGAAATTCCCTCACAACTAGAATATCCTCTAACTTCAATTCAGTTTCACGGGTATCTCTCACAGAAGCTAATTAACCCTCGCAATCATTCATCAACAATTGTCTAGCTTGCAAAACTGAGATTACCAAATGAGGAATGTTAACTTCACTACCCACAAAACAAAATTCTGGTTGATCAAGAATCTGAAATACTACCTTTTTGCCTCGGCAATCAATAGAAGCATAATTGGTTGCCAACCAATCCATTCCAAGAATTATGTCAAAGTCCCGTATATCTAAAACAGTCAAGTCCACAAGCAATCTCCTGCCATCTATACTAACCACACGAGATTTGCAAATTAAGTTAGCAACCATAACACCTCCTATTGGGGTTTCAACACATAAGTCAATCTCTCTAGAGACACAATTCGATCCATGTTTCTTAACAAATCCCACAGACACAAATAAATTTGTAGCTCCAGAATCAAATAACACATGTGCATAAATAGAAGACACTAAAATAGTATCTGACACCATCGTATTGAAAGTCTGAACATCTTGTTATGTGAGTGCGTACATGCGACCTTGAGTCTTTGGCTTATGACCTCCATTTTTTTTTTTGATTTCCTGAAGACACTCTATCTGTTGAAGTTCCTTTATTTATCCATGCTTTTTGTTCAGTCTCGTGTCCCTTTCGGTTAGGGCAATCAGCTATCCTGTGCCTCTGTTGCGCGTAAGAGAAACAAGCCCTAGTATTCCAATGACACTTACTATCTTGATGGACTCCATTACATCTAGTGCACTATACCCGATCGTTCTGCTTGTCAACACTATCACCCATAATTTGACTTCCCCAACTCCCAACGGAAGAAGTGTTTTGTCTCTTAGAATTGCCCTTCGAACTGTTGTTAGTTTGGATGTTGGAAGAACTAGGTCTCTTCTTATAATTCTCTTTTTTCTCTTCTTGGGCTCTAGTGAGGCCACTCTCAACCAACAATGCCTTATTCAACACTGCTCCAAAAGTAGGCAACTCGAAAGGAACCACATGTCGCATAATGTTCATTTTTAACCCACCTTCGAACTTTCGTGCGCTGCTATCCTCGTCTGCTTCAAATGCTGATGCAAATTTAGACAACTTCGTAAACTCAGCTTCATATTCTGCAACCGTCTTATTCCTTTGCTCCAACTTTGAAAATTCCCTCTGTTTTTGTAGACGAACACTCCTAGGGAAGTATTTCTCATTGAATGCATTCTTAAACCTTTCCTATGTCTAGGGGTTGGCATCATGCTCGTGTATGCGCTTCTCCATCTGCCACCAATCATTAGCTATCCCTTATAGCATAAATGTAGCATAGGTTACCTTTTGATCATCCGTACACTCAAAAATGGGAACCAACTTTTCCATTTCTGTCAACCATTTTTTAGCCTCCAAAGGGTCTGTGGCTCCGTCAAATGCCAAGGCTATCTTCTTAAACTCAGTAATGTTACAATGTGGCCTCGGTTGTGGCCCAACACCTGGCTGCATCCGTTGTTGTTGCTCCATAAGTCTAGTCAAGTTATTCCCTATGGTGGTTTGTTCTTGCACCACCCCGACCAAAGTCTGAAGCACTTGAACCATTCCAACTGGATTGGGGATTGCAGCTTGTTCTTGTTGTCCTAACTCTTGCACCTGATTTCCTCCAACTGCTTGAGAACCACTACCAATATTAGTCACATTCCCTCACCGATTGTTATTACTAGTCTGTCGATTCGTTTGACCTTGGTGTGTATTCCTAGTCATATTTGCCAATGTCTCCTCATGTTTCATTGCCACCTATATGCATCAATAATAAAACCTCATCTTATTCTATTCTCAAGTACCTAGAACATGTAAATAAAATTAACATTATACCAAATTATAAGTGTTCCCAATCCTACATCTACCCAATCTCACCACTATTCTATACCAGCCTTTAAAATTACAACTTGGCTCTGATACCACAAAATTGTCATGCCCCAAGCTCCGTGATAACGCCACACACTCATTGTTGGTTATGTGTAGGCTAAAAGTCCTACACATAACTAACAATGTAAAATACTCAAATTAAATCCATAATTATCATAATGCTAAAATCCATACAAATAGATAATTCTTATCATATGAAATTGTTCACCAAGTCCACTAATATAATCCACTAACAAAAAAAATAAAAAAATCCAAGTACTTAAATCATAGTCCGACTCTCGGCACTCTTAGAATTAAAAACCCCGCGCAGCTCTACTCCTCAGAATCTAAAAAAAAAGGAGTAAGGGTAAGTTAGACAGCCTAGTAAATAACCAACCATCACTGCTAGCTGGATCAAGTATACAAAAAAAAAAAAAAAAAGTCGATAACCAATAAATATATTTTTTTGCTACCATTCAATAAATGAACAATTATTTTGTAAGATGGTTTCATAGCTGAAAATAAACAGTGTAGCAATACATTTTAATTAAAAAGACAATAAGGTAATTAGACGAAATTTCGTTGTTCAAAATTGATGGTTTGATATTCAATGGTTCAATGATGCGATTCACAAAACCCAAGTCTTGGTGACTACGGTCACTTAGCCCGTGACAAAGCTTAGAACCACACATAGGCCGGTGGTAAAACCCCAAAAGAAACTAGTTTCTGTGCCAATAAATAACCCCTATTAGCTAAGGGTCCAAATCATAGTCAGACTAGAGTGATGTTCAAAATTTAAACAATACACAACTTTTAAACAAAATATTCGATATTTTCAAAATATACATTTAATGCAATTTTTATAATAGTTCCATAAAATATTCAAATAATTTTCATAATAATATTCGATGATGTTTTATACTTGACACATATTTTATTTTAAGAGAACATGAAGGCTATGAATAAATACTTATAATTTTAAACGATTCAATAGGAATAAAAATGTACCAACAATGATAGAGGGTTACTTACCTCAAACGCTTAAAAAAAATATTCCAACACCAACTCCAAAACACCCAGCTCCACCACTTCAATCACACAAACCTAATAAATAAAAGCTCAAATAAATTAATATTTTTACGTGTTACATACACCCACAAAAGCCCTACCATATTAGATAAATGTATAGCTTTAATATTGAAGTGACCAAACCCTTCAACCCAACTTTATAGCCAAACACACCCTTACCCATGATACAAACTCCACTGTTTCTATTACCCACCCAAAGTTACACTTATACATTGCACCCAATTCTTAAAACCTAAGTAGACACCTATACATCTTCCAAATCTCCTTAATGCATTGATTGTTTAATTCCTTAACATAACTTAATAATCAACAGTAAAGGCAAATTTTTACCTTAACCAATGGGTGTCCTAAAAACCCAACGTGCTGCCTCCAATCCCTATTGTAGCCTCACTTGGGACCTCTTTTTTTTTTTTTTTTTCTTTTACTTTCTCAAACCCTTGCCACCTATGGAGCAATACCAGCCCCTGTTTTGTTTGTTTCCCAAGACTTAAAGCCACAACAAGTGGCTTATTAACCTAATTTCTCAAAGTTACAAAATTACCCATCTAAGTAATAGAAAATATAATGCCATCTCATAACTAATTCTTTGATATTAATAAGTGAACCATATAAATTAATTCAATTACTAATCTATCCAATAAAATAATTCTACACACAACTTGGGTTTTACAGTAGTCCCAACACACATACTTCCACGCCCCTAGTTGGGTGGGATCACCACATCTTTTCCTACACAAAAATTCCGTAAGGTGAGCATAAAGCCCAGTAGGAAATTCTTAACAAAGTATATATATTTTATACAAGTCTCAAGAGATGAAATGCACATGCCATGCTATGCCCTCACATTTTCATCTTTTGAAAACCATCATGCTCAATGATGTCATGCAATTTTAATTGTTCAAAACTTAACAATTTATTTCAGGGGCGGTAAATATGACTTTGGTAACCCCTAGGTCGGTGTCTACAAGTAGACTATACAAGTACTACCAAATTGTCATTTTTACCGGTATTAATCGGAAGGCTTGACACCTATCCGTGCTAGTTTTCGGTCTTTCACCCCGGACTCTCAGGCTAACTTATCCAATATCATCTACACTACCTATCAAGACTTATCAACGTATTTACCTCAAAACCATTCTATGAAAACTTGTTTATCAACATTCTTTTCTCAATGCAAGTTTTCAGATCAACTTTCAAAGTTTAATGGAATCAAATAAATTGATATGCCAATTTCACAAGATGAATATAAATATTTTTATTCTAATTCATCATCAAAGGAATAACACAATTCCCTCTTCTCAAGTATCCTCAACAATTAGTCATTTCAAGACTATTTCAACATTTTGAACAATAATTTCCAAAATGAACAACAATTCTCATATTTCATAAAATTCATCATTTATATAAATATAAATAAAAATTTTTCCAAACATCCATTTATTTTGACATACAAAATAAATATAACAATATCATTCATGGATTTTCAATCTCTTTTAAAAATCTCCAATTTCTAGGTTTTCTCACCAAAACTATACAATCAAATCTTTTGAAAGAAAACTTTCCAAAATCATCTTTTCTTCAATAAACGAAGATCAAGACTCATAAGATCATTTTAAAAGAACAAGAGACAAACTCACTTTCAAAATTGCTCAACTTTTTGAATCGACAATCAATTTTCAAAAGCTATCAAAGGATGATTTCGAAAAGCATCTAAATCGTCTAAATATATATATATATATAACTCAAAGAAAATCCCTACCTCAAGTTTGAACAAGAATAGAGATGAAACCCCAAAATCAAAGATGCCTAAACTCGATCTTCACTGCATACAACGAAGCCCTCGAGATGATAACCCACTTTGATGAAGAAGCAATGGCAAAACTCAAATGGATCTTGAGAAATCAAGGTTTTTGATCTAGTTTGTGTAGAGAAATGTAGAGAGAAGGGAGAGGAAATGTTTTTAGAGAGAGATATACAAAAGTGATCTGAAATATCAGATTTACGAATTGATATAACATGGTCCGCTCGAGCATGGAAAGCCCTGCTCGAGCGTCGAATACTCCTTTCCAGTACTTTTGTAGATAGGTCAAACTTCTGGAACCAAACATTCTCTGTTCGAGCGCATAAACGGCTACTCGAGCGGACAAGTAACTTCGAATGCATTTTGCATTTTTGCTTCGGGGGCGTTGCCCCTCGACCCCACCAGGGCGCTGCCCTCGGACTCACTAAGGGATGTTGCCTTTAGACTTGCCAAAGGGCACTGCCCCCTGGACCCCACGAGCTGACCGGGTAGCTCAATCCCCGACATAGTTAGCGATGTGGCTAAACATGAAAGATACGCTACAACCCAATACAAACATGAGACATTACCTGTTTCAAACACACCGCTATAACCCGATAACCAAAATAAGGGGAATACAGGGAACTAAGATACGTAACACCGTTCAAAACCATACTAGCTCGAGACTGAAACACCACAAAGAGATGGATCAAAACTGGGATTGCTTCAACCTTCCCCCCTTAGAGAAGTTCGTCCCCGAAATTTCAAATCAAACTACCCAAATAAAGGAGTTTCTAGCAATCAAAACCACGCTATTTCATTTTCAAATCATAATACTAACTCTCAACCAAATTCCACCATTTCCACTATGGTTGTCTCATTAACAACAATCTCCCAAATACGCATAAACATGAAATTTCCCAAGAAGTAATGGTAACTCTCAATAACCTTATGCTTAAAACAACAACGCACATATCAACATGTGGTTAACAACTTTAAATATGTTTCCCTCAACACTAGGGAATATTACAAAGAAAAGCAACTTAAGCATTTTCAAACAAATTCGGATATTTGGAGTGGACTTCCGCCTCCTGTTCCCACGTCACTTCTTCAACCCCATGGTGTCTCCATAACACCTTTACCAACGGTATAGTTTTGCCCTGTAGCACTTGCTCCCAGGTATCTAATATTTGAACCGGTCGTTCTTCGTAAGAGGCACCCTTATCTACTTCCAAGTCAACCCAATAGCTACATGAAATACGTTGTGAACTCCCAAAAGCTGTGGCGGTAAAGTTAACCGGTATGCCACTTCCCCAATTCGCTCTAAGATCTCAAAAGGCCCAATGAACCTTGGAGATAATTTGCCACTTTTACCAATTCTCATCAAATCCCACCTTAGTGAGATTTTTAGAAACACATGGTCACCAACTTCAAAAGATAAAGGTCGTTTTATCTTATCGGCATAACTCTTTTGTCGGCTTTGGGCCGTAGCTAACCTCTTCCGAATGAGAACAACTTTATCGGTTGTCTCTCTAACAATTTTCGGACCCAGTAATGGTGCATCACCCACTTCAGCCTAACAAACCAGTGATCTAGAAGGTCAGCCATACAAGGCCTCAAATGGTGCCATCCCAATAATAGCTTGGTAACTATTGTTATAAGCAAACTCAATCAATGGTAAGTGTCTTTCCCAAGGCCCCTTAAAATTAAGGACACAAGCTCTAAGCATGTTCTCCAAAATCTGAATCATACGTTCTGACTATCTATCGGTTTGAGGGTGATAAGCGGTGCTAAGAGTCAACTTAGTTCCCAACACCTCTTGAAGGCTTTTCCATAACCGGGCAATAAAACAAGGATCTCTATCCGATACAATAGTCACAGAGACTTTATGAAGTTGAACTATCTCTCTAATATACAACTTTGCCAAGCGTTCAACTAAGTCGCTGGTGCACATCGGAATGAAATGGGTAGACTTAATCAACCTATCAACAATCACCCAAACGACATCATTGCCTCGTTGTGTTCTAGGAAGTCCAACTACAAAATCCATGGTAACACGCTCCCATTTCCACTAGGCTATTGGTAAGGGTTGTAACAAACCCACTGGTCTTTGGTGTTCAGCCTTCACTTGTTAACAAGTAAGGTACTTCGATACAAATAAAGCGACATCCCGTTTCATACGCCTCCACCAAAACTGACGACTAAGATCATGATACATTTTAGTGCCTCCTGGGTGTACCGCAAGGCGTGAGTGATAGAACTCTTGAAGTATTTCCTCTTTACAAGATTCTAGTACAAACAAACAGTCTAGGTAACGTACACTCAGATTCGAGTGAACGTTTAAACCTTTCTCTTCCTTCCCATTGGAAATGTTAACACAGATTAATTCCACATCACGGTTTCCTCGTTGTGCCTCTATGACCTTACTAACCAATGTAGGTTGAGCATTCAAAGTAAACAAGGTAGCACTCTCTTCGGACTCACCCAAGTGCAAATTAAACTTGCCAATAACATCTAGCATATCCTATTCCCGAATGGTCACACTCGCCAAACTACTCACAGATTTTTGACTCAATGCATCGGCCACCACATTTGCCTTCCCTGGATCATAGTGTAACTCAAAGTCATAATCCTCTATAAATTCCATCCACATCCGTTGTCGTAAATTCAAGTCTTTTTGAGAAAACAAATACTTTAGACTCTTATGATCGGAAAAGACTTCAAATTTCTCACCGTACAAGTAATGCCTCCAAATTTTCAATGCAAAAATCACCACTGCTAATTCTAGATCATGGGTGGGGTAATTTTTCTCTTAAGTTTTCAATTGTTGTGAACCATAGGCCACAACTTTTCCCTCTTGCATCAAGACACAACCAAATCCATCTCCGGACGCATCACAATAGACAGTGTAATTCAAACCCCTTTCCAGAATTATCAAAATTGGTGCGGTAGTCAATCTAGTCTTAAGTTCTTGGAATGACTCATCACAAGCCTCACTCCACACAAATTTGATACCCTTTCTAATCAACCTAGTCAAAGGTGCAACTAGTCTAGAGAAGTTCCTTTCAAAACGTTGATAATACCTCACTAATCCCAAGAAACTCTAGATTTCAAAAATATTCTTAGGTTGTTCCCAATCCTGTACGGCATCTATCTTTGAGGAGTCCACAATCACTCCCTCTCTAGATACTACATGCCCCCAAAACTTCACATCTGTTAACTAAAACTCGTATTTTTCAAATTTGGCATACAATTGGTGCTCACTAAGTAAACCCAGCACTACCCATAAGTGAGTCTCGTGTTCCTCTTCACAAGTTGAAGAAATGAAGATGTTGTCCACAAAGATGACCACAAAACGGTCCAAGTATTCCCTAAAAATTTTGTTCATCAAATCCATAAAGGAAGTCGGCGCATTGGCCAACCCAAAAGGCATTAACAAGGAATTCATAGTGGCCATAACGAGTATGAAAGACCGTCTTCTGAATGTCCTCCTCCCGGACTCTCAACTAATGGTACCCCGACCTCAAATCTATTTTTGAGAAGCAACGAGACCCTCTAAATTGGTCAAACAAATCATCTATTCTGGGTAGAGAATACTTGTTCTTAATTGTAACTCTATTCAACTTGTGGTAATCAATACACAACCTCAATGACCCATCTTTCTTCTTCGCAAAGAGAGCCAACGCTCTCTAAGGCGATGTACTAGGGCGAATGAAGCCCTTGTCTAAAAGTTTTTGGAGTTGAATCTTCAACTCATGCAATTCAGCGGGTGCAAATCTATACGGTGACATGGAAATCAGTGCCGTACCAGGCACTAATTCAATGGAGTACTCGATCTCCCGGTGAGGTGGTAAACTAGTAAGATCTTCTGGAAAGACATCCGGGTATTCACAAACTACCCTTGGTAACTCAACACGAGCCCTGTCACTTTCATTATCCAAGAGAGTTGCAAGAAGGCCACTAAGCTTGCTCCTACTATGAGGGACAACAACTGGCGACAAGGCTCTATTAACTTGGTTCCCCATAAAATAGAAATGATCACTACCCGAAGTGCACACCGTAACTCTCTGACGGTAAATATCATTCACAGCTTAATAAGAACACAAATAAGAACACAACTAGTCCATGCCTAAAATGACATCAAAACTTGACATATCTAGCAACACAAAAGAAAAAGGAAGTCGACGCCTGACAACTTTTATTTCACAATGACGACAACCCCGGTCTAAATCAACTGTACCCCTAACAGGTGACTTTACTCTGAGTGGAAGCACTAACCGTGCTACTTCTAATCCGAATGCAGAAGCAAATGTAGTAGATATAAATGAATGAGACGCATCCATGTCTATCAATACATTAGCTAAGGAATTATACACAACAAAAATACCTCTCACAATTGAGGATTCTGGCAACTGTTTTGGCACAGTAGCAGTATACACGCGCTTCTGTAGCCCCTGATTAACTTGCTCCCCTTTTGAAGCATAGGCCTGTTGTACTGACTGAGTCGAAGTGGCTCCCTGATTAACTCGCGAAGCTTGGACTGATTGAGCCTGCTGGTGGCTCTAAGTTTGCCTCAACCCTGATGCGCCAGATGCGCCTCCCAACTATGGGCAAGTTCTCTTCATATGCCCCAGCTGACCACACTGATAACAATTAAACCCTTGACCTTTATTCTAAGACTGAGACTGACTTTGAGATCGGTTAGGTAGTGGTAACATTAACTGCCATCCTTCCTTCTGTGGGCAAGAGAAGACTTTGTGACCCGGTTGGCCATACTTGAAACACGAGAAGCTACTCGATGCATTTTTTCCTGGACCCGCACTAGGCAAAGGAAAAGTGGATCTAAACTGTTGTGGTTGGGACTGGGATAGATAGGTGTTTCTGCTCTTCTTGTTCTGCCTATAGTCTCCTTAAGACCCTTGACCCCTAGAGCTCGAACTCCAAAGCCTCTCCTCTTCGGCTTGTATGGAAATTTCTATGTGTGTCGCCGTCTCCACAAGACAGTCATATTCCTGAATCATATTTCCGACAAGCTTGAACATAATTTTTGTTTTCAATTTCTTTTCAAATTCAATGCAACGGCACTCTCCCGTTGCCACAAACTCTGGTGCAAATATGGACAAACTAGAGAAGACTGCCTCAAACTCAGCCCATGGCATGTCAAATTGTTTGAGGTCTTTAAACTCTTGCCTCAATCTCTCCCTAGTAGTGGGAGGTATGTACTTATCTTGGAAAACAACCGCAAAGGCTTCCCATGTCAGCTCCACTCTACCCTTGGCATATTTTCACCATTGACCAACGTCTCCCTTAAGGTAGTAACTCGCTAGAGTCACTTTTAGTTCACTATCTTCGATGTGAAGCATCTCAAATGTCTTCACAGTTTGTTCGAGCCACTCATCCACTTTTTTGGGCTTAGGGCCACCATGGAACTCATTTGGTTTGGCCCGCAAGAACTCTCTAGTAAGGAAACTCGCCCTTGACTCCAAGGTGTTCTCTCGAGCTTGATTCTCCACAATCAACAAGTTCATAGACTCTCTTAAAGCCCTTGCCATTTCTTGAGCTAGGGGCCCCATTGCGGTTTGACCCGCTTATCCCAGGATTCCCACCTGCCCCACTTGTTCGACCACATTAGCTTAGTCGGACTCTTCCTCTTGCATCGGAACCTCATGGACCGGTACCTCATGCACACCTCGGCGAGTGCTACCACGCCTCCCGCCTCTACCACCATGGGTTTGACCTCTTCCTAACATTCTATAAATGACAATAGAATTAATTTAGCACACTAACTCACACGTGCTTGCAACTTGCCTTACACGTTTGATCACAATAATTCTATATATTCCTCTACCATATAACAATTAAATTTCACCCCACATAAGCACTTAGTAATGTAAACACATACGGATTATACTCTTATGATAAGATTCGTCCCACGAAAAATCAAGAATTCTTAGTAGAATGAGTATTGATCAAGTACTTTTCTAATAATACCTCAAGGAATTTAATAGGCGCAACAACATCCAAAAAGTCCAATCCCATACCCATTTGGTCACATAAGCATGTTATCACATAGTCACAAAATGCATAACACTTCCTAAGCATGCTAAATGAACCCATTGTGGTTAAACAACCACTTCCCACGAGCTCCAAGTATTCAAACTTGGTAGCTCTGATACCATATTGTAAAGCTCCAATTTCCTATGCCCAAATGATAACACAGCCATCATGGCTCCTTAAAGAAAAACAGAGATAATTCTCCACACTTGCATTACATGATACAATTAATTCCTCAATGCGATTATACGTTTAATCCAAAACCAAATAAATAAACAAATAGATACCCCCAAGGGTTTACAAGTTTCCAAGGCTTGGGCCCAGTTACACAAAATAGTTATTCAAACCCATATAAATATAGCCCTTGGCTTACAAAATAGAGTCACACAAAATGAGAGCATTGTACTCCCAACACACATAGTTCTACGCCCCTAGTTGAGTGGGATCACCACATCTTTTCCTGCACAAAAATCCCATAGGATGAACATAAAACCTAATAAGAAATTTTTAACAAAGTATATACATTTTATACAAGTCTCAAGAGATGAAATGCACATGCCATGCTATGCCTTTTTTGAAGATAAATCACATTTTCATCTTTTGAAAACCATCATGCTCAATGATGTCATGCAATTTCAATTGTTCAAAACTTAACAATTTATTTCAAGGGTGGTAAATACGACTTTGGTAATCCCTAGGTCAGTGTCTGCAAGTAGACTATACAAGTACTACAAAATTGTCATTTTTAGCGGTATTAACTGGAAGGCTCGACACCTATCCGCGTGGGTTTTCGGTCTTTCACCCCGGACTCTTAGGCCAACTTATTCAATATCATCTACACCACCTATCAAGACTTACCAACGTATTTACCCTAAAACCATTCTATGAAAACTTGTTTCTCAACATTCTTTTCTTAATGCAAGTTTTCAAATCAACTTTCAAAGTTTAATGGAATCAAATGAATTGATATGCCAATTTCACAAGATGAATATAAATATTTTTATTCCAATTCATCATCCAAGGAACAACACAATTCCTTCTTCTCAAGTATCCTCAACAATTAGTCATTTCAAGACTATTTCAATGTTTCGAACAATAATTTTCAAAATGAACAACAATTCTCATATTCCATGAAATTCATCATTTATATAAATATAAATAAGAAATTTTCCAAACATCCATTTATTTTGACACACAAAATAAATATAACAATATCATTCATGGATTTTCAATCTCTTTTAAAAATCTCCAATTTCTAGGTTTTCTCACCAAAACTATACAACCCAAATCTTTTGAAAGAAAACTTTCCAAAATCATCTTTTCTTCAATCAACGAAGATCAAGACCCATAAGATCATTTTAAAAGAACAAGAGACAAACCTACTTTCAGAATCGCTCAACTTCTAGAATCAATAATCAATTTTCAAAAGCTATCAAAGGATGATTTCGACAATCATCTAGATTTTGCAAAAATATATATAACTCAAAGAAAATCCCTACCTCAAGTTTGAACAAGAATAGAGATGAAATCCCAAAATCAACGATGCCTAAACTCGATTTTCACCACACATAAGGAAGCCCTCAAGATGATAACCCACTTTGATGAAGAAGTAATGGCAAAACTCAAATGGATCTTGAGAAATCAAGGTTTTTAATCTAGTTTGTGTAGAGAAATGTAGAGAGAAGAGAGAAGAAATGTTTTTAGAGGGAGAGATATACAAAAGTGATCTGAAATATTAGATTCATGAACTGATATAACATGGTCCACTCGAGCGTGGAAAGTGCCGCTCGAGCGTCGAATACACTTTCCCAGTACTTTTGCAGACATGTCAAACTTCTGGAACCAAACATTCTTCACTTGAGCGCATAAACGACCACTCGAGCAAATAAGCAACTTCGAATGCATTTTGTATTTTTGCTTCAAGGGCGCTGCCCCTCGACATCGCCAGGGTGCTGCCCTCAGACCCACAAAGAGGCGTAGCCCCTTGGACCCTCGCGAGCTAACCGGGCAGCACGATCCCCGACATAGTCAGCAAAGTGGCAAAACATGAAAGATACGCTACAACCCGATACAAACATGAGACATTACCTGTTCAAAACACACTGCTACAACCCGATAACCAAAATAAGGGGAATACAGGGAACTAAGATACGTAACACTAGTCAAAACCATACCAACCTGAGCCCAAAACACCACAAAGAGACCGGTCAAAATTGGGATCGCTACAATTCGAGAGGGTGAAGACTTCTCATTTTGTGGCTTTCCTAAGCCCTGGTTGAATTATGAGAAGCAGTGTTTTCCTGGCTTTGAAATTTTCTTTGACTTGCAGCTGCAAGACAGTGATATGAAGGAAAAGGCTAAACTGACTACTGAAGCCAGACAGAGCGTGGAAAATGACTCAGGCAATAGCGAACTTGAGGTAGGGGCAACACTGGCATGTCTCCTTTCAGATCTTCTGGCCAACTCAGAGAGCTTGGAGGATAACCTGACCATCTCCATGATCAGGGACCAACCGAGTGTGAACCCTTCTAGCAGCATTTTGGATGCATCTGACACACCATCCCTCATTTGGCAACTGGAGGAGGGATATATGTCTAGTCTAGTAGTTCTGAGTCAGGTAGTGAGCTAGAATCTGATTCCACAGAGTCTGTGGAGTCGGAATCAAATTTTGGTTCTTCTGAGTTCAAGTCTGAGTCTGGTATTCTTGGGGGTGATAACCCGGATGCCAAGGTCTTGTACAGGTCTTCCTTTTCTTTTACTTTTGAGTCAGTTATAACCGAAGGGTTGGATAAGTTGGACCTTATAAATGAGTGCCACTACAGATTCTGAGTATTTCTCTATGCCGCTTGTTTATTGCATTGATCAGGATTTTCAAAATTTTATTGAAAACAATGAGTAAGGAATTCCTCTAGTTTTGAAAATTTTGATTAATCGAGAAGTTGAGAGGTTTGCCAAACCCCACACTAATGAAATCATTGCTTTTAATGTGGGTACTGAGAAAGTGTCTGGTCCAGATTGGGTCCACGTTGTCTTCGAAGGAGCGCGAGCGCTTAGTCACTTTATTAAAAGATTTCAAAGATGTTTTCGCATAGTCCTACAAAGACATGCCTGGAATCGATCCTGAGATTGTACAGCATCGGATCCCTCTTGACCCTGAGGCCTGACTCGTCAAGCAGAAATTGCAGAGAATACATCTGGATTGGGCTTTGAAGATTAAGGAAGAAGTTACCAAGCAGATTGACGCAGGGTTCTTGCTAGTGTCTGAGTATCCAATGTGGTTGGCCAACATTGTTCCAGTCCCAAAGAAGGATGGCAGAATCAGTGTCTGTGTTGACTTTAGAGATTTGAATAAGGCCAGTTCGAAGGACGACTTTTCCCTGCCGCACATCGATGAATTAGTGGATTTCACTTCGGGCCATGCATTACTCTCCTTCATAGATGGATTTTTTGGGTATAACTAGATTCTGATGGTGCTTGAGGACAGATAGAAAACTGCATTCATTATGCCGTAGTGAACCTACTATTATCGGGTGATGCCGTTTGGACTGAAGAATGCTGGGGCTATCTATAAAGGGTTGCAACCACAATTCCGCATGATATGATCCATAAAGAGGTTGAGATGTACGTGGATAACATGATTGTCAAGTCCAAAGAAAGAGAGGGCCACTACACCACCTTGAACAAATTCTTTCAACGGATCAGAGAATACAGACTAAGGTTGAATCCACAGAAGTGTACTTTCGGCTTAACAACAGGGAAAATGCTGGGTTTCTTGATCACACAGAGGGTATTGAGGTAGATCTGTCCAAAATCAAGGTCATCCTAAAAATGCCACCACCGAGGACTGAAAAGGAAGTGCGAGGCTTTCTGGGTAAAGTGCAATTCATAAGACGGTTTATTTCTAAATTAACCTTGACTTGTGAACCACTATTTGGTTTCCTGAAGAAAGAAAAGAAATTTCAATGGTATGATCAATGTTAATTCGCTTTTGACCAGATCAAGTAGTACCTTTGGAATCCACCTATGTTGTCGTCGTCAGAGCCAAGGAAGCCTTTGATTTTAATGGACGCCACAATGGGTTGCATACTTGCTTAAGAATATGAGAATTGTTAGAGCAAGCCATCTATTATTTGAGCAAGAAAATGCTAGATTATGAGACCCGCTACACTCCGTTGGAGAAAGCTTGCTTAGCCTTGGCATGGGCTACCAGGAAGTTGAGGCACTACTTGTTAGCTCACTCTGTAATTCTGGTTTCAAGATTAGATCCCATCAAATATCTCTTTGAGAAACCAGTACTTACGGATAGGCTAGATCGTTGGTTGCTTCTTCTCTCCGAGTTCGATCTAAAGTATGTTACTTGCAAGTTGATTAAATGGAGAGCAGTAGTGGAGTTCTTGAGAGATCACCCAGTGGAAGGGGATGAAGCCGTAGAATACCTATTCCCATATGAAGCCATTCTGCAAGTTGAGGAAGAGATTTGGACAATGTACTTTGACGGAGCATCTAATCAGTATGGTTATGGGATAGGTGTGTTGCTGATAGCACCTAACAATTCCTATATACCTTTAGCTTTCAAACTCTAGTTCAAGGTATCCAGTAACGAAGCTGAATACGAGATGCGTATTGTTGGTTTGGAAGCCGCCCTAGAACTAGGGCGAAAATGTTGGATGTTATCGGGGACACGAACCTAATTGTTTCTCAAGCCAATAGAGACTGGAAGGTCAAAGAAGAAAAGATGAAGATTTATCACCAGACCCTGGACGTTGTGATTCCTAGGTTTGAAATGCTGACTTTCACGCATCTACTAAGAGAGAACAACAGGTTCGATGATGCCTTATCAACTCTATCTTCTATGATAGACATCCCGCTTGAAGTCCAGATGCGTCCAATCATCATTAAGTAGAGGTACACGCCAGCCTATGAGACTATTGCCGCAATAGATGAAGTGCAAGATCAAAACCCTTGGTACTATGATATTTGGAACTTCTTGAAAAAGGAGGTTTATCCACCAAGGGAAAATACCAAAGACAAGAGGGTAATACGGCGGATGATTGTTCAATTTATCATCTGCGGAGGTAAACTATATAGAAGAGGTCATCTGGGAATGCACAAGTTGTGTGTCGAAGCAGAGGAATTAAAATGCCTAATGGAGGCCATCCATGGAGGAGAGTGCGGAGCACACATGAACGAAGTAATGTTAGCCCGAAAGATTCTTAGGCAAGGTTACTACTGGTCTACTATGGAGGATGATTGTATCGGGTTTATTCAGCGATGCCACAAAATGCCAAATTCATGCCGACCGTATGAATATCCTGCCGTCAAAGCTGTACAACATGACTTCACCATGACCTTTCTCAGTCTAGGGAATTGACATCATCGGTGTAGTCACACCAAAAGGGTCGAACGGGCGTGAGTTCATTCTGGTGGCAATTGATTACTTCATAAAGTGGGTGGAAGCTCAGTCCTATGCAGTGTTGAAAGCAGCACATGTGGCTAAGTTCATCCAAAACAACATCATTTGCCGTTATGAAGTCCCAAACGAGATCATTTCCGATCATGGCTCCCATTTCAAGAAAGAAGCGATAGACTTGTTGGAGAAATACAATGTGGCTTTTCATAAGTCATTTACATATAGGCCGTAAACCAATGGAGCTGTTGAGGTCACTGACAAGAACATCAAGCACATTCTATAGAAGATGGTTGAGACCTACAGGGACTGGCTAGATAAATTATTGTTTGCACTGTGGGGCTATAGAACTTCAATCCAGACATCTACAGGGGCAACTCCTTATTCTCTTGTCTAGGTGATGGAAGCTGTTTTGCCAATCGAAATAGAAGTCTCATCGCTGCGCGTTATGGTTGAGTGTCAAATAGCAGAGGCGGACTGGTAATAGAGCAGGTTCGAAGAACTGATGTTGTTTGATAAGAGAAAGCTGAAAGCATTGTACCATGTTTAGGGTTATCAACATAGGATTACTGGGGCTTTTAACAAGAAGGTTAAGTCTTGGGATCTCAAAGAGGGGGATTTAGTGCTGAAAGATAACCAAGCTCCCATCCATGACTCTAGGGGCACGTTCAGACCCAATTGGACTAATCCTTACATTATCAAAACTATCTGGTCGGGTGGAGCTGTTATTCTCATGGACTTGGATGCTCTAGAAATTTCCCAATAGATCAACATAGACAAGTTGAAGAAATACTATCCCTGAAAGGCTCGCTAGGCTGAAAACCCAGAAGGGTGACCTAGGCAAAAGTTATAGCACAAAAAATTAGAAATAAGGAAAAACTGAGCTCACAAGGTTGAAAACCCTAAATGGTGGCCTTAGCAAAAGCTAGAGCGCAAAAAGCGAGTGTTAATACTCGAGTGAACCTGAACCGAACTATGTAAGGCCTGATTCTCATCTTCGGGATACGTAGGCAACTTCATCATTAAGTTCAGCCATAAACACCTCCAAATCAACTGTTCTGTCCATGTGTTTGATTAGGTCATCTTTGTCTGTTCTTTACCTTAGGGTTCGGTTGTGATCTCTACTCTGAGAGAAGAGCTGGTTACAGTGCTGAGCAGTGTTATTCAGTCAAGAGGCAATTTGTGATCTTTGGATTCGGGGTTGTACATCTCGAGGATAGATTCCGTGCGTGTCAAGTGGTGATCCTTTTTGAAAGTGGTTTTGAAAAGTTTTAATAAAAGTTGATTTTTGCTCAAATGTTGCCTTTCACAACTTAGACTATTTTTGGACCAAAAGGAAAATTTTCAATGCTCACAACTTTAATTTCATTGATTTCAATACAAAGTTCTCTAATTTTTGATACAAATCAAAGTTGCTTTTATTATATTGAAAAAACTTGAAAAGAAAGATCAAAACAATAAGCTAGGGGCACAGATGAGTCAAGTGCTCCTGCGTCCCTCGCTCGTGCTTGTGGAAGCTTTTGATGCCAAAGTGGGCCCAGTTTGTTCCTTATTCTCAAGCCAAGCCAGGCATTCACCAGAAAGGGCACAACTGAAACTAGGGGTAGGGGCCAGAAGCTCTCTCGTCCTCCAAGCAGTAAGGTACCTAGCCAAATGTGAACCTCGGATAAGGAATGAAATCGGGTACTCTACCCCTTCCTCTAGGCAAACCGATCATGTTTAAACTGACGTCTGAATCTGAATGAAAAGTAGAATACATAGTGTGTAAGGCCGATCAGCTGAATACCAGGTTGCCGAGTCATGCTATAGCTCATTTCGGTTAGATTAAGCCAAGGACAATGCCAAGCAATGTCAACAGCAGACCTGTTGCACATCCAATGGCACCACCATCCCTCATTTGGGAAATCCACTAGTCAGTGGCGGAAGAAGTATGCTCGAGCTGAGTATGCAGGGCAAGAGTCCACTATCTTCAGTTTGTCCATTAGCCATACCTGGAAAGGGATGAAAGAAAAAAACGATTAAAGAATAGAGAGATGTATGTTGAGAGAAAAGTGAGAAAAATGGCTTTGAGAGAAAAACAGAGCATAAGTGCCGAGAGATGTGAGAAATACATATGAGAAAGGGCAAGGAAACAATACTTGCAGAAGTAGTGGACTTCTTGAGAATTTGGTAGTCTCTCGCTGATGGAAGGCGTCTAAGCCCATCAGAGTCTCAACCAATGTCAAACCAATACAACTCTTACCTTCTTTCAAACCTTGGGCCACTTCGACTAGTCGAATGCTAGACCCGCCGAAACTAGGGGCAAGAAGGAAATGGACCAACATACATAAGTAGAGGGCATGCTGCCTAAAACCCTGCCAAATAAGGTTGCCTTAGTCACCGATGTCAGAAAATCGATGAATTAGACTAGGAATATCCAGTTCTCCATTGTGGATCAGAGATCGAGCCTCATGCATAGTGAGTCCGCACATCCGTGTCAGAGTTTGGGCGTGGCCAAAACGGGGCTAAGGCATAATTTTCTCATCGTGCCAGGATTCCATTAAAACCTGAAATTCTTCGATTGTCGGGCATATTTCTTGTCCCCCGAAGCTAAAGATGTGTGCAATCAGGTTTCAGCATCTAGTTGCGGCATGAAGGAATGAAAAACAAGGTGGAGTCTGACTCAACGGAAAAAGTGTATTTATGCTAACCCCGAAAATTCACCTTTTCTGAGCAGTCCAAAGTCGCAATCTAATCCGCAAGGCTTTGGGCAAGAAATGGTTCCATTTGTGGCAAAAAACAGTAGCTAGAATGGGTTCTGGAGAAGAAATAACGAAGGTGAACCTTCTGTAGAAGATAAGGCAATGAGTGGAAGCCAACTGTCAAAAATCTGGAGGTTCGGCACATTGGTGGCCGGCAAGCCACTGCTGATGGCAGCAGGTGGCCTACAAATTCCTATTCTGGCCAGTACTGTTCATCTCAGATATGTTGTCCATCTTTGTGCTGAAAAGTGCTGGAAGTATGTGTTTTGTTCTGCTCTTTGTGTGTTTTAAGGTCTTCTTTTGAGTTCTTTTGGTTTTGGCAAGTTTGTTAAGTTGTATTTGAGTTGTTTTGTTTATCAAGTTATTGTTGTGTTGATTATCGAGTTGAACGTTGCATTTCATGTTTTAGTTGTTGGTCGGTTCATTAACCGATTAAGCATCTTATTTTAATCAAGCGTTCTTGGTTTCAAATTCCATGTCCATTTCATGCATATACGGTACTCATGATGCAAAAATGACAACAAATTTTTCATAAAAACTGTGAGGTTTTTATTCCGATCATAGTTTTTTGCAAAAGAGGAGTACAAAGTTTTAAAGCAAAATGAACTTGTCTAAAGCTATACATGTGCTAATGCTACTAACAAAAAAAAAAAAAAACTTAGCAAAAGTACAAATAAACCAACGCTAGTCATCTCAGGCTTGAGAGGCCCTTTTCGTTCTCTTCTTGGGTGAAGACTCAAAGCTGTCACCATTAACGCCACTGTCTGACTCAGATGCCGATCCGGAACTAAAATCATCACCGCTCTCTGCTCGAGAGCCTGACTCAGCATCACCTCTAGATCTCGAGTCACCACCATCTCCACTCTCAGAGGACTCAAACTACGGACTCACTGGCTTCTCGGAGCCACTGGTCTCAGTATCGTCGTCGTCACTCAACATTGGCTCCAAGGGGCTCATTCGGCCTTGACCACGATGTTCTTTTCAGTTGTGTGTTAGGGCTCGTCTCTCCCTCCTCTCTGCTGCTGGAGGAGGTGGTGATGGTGCAGGTGCAGTTGTCGCCGCTAGTGCTCTCGGTACGGTTGGAACCTGAAAAGATACAGTATTGACATATCAGATATAATGTATAGTTGCAGATGCAGTATGATGAAAGTGGTGGAATGCAATGAGCTAGATAAGTACAGTGTGTCAGTACATCATATCAGTGTGATGTGACAAGGGGCAAAATGTATGAGTATCAGTACTTCAGTGAGAATAATGTGCACAACAGTGTGAAAAATGCTGAAATGCGGGCAGAAAATAGGGGAGAATACCTAGCTGCCGTAGAGACTGAGTAGTGCCTCCCTCCTTAGTGTCATGCTCTCAAACGAAACCACTAAGCTTGAGCAGTCCCTCAGTGTACTCCGGGGGTGCCTGTAAATGTATCGGGAATGATCAGTATCCGGAAGGAACAAATATCATAAAGAAAATGAAAAGCTGGAGAAAATGTGGTACATATCGAAGGTGCATTGCGAGCTCAAATGTATCTATGCCCTACCTCTTCCAGCTTTATCGAAATCTGGTAGGACTTCCCGGCTGACCTCCAGCATGTCAGCATGGTCAGGATCTCTGGCCAACTGGTAACCTCTCCAGCGGGAGGGGCTCCTCTAATCCTGGCCTTCGTCGCCTGAGTCCTACTTGTAATGGGAGCACCTGCTACACTACCTGCATGAGCAACCATCAAGGGAGGCATGAGGTGTGTTTAGATGAATGTCGAATACTCTCTCTTCCCGAGGAAATAGTCAGCATCCAAGCCCCCGGTGAACTGAATCATCTCCTAGAAAGAGAGGCTCTCTATAGTCCTCATAAATGCAAAAGGCGCCATGGGAACTATCGGCTTAGGAAAACCAATAGTCTAGCGCATGAACCGCTCACCTAGAAACCAGGCTTGGCAAACTAGGCCCTCCAGCAGAAGCCGAAAATGGGAGGCCCCCTAGGCTCCGGCCTACTAGTCTCTAGCTCCAGCCAGTATCGACGTCCAAGGCTGCCAAGCGATCTGTAAACAGGGAGAATATAGATTGTTAGTCGTCGTCAGTTGTTAATAAAGCAAAAATAACTATGAATTTTGGGTTACCTCCCCCGCAGTCACTGCGTCGAAGTATCAGCAGAAGAATGAGAAGGTCTCTCGGGTCCTCCGCAGGCATTTGCCATCATACCAATGAGAGTACAGTACAATGAGGGGTATCTCCCCCTCTGGCTCCGGAGCAAGGTTCGGGAAATATGCATATACCCAAAGCTGTAAGGAAAAAGCAACCATGAATATACAAAGTACAGATTCTGAGAATGCAGAAGGCAATAGTGAGCATACAATGTATAGATGCAGAGGATGCAGGATGTGCTCAATGTATTGATGTAAAGAATACAGTATACAGTGTATAAAAAGTGCAAAGCAGAAAGCACAGAAATAGAAGATAGAAAATATAAAGCAGTGATGTAAAGCATACCTCCCAGGCTCTCCAATAGCCTCCAACCCTGTCTCCCCTCCTACAGGATGTCAAGCTCATATAGCCATATAGTGTGGTGAGGCCAGCTCCTCCCTAGTCATAGAGCTGGATCTGAGGTAGGGTCACCAGAGTGCTCAGTAAATATAACCGTATGGTGTTTCACCTGTTTACAAACAAGGTGGTACCGAAGAGGAACATCAAAAATCCCTGAGTGTAATGCTCAGTCTCCTTTGGGGTCTCTAGCTCTTTTCCGTGGAAGTGCTCGGTGAACCAGCTATATCAGACCATAGCTGGTCGGAAGAGAGGTAGGCATGCTCCTAGCAAGTATAGCCAAGTGGCCTCCCACTCGCCCATATCCATGTCGTAAAGGATCAGATCACCCTCTACTCCTGCGCTTATGAGCATGGAAAAGTCATAGAGAGTCATCGTCATCTCCCCGACGGTGGAGAAGTGGAAAGAGTTGGTGGTATCCCACCACCGCTCCACCAATGCACCAAGAAGTGGTTGACTCATGATATGGCGTGATAGCTCAGTACAAAACAGGCCGAAGCCAGCCTCATCGATAATGTAGTGTACACCGGGAAGGACCTCCATGTACCAGTCCCTCGTTGTCATGGCTCCATAGCCCCTAATGGAGCGAGAGTCCTCATGTGATCAAAACAGTGATATATAGTGTATGAGAACAAACAGATGAAAAGCAATGTAAGAAATATAGTACAAGAGTGTGATTAAGGAAAGAATGCACCAAGAGGCAAGAAATACAGTGTAAGCATATAGTTGAAGCAACGAATAAAGTTAAAGCAAGAAATGCAATGTAAAGTGAAGAAAACATTAGAATATAGTGTATACCTCGGTGGCATCATGGGATAAATAGGAGTCCGGCTCTTGCAGTAAGAGGTCCTCCGACGCGCGTCGCGCAAACTCTCTGAAATGCCTAATACCCCCGGGTGGCAGTACGTGTGTCGAAAGATGGTATGTCGCCGGATCGAAGGGGCGTACTCTCGGCAGTAATATCTCGAGCTCAAGCTCGGCCTCCATCTCTGTCGGAAGTGATAACTAGGGTGGAATCTCAAAAGGAGCTCCGTCATGTGAAATGTCATCCACCATCTGGAAAGAAGATGAGAAAGTGGTTGAAAAATGAAGAAAAACGGAGGAAAATGGGCAAACTTTGAAAAAGTCAACCCTAGGAGAGAGAAAATGGAAGGAAAACTCAAAGCTCAGGAAAAGACACAAAACCCTGAGAGAAACTCGAAGGGAACAAGCCTCAAGTGGTGAAACTCCAAGAAAAAGCATCGAAATCCAATTTCAATCGGTTCAAAACGGAGGAAACAAAGAGAGTTTAGCAAATAAACTTTACATGGGGAGCACCTAGAGAGAGAGAGGAAAGAATTTCAGATGTGGGGTAACGAGGAAATGAGACCCTAAGTCTTATACTTAAGACCCATGGGTGAAAAGACCAAAATGCCCAAATCTGCCACGGGTGGCCGGCAACCCCCTCCAGTGGCCGGTAGGTGGCCGGTGGCCTCTCTTGGGGTTTTGATGCTATTTTGTGTCCTTGTTTTCCAAGAAGTATAGGGGTGGTTCACTGTTGGTACCAGATTGTCCCTACGGAAGCTCAAAACTGTGTTTTGGTGCATGATGTTCGTTACTTGTCAACATGGACGAGGTGTATCCTTTAAACATATTGTAACTCTTCCAAGAGGTAAATTGGAAGTTGCTTCTGGATTTGTTTTTGTCAAATTATGCTTTTATACCTTGCGTAAAACATGCATGTCATTTTGTTGCATAGGTTATGCATTTCACATATGTTGTTGCGTAAGATATGCATTTCACATATATGCTGCATGTGCGTCTTACATTCATTATGAATCATGCATAGAATATGCTTTCACTCTTATTTTATATGCTTTTGTTTCGCGCATAGAACATGCCTTTAATTAACATTGTATCTCGATTGTTCGTTTTGCATAGAACATGCATTCTTACTCTATCGCACTTGTTAAGTTTCTTCCTTACACAAGCAAACGATATTGCATGTATGGTTCATTTAGAGGAGTTCCAGTTGAAGTCTTTGTGCATCTATCGCACTTGTTCAGTTTCGTACATTTATCGCACACCCCTCTGTTGTTTTACCTCGAGATGTATGAAGTATGCGCCCGAGTGGTTGTTTCTCAGGATGCGTGAAATGCGGCCTTGGGCGAGTTTTACCTCGGGACGTACGAAGTATGCGCCCGAGTGGTTATTTCTCAGGACGCGTGAAACGCGGCCCTGGGCGGGTTTACCTCAGGACATACAAAGTATGCGCTCGAGTGGTTGTTTCTCAAGACGCATGAAACACGGCCTTGGGTGTGTTGTATCTCATAATGTGTGAAACATGACCCCGAGTGGTTTTTTCAGTTTCTCAGGATGTGTGAAACGCAACCCCTGAGCGGTGTTTTCTTTCCTTGTCTCTTGTTTTGGCGTGTTTAGAATATGTTTTAGTTCTTCTTGCGTAGACCTTATGTTGATCTTAGCTTGAAGCTGCTTATTCATATGTTATTATCTCGTTATCTTGCTTATTGTCCTGTTATTGCCAAATGCGTCATCGCTCATGATCATAAGTTTTCAACATGGTCAGCTTCACGAAGCGTGTAAGTCCAACCTTCAAACTGCTTTGCATGCATATCATTTGCATCACCTCAGAACTACGCTGCTTTGATTCCTTGCAAAGGGATACGTAGGCAACCTACAGGCGCAACCATTTATTTTCTGTCTTGTTTGTTTGTCCAAGTCTTTCGGCCTTGTCAAAATGGGTCGTCTTCGGGCTTTGACATTCACTCATGTTATTTCATGACTTTTGAGTTCTGTCAAAGAGGGGCAACTGTAGACACCCCAATTTTGACCGTCCTCAAGACTTGAACGTCATCGCTTATGCACTCGATGATTATGATTGCATGTTGTAGACTCAACTTTCTTTGAGCCCCCCTCTCGGAGAGCTCGAATTGGTCCTACATTTGGACTCCTGTCACGGTTCTGAATCTAATCTCACAAAGTGCAATGTGAAACTGATAAACACCAAAGAGTCCAATTCGGCAATTCATTTTGGAAAATTAGATTTTGAATCAAATAATGCCAAAATCGGACCGCTTTGCCAGATTATAGAGTCGCTACCTAAATATTTTATTTTTGGAAAATTTAGGAAACCCTAACTCGTGCCAAAGGCCACGTGTCTGTTATCACCAAAGTTGCCTCGGTTAGGGAACTTGGGTACGAGAGGGGAAGGTCCTGAAATGAGCACCCCTGCTCGCCCGATCAAAGGATCGGCCTCTACTAAGCATGATATGTTGTTTTATAAACACATGTATTCTTATTCCGATTATTAGCTAACTTTACTATGTGACGCACACATACAAGTATAGACTAAAATCGTAAGAATTGGAACATTTTGACTCATGTTTGTTTTTGAAAATGATTTGAAATTGCCACCCTCAAGTGGGCTTAAAACATGATGATTTGCCACTTCGCAAAGTGGGCTTAAAACTCACAATCATCGAATTGTTCCAATTCAAGCAACAAAGCCTTCATCCACAGGCATTCATGCAGTTAATCACTTAAGCAAATAGCCTCATGGCAAGCATGCTATCAAGGCATCACTCACACTCATGCAAGTATGCTAAAGCGTAAAACTTACAGTGTACTCCAAGCCAAAACAAAAGCTAGTTAGAAATATGCATGATCGTAACTATCCTAGATGCCTAATGCAACACATACAATAATGCAACTAATAAGCTCGGCTATCTAAGATGGCATATGAATGCAACAATTTGACACATGTATTCAAATAAGTGTATTAAAATACAATGCAGTTTGAATGATGCGCCGACCCTAATGCATGCAAGACAAATGAATGATGCACGCATGCAAGCATAAGGTATGCTAATCGAAAGTGACCCTAAACTAACCATAAGCGGTTAAGTAAAAGGGAGAAAGACGTGGGGTTGGAAGACATGCACACACACACGCACGCTTATTACAACATTACGCCCTCGCGAAGAAGGGTTCAAATGAATAAGCTAAGCTAGACTAAGCTAAGCTAATTATTACAAAACAACTAATTAACTATTCTAGCTAATTAATTATAGCACAATTGAATAACTAGCTATGCTAAGCTAATTAAAAAATTACAAAACGGATTAAACTAATTGATTACAACACATGTATTAATCAGCTACAACTAGCTAATAAAGCAATAAAGTGGCCTCGCGGGCGAGGGAGACATGCATGCTCGGTTACATCCTCCCGAAAATCCATCGCCTGGCCACCGGTTGCCTCTGTTTTCACTCGCCTTGATCTCTAAACACTATACCAATTTCCAGACTGCTTATGCTCCAAAACAGGAACACCTTTTGCACAAGAATGGATTGGTGGCCGGCATGCCATAGAAGGTGGCTGTCGGCCACCTTAACTGGCCGGTCGACTAGTTAATGTGGCCGGCCGACTACTTTTGGTGGTGCTTTTTCCAGACTTCTGCTTTTGCTGCAACAAAGAGCAACCGAGGCAAAGCAATGCATTTTTCAAGAAATGTGTGTACTACCACCCTCCTTATCATTTCTCAAGCTCAAAGGAGTATGGCACTTGGCTCTCAAGCTCATGCATGATGGCCAAAGAGTCAAGCTTGTACAAGCTTAATGAATGCACAAATAAGACTCAAAGGGCCACCACCCTATCATGCATGATCAAGGGTGACGGCGACCAAGAAATGTGACACGTTTCATCACTTTGAGTATGAAACGTCTCACATTTCTTGTGTTTGGATTAATGTCCGATCCAAACACATGCAATGCAACACAAATATGCTTATCTTGCTCAAGTTTTACTTGTCATGTTTTGTTCACACATTTTACATTACCGATTAGTCCTTTAACCGATTAAGTCCAATGTGAAAGTCCTCTAATTGAAAAGATGGCCTAAACCACAAGTGTCTTGGGCATGAAAGAAGCCTCATGTTGTTGGTTATGAGGAACCCTCAAGAGAGGGTTAAAACCATTAGGCATAAGAGCCTCAAGTTCACACTCAAGCCAACAAGGGGCTCAACTCCACTTTCAAAGAAAATTAAAAAGTGAAGAATAGAGGAAGGTTGTAGACTTTTCAGTGCTGAAATGGCATGAAAAATGGCACTAAATCATGCAAGCAACACATGCACAACATGTCAAAAAGCCAAAAGCATTAAACTAGTGAACAGCACTACACTAGAGGCATGCAATATCAAGCTCAAATGACCAAACCAACTCAAAATAGAGCTAAGACATGCCAAAATAGTGGCTAAAACATGCTGAGATAGAAGCATGAAAGGCAAGAAAAACATGCTCATGTGTTGGCTCTCAAACAAGGCACAAAACACAACTCTCAAAAGCAATGAAAGAGTGAAGTAAGTGAGAGTGTGACAGAACTATACACACTGAAATCACATGTTAAATGATGCTACAACATGCAATTATCTCATGCAAAGCACGTTAGAGGCCTTAAAACACAAAACTAGTGAAGGCATTTGCACTATAGCTATACAAAGCATAGCTCATATGACCAGAACAACTCAAAACAGAGTTAAAGTAGGCCAAATTAGAGCCTAAAACATGCTGAGATCAAATCAAAAAAAGGTAGAAAAATATGCTCACATGTTAGGCTATCTACACTAGCAAACAAGACATAAGGAGGGAAGGCCACCCCCTCCTATTTTGGACCTTAAAATCAAGATTTTGCCGCTGAAATTCCCCTAGATTTCAGTGGTTAAAAGGCCAAAAAAGTTGTTTCAAAAAGCTTTGGAAGATAGCACAATACTCTAGCAAATGAGCTACAAAAGAGGGCGGACCACCCTAACTCCAAAACAAACCTCAAACCACTATTTTAAACCACAAAAACAAAGATTTCAGAGTTTAAAACAAGCCTCAAAATAGCATGCAAAGGTGGCCAAACAAGTAACTACAACAAAGTTTAAAAGGGGTAAGCCTTATACCTTTGAAGCACAACAATAAACAGCAAAAATTCTGAGCTAAAACCAGCCTTAAGAACTCAAACTAGGCCTCCAAGAACCTCAACTCCAAGGTGAAGGTGTTTGGCTAAGGGTCTTAGAGCAAAAGTGTAGAGAATTCCCACTTTCAAGCACAAAATAGGGAGAGAGAGAGAGAGAGGATTCTAGAGAAATAAAGGAAAATTTTGCTCACAAAATTGTGTAACCTCTCAAATGTGGGAGAGACCTCCACTTATATAGAAATGCAAGCTAAAAGCTTGCTTTCATCCCTCCATACACGTGTATGGAGATGGCAATCAGTTATCAATAGCAGGCACAACTAGCAAAGAAAATATCTAAAAAATGAGAAAAATGGCCGTCAGCCACTTCAGGTGGCTGGCCAGCCACCTCCCCTAGTCGACCGACTACTTCAAGTGGCCGACAAGGGGGAAAAGTGGCCAACAATAGCCAAAAGTGGCCGACAAGGCCCTTCCCCCCTCAAGGCAAGAGGCACCAAGGTTTGGTCCAAAACAAGCACAAAACAAAGAGGGTTTAGAGGCTCAAAGATACGGCGTTCCGCCGAGAACTTCGGGCACTCAAAATGAGCACAAACATGCACAATCATTAAGTGCACAAACGATGATGTCTGAGTCTTGAGGTCGGTCAAAAATGGGGTGACTACACATGTGTTCGTTTTAGTGCCCGAAGTCCTCGGCATAATGCCCTGTCTTTAAGCCTTAAAAACATGTCCATTTTATGCCTTGTTTTGGACCAAAACCTTAGTGCTTCAAGCCCAAAACCTTAGTGCTTCAAGCCTTAAGACCCTGGGACCTGTAGGCCCCTCTTTGTGGACTTTCGGCCACCAATTGTGCCCTGCCGGCCATTATTGGTGGCCTGTTGGCCATCAGTGTCTTTTTTCAGATATTTTGTTGATGGTTGTTCCAACTGTTACCACAATTGGCTACATCTCCCTACATGTGTATGGAGGGGTTTATCTCAGCTAAATGCATGTTTTTCTATATCTATCGGGTCTCTTCCCCCATTTTTTAGAGTTAGAATTTTTTGAGTAAAAATGATCTCTCTCTCTCTCTCTCTCTCTCTCTCTCTCTCTCTCTCTCTTGCAAGTTTGTGCACCTTAGCCTACATACACTACACTTTTGCCTACACCTCCTTAACCAAAGTTGATCTTCTTTGAGCTGAGGTACCTTGAAGCCTTCTTGGAGCTCTAGAAGGTGGTTTTGGCTTGAATTGTTGCCTAAAATTGATCTTTGCTTCAAGAGGTATAACACTTGATCTTTTAACTTGTTTTGCATACTTGTTTTTTCTATCTTTTTCTATTGATTTTGGGCAGTTTTTGGGCTGTAAAAAACTCTATTTTTGTGGGCAGAAATTGGTGGTTTTAGGCCATTTAAGGTTAGAGGGTGGCTTACCTTTCTTTATTTCTTGTTTGTAAGGCTTTTCCACCTTTGTTTCCCACTTTCAAACCATCTTTTTTTGGATTTTTAAACACTAAATTTTGGAGTATTTTCAGTGATAAAAATCATGTTTTGAGGTCTAAATTTGGAGGGGTTAGCCTCCCTTCCTTGTGTTTTGTTTGCTAGCCTAGATAGCTCTATATGTTAACTTAATTTTCTAGCCTTTTATAGCTAAATTCCAACATGTTTTAGGCTCGATTTTGGACTGTTTTACCTCTATTTTTGGCTGGTTATTGCATTTGAGTCTTGTTTTACATGCTTCTACTGTAAGTGTCCTCATAAGCTTGGTATTTTAAGCCTTTAGAAACCACTTGTTTGAGTTGATTGTATGTTTTAGTGCTCCTTTCACTTAACTTCAGCACTCATTAATCTCTGCAACCTCCCTCATTTCTTAACTTTTTTTTTTTTGTTTTCTTTGAGGGTTTTTTCAACCTTAGGATTGTTTAAGCTTGAGATTGAGGCCCATACTTAATGGTTTAATCCTCTTTTGAGAGTTCATTATCAACGGCATGACACTTCTCTCTTGCCTTAAACCATTCCTTGTTTGACACTTCCTTCTTTTTAGAGGACTTCACACCAATGGACTTAATTGGTTAAAGAATGGTTGGTAATCTAAAATGAGTAAATAAAAGTTGAAACTTAAATTGTGCAAAGATAAGAATTTGATTGTGTTTTGATGTGTTTAATCAAACGTTAATTGAACACAAGGAAAATTGGGACATTTCATACTTAAAGTGATGAAATGTGTCAAGTTTCCTAGCTCTCTATTTCCCTTGATCATGCATGATGGGGTGATGGTTTTTGGTCTTGTTTGTACATTTATTAAACTTATACATCTTGGTTCCTTAGCAATCATGCAATGAAAGTGCTTGAATTGATGGTTTGAGGACCAAGTGTATCAATCCTTTAAGATGTTTTGATGAGAATGAGGGATACACAGCACAAACAACCTGCGAGAACACTCTCTTTTTGCTCTGTTTGCTCTCTGTTGCAGCAAGAAATAGTGCATCATTAGTGGCCGGCCAACCACTGTTTCTGGTTGGCAGGCCATCAGTGTTGGACGGCAACCCCTCAATGGTGGCCAGTCGGCCACCAGTGAATTTTGAGCAGTGTGTTTGTGAAGCATAGCAGAGTTGATCTGGAAGAGGAAAACAGTGCAAAGGTTGTGCAACAGAAGTTTTCAGGAGCAAACAGTGGACGTTCTTCAGGTGGAAACCAAGCATGCATAGGCCTCCCTCGCTTCTCGGGACTAGTTAATTAGTTTAATTAGCAAGTAATCATTTATTTGTTGTCATTAATTAGTTATAACTAATTAGTTTGTTTTGTACTTATTTACTTAGTTTAGATTGATTAATTAAATTAGTTTATGTTGTAATATTTAATTAACTTAGCCTATTTAAATTCTTAATTAATTAGCTTAGAAGTTAGCTAATTTATTTATTTAAGTTTTGTAATAATTAGTTAAGTGGTTTAGCTTAGCTAGTTATTCATTCGGACTCTCTTTCGTGAGAGCGTAATGTAATAATGTGTATGTCTTCCAACCCCACGTCTTTCTCTCTTTTATTTATCCACTTTTGATGGTTAGGTTAGGGGCATCATATTTCAATTAGTATATCGCATGTTTGCATCCATCATTTATATTGCATGCACCGAGGCTTGGTTCATCATTCTAACTTGCATTGTTGTTTTTAATACCTCGTTGAATACGTGTTTAAACGGATGCTATGAAATTGTTGCAAATAACATATTAAGTAGCCGAGCCTATTTTAGTTGTATCATTGCATGTGTTGCATTAGTCATATTGCATAGTTAGGAATCATGCATTTTTCTAACTCTTTTGTTTTATCTTAGCTTGGAGTACTAGGTGAGTTTTTAGTGCTTTAGTATGCTTGCATGAGTGTGAGTGATTGCCATGACTCGCATGTTTGCCATGAGGCTAAGTGATTAATTGTTATAAACTATTTGAATGCCTATGGATGAAGGTTTGTTGCTTGAATTGGAATGATTCAATAAATGTACATTTAAGCCCACTTTGTCAAGTGGCAAATTCAAAAGTTTTAAGCCCACTTTGTTAAGTGGCAAAATCAAACTCTTTTCGAAAAACAAACATAACATTGAATTGTTCCAATTCTTGCAAGTTAGTCTATACTTATGTGTGCACAACACATAGTAAATGCTAGCCTAATAAACCGAAATAAGAGCATATAATATACATAAGATTCATATCATGATTAGTAGAGGCCGATCTTTGATCGGTCAAGTAAGGGTGCTCAGTTCATGACCTTCCCCTCTCGTACCTAAGTTCCCGAGCCGAGACAATCTTGGTGATGATGGACATGTGACTTTTGGCATGAGTCATGGGTTTTCTAAATTTCTTCAAAATAAAATATTTAGGTGGCGACTCTGTATTTAGCAAAGCAGTCCATTTTTGACAATTTTATTCAAAATTGATTTTTCAAAAGATTTGTCGGATTTGGACTCTTTACTGTTTATCAATTTCACATTGCACTTGTGAGATTAGATTTAGAACTGCGGGAGTTTGAATTGTAGGGCATCTTTCGAGCTTCCAAAATGGGGCACAAAAAAGCCGAGCTACAGGCAGCTAAGAGAATCTTGAGATATGTTTGAGGCAGTTCAAATTATTGCATCAAGTATATGAAAGGCAAACCCAGTAATCTTGTTGGTTTTACTGATAGTGATTGGGCTGGTTATGCAGATGATAGGAGGAGTACAACAGGTTATATGTTTAGCCTTGGTTTAGGAATCATTTCATGGGCATCAAAGAAGCAACAAAGTATAGCTTTCAAGCATAGAAGCAGAGTACAGAGTAGCCACAACCACAGCATGTCATCCTAGTTGGTTTAGGAGAATTTTGAAAGATCTAAAGGAAAGGCAACATGGTCCTACTGTGATATTTTGTGACAACAAATCCACAATTGCATTGACCAAGAATCCAGTCCAGCAAGGAAAATCAAAAAACATTGAGATTTGATACAATTTCATTCAGAGTTGGTTTCTAAAGGTGAAATAGAGCTGCAGCATTGCAACACAGAGGAACAACCAGCTGATATTCTAACAAAGGCTTTGGCAGAAGATAAATTCAAGAAATTTCGGTCCATGATGGGAGTGCAAGCCCTCATTGAATTAAGGAAGGAAATGTTAGAACATAATTCAAACATGGGCTAAAGGGACAACTATAGAAGATCTGATTGTGGGACACCTGTTGATTGTTGTTCTACAAATATATGATAGTGGACTAAGTGGTTGAGAGTGTTTAGGATTAGCTACCTAGTGGTTGAAAGTTTTTAGGTGTTTTATTATCTGTCAATGTAATCTGGTAGCAAAAAATAAGGAAGTGGTGCATTGTGTAGTTAACAGAAAAGTCTATTTAAACTCTTTTGAATGTTTATTTTAGGTGGGTTAGCAACCATGTGTAAACACTGCAAATTCAATAAATTCTAGAGTGTTTCTTCCATAATTTTTTCTAACACATTACATGTCTGTCATTGTGTTCATTCTTTAGGTATAACGCGGAGGTACCTAATTCGTACGAGCATCTTCTTCTCGATGTGATTGATGGAGACAACCATCTATTCGTGAGTAGTGATGAGCTTGAAGCTGCATGGAAGATTTTATCTCTAGTTCTGCGAGAGATAGACAGCAAAAATATGGCACCAAAGCTGTATGAGTCGGCAGGTAGGGGTCCAGTTAGAGCCTTCTATCTCTAGGCAAAACATCGAGTTCAGTGAGTTGATGACTAATAAGGCTCTCTACCCTATCTTTGTTTTGTTTCTTGAGGATGATTTGAATGCACAATTAGTGATTAGAGTTTCATTGGTTCCTACATGAAACAATAATAAAATATACTATCTTGTGATAATGAGTTGTGACCATGTGCCTTTCCTTCATTTGAAGACTAAAACCTGTTTGGTTGTGTTTTTGTTTTCAGAATAAAAAACAATGAAAAGTTAAAAAAAAAAAAAAAAAAATTGGAAACAGTTTGCAAACAAGTTTGTGTTTTCTAGGAAGTAAAATAAGAAAAACAAAATCACAATCAAACATTTCTACTCGGCATTTTGTAATTTTCTTATGTTCTTTTGTACCAAAATTTCAAATTCACCTGATAAGGTTTCAAAAGTGACATAACATTGCATGCTCTGTGTTGTGTACTATGTGTATTTTAGAGGAAATTCGAGAGATATAAATAACTAAAATTAAGAGATAATCTCTCCGTATTGATCTTCTTGTTGTAATTCAATGGTCTAGGTTTAAAGTTGAAGGAAAATGATGTCCTGTGTTTTTAAAAACAAAATGTATTTTTATTCATTTTACAGTAATTTTATACTTGATTGTTAGTAAAAATTTTGTTAGTCTACACAATGATCAAGCAATTGTGTTGAGATTCTATGCCTTGAAAGTTTCAAGGACTTCCTTGGAGTAAAAATAATGACAAAACAAACAAGAAAAAAGAGAGAAAGAAGAAGAAAATAATGATGCAAATGATTGAATGAACAATCAAATACAAGTAAAATACATTAAGACTACTCCTATCTAAGTTTAAACTACTCCTATGTAGATTAGATCTACTCCTAGTATAGAAAAGAAATCAAAATCAAGTCATGTGTTGATTTGTTGGTGATCTTTATAATAGAGCCATCAATGGCAATTTATACAAAAAAAAAAAAAAAATGTAAGAAAAAACTTCTATTAACCATCATCTACCACCCATATAACTTCCACATTCTTACATTGTCACTTGTCTTTCATCCTTTAAATCTTCAAAGCTTGACTTATATTTTCCTGTATAATCATAATAATAATAAGTAATAGAAAGTTTGAACCTAATTATAATCGATATAAATTTTATTTATGGTGCAAACAATGCCTGCCCAACTTTTTAAGAATAAGTATTTGAATTCTTGAAGAGTTGTATGAACATAAATATATAATAGAAATTATGAAAGTTATAATCGATTGGCCATATATATATATAGATTTTTGTTGTTCTGGCCACATCGAAATACTCCCTCATTACTGTTATATAAAAAATAGAAATAAAATTCAAAATTTCTTTTTGTAAACCACTTTATCAAAAATAATTTTTGATGTGAACCACAAAACCATTATAGTTGTTGGATGACAAAAATCATAATGTCAATTGACTTTATAAAATTAATTTTTTTGACAAAATTAACAATGTCAAAAAATTCAGATTCATCAAATGTGGGTTGTTCCTAATTTTTAGCCATGTTTGGCTTAAAATCATACCCCCTAATTGGATTTTCACCATCATTTTGTGATTTTTTCATCAAATTTAGCCATATTTGGCTGAAAACCATGCCCTTCAATTGGATTTTCATCATCATTTTGTGATGGTTGTTCATCAAATTTAGCCATGTGTAGCTTAAAATTATACTCTCCAATTGAATGTTCACCATCATTTTGTAATGGTTGTTTAACATTCTGTCATATTTGACTTAAAACCATATCCTCCAATTGGATTAAAATGCTTAATAGCTTTTGGCAACAGAAGTAAGTCTTCTTTTTCAATTAATGGCTTAAAAAGTTATCCCCAAGCATGCCATTTTTAGAACTTAATTTTTCCTTGGCTATGATTTTTGTGGAGAGAAAGTTTTGCTTAGAAAAGCCTCGTAGAAACACACAAAATTTGTATTTTTTAAGATTCTCTAATTTTTTACTTTAATGTTGAATTTCTCCATCAACTTGATAAAATTGACAACTAAGTTGACGAATTTTTTCATCAAAGTAATTTATATATTTTTGCATCAAATAATATGGCAGTGATGAAATTATTTGAAATTTTTGCTAATCAAGAGAATTAATTTCTTCTTGTAGAGCCAAAATTTCACTCTCACGCCAATAAATTTCATCCTCACAACATCGAATTATTCTTTCCATATCATTTGTCATGCCATTACGTTAGCAAAATTACGTAGAATCATTGTCATAATATTGACAATCATTATACATAGAAGATGAGGCATTCCAATAATAATTCATACTCGTTGGAAGATTGCCATGCAAACATGCCACTCAATGGCATAATTTCTTCACATTTTGTTTGTATCATTTTTTTTTTCCTCCAAGGTAGGATGATGTCCCATTTGGCGTGCCAAAATATGTTAGCAAAAATCTAGTTCGGGTGCAATATCGATAGTCAACAGTAAAATAATTCTCACAAACAGCAGGATCAAACAATGTGGTTGTATGTCTTAATGCCTTGATAGGTTCAAGGACTTATTTGGAGGTTTACTTCTTAAAGAAACATAGCAAATACAACCAATTTTTGATTGGCAAAAATAAAGCTTGTTTTTCAACTACAAGGATCAAATTACAAGTCCTTTGACACTACAATCGACAGAACTTAATTACAAGTACTGCTAACTATTACTGGTACTACTACTCATAATTGCAAGAACTGTTACTCCTAGATACATTAGACTACTCCTAGATTTCTCAAGTTGTAAGTTGATTTTTTGTCTTTTTTGCCTTTTCAAAATCCAAACTGGCTACATTGGATGGATCTTAGAAGTTAACCCCCTCACTTCCTTTCTTGAAGAAGCAGAAACCAACCCATTTCTAGTCCAAACTAAGTCCTGCCTCCTAGTTGGCTTATCTCCTGTAGCCCTAGACATCATGGCATGAAACCTCCTTTGTTCCCTCCTTTTTTGAGTTCTAGTCTCTTCCATTGGTCTAACCAACCACCCATAAGAAATTTTGGATGAACTACCTCTTGCCACCCTAAATGGGGTGGTATTGGAGGCTTTACCATCCTTGGTTAAACTGGCTGCATATCTGGCCTCATTCTTGAGCCACGATACTGCTGTTAAAGTCTCCCAAATGGTCTCACAAACTATTGTTGTTCCCTATATGGCCTGCTAGTTTGTTGCTAGCCACTATGTGAGGTCACAAATTGCTACTGCTAGCCACTATATGGCCTTGTCAGTATCTTTGGGTTTCCATATGGCCTAGAGCCCTTTTGCTGTTTCAGCATGGCCCTTATATTACTTGACCTCCCAAAACATGGATGAACAGGAGCTCCTTGGAACATAATGAAGCATCATCCATACCATAATTCTCTAGAAGACCAAATATCCCTAGATCTGACCCATCATAGAACATACAATTATTATCAAATATCTGCAAGTCACCACTTCCTATGGTATTAAACCTGAGGCCAACATCTTTTCCAATTTTTTTAATTCCATCTATCACAATGGCCTTGGCTCTTTCTTTTACAGTGCCACATCTAAAACAAATGAACCTCTCACTAGGCTCTTCTTGAACTTTCTTTCCTTTTGCCTCCTTGGCAATCTTCTCCATCCTTTCTTTGTGGAGCTTCTCTAGTTCCACCAGGAGAACTCTGGGTTCTTCCCCTTCTTCTTTTGATCAGTCGACTAGAGGTCAGTTGCTACCATGTTAAAATCCACCTTGTTTGGAAATGGGTCACTATCAACTACCATGACCCCTTGTCTTTTTTAGCGTACTTCAATATCTCTTTCTGGATTAAATCCTGCACATAATTTTGAAATGTGACACAATTATTAGTAGAATGCCTAAAAGAGTTATGTCATTTACAATATTCATTGCCAACCCTATCCTTCTCTTCGGGAATATTGTGGCCAAGAGTCAAAGTTAAAAGTTTGTTTGCTAATAACTCATCAAACAACGTATCTGCTTTTGATAAGTTAAAATAATATTGTCTATTCGATACAGCCACATTCTTTTTGGCTGGCTGTGTTGCTAACATACTCACAGGCTTGTTAGCCTTCTTTAATGTTTCACAAACCACAGGTTTTTTTCCTATTACTTATGCAACACCTATGCCACTTCTATGTCAAACTCAACCTCTTGGTAATAAGTCCCTAATGAGGCTGCATTTCTTTGTTGCTCTTCTTAGAGAATGGCCTCATAGCTGGTTGCCCTTGAGGACAACTCAAATAAGTATCTAAACATTATGCCTTCAAACTTTTTCCTAAGCTCAAAATCTAAACCATTCTGAGCTAGTCTTGTGACTTCTATTTTAGGCATGTGCACATGACATCTTTTTTTTTTTGCTTTCTTAAACCCGTCGATGTACTATTCTGCACTTTCTTCTTGTCTTTGTTAAATTTTGACAAGTCTACCTTTATCACCTCAAGCCCAGTTCTAAAAAGCTGAGCATGAAACTAACTCTTCATCTCTTGCCAAGTATGGACAGAATTTTCTGGCAAGTTAATAAACCATGTAAATGCCACTTTAGATAGAGAATGAGGAAAGAGTTTCAGTTTTAAATTGTCATCATAACTAGGTTCACCACATTGGAGTATGAACTTGCCTACATGCTCTATGGTTGATTGCCTCTCTTTCCCTGTAAACAAGGTAAACTCAAGAATCCTATATTTCCTTGGAATGGGGGTTATTTCTACCAACAGAGGGTAGGGACTCCTAAACATTGGTCTATCTAGCCTTCTCTGGCCTGGGCCATACAATTATTGTATAATGTTTATGATCGATTGTCTGTTTGGCATAGGGTCATGACCTATTTGCATGTGTTGTTGCCCCTTCCATAAAAGTCTTGTTCGAAAAGAGAAGGTCCAAGTGGTATAGCAGTGGTGGTTGATATGGCGATTGTTGGTGTGGTTGTGGATGTGGTGGTTGCTAATAGGGCGGCTGTCGCAATTCTTGTTGAAATAGAGGAGGCCTAAGTCTCATCAACTCTTGATAAGGTTGTTGGTGTATAGGTTCTTGCACATGCTGAGGTCTCACCATCTCTAGTTGCCTCACCCTTTGGTCCATTAGATTATGGTTACCATTTCTAGGGCCTTCACATGCCTGCTGTGTATACATTGGAGGCCTTTTTTGCCCCAAAGTCTAGGTCCTGGTCCCATGTCATTGTTATTAAAATCGAAAACTAAGTTTGGTGGGTATCCTTTTATCCCATTGAACTCAAAGACAGGATTTGAATTAATCCTCTCCTTATATTCATCTTGAAGTGTAGGAGGTCTGTAAAATGACACATGCTCATTTGTAGGCAAGGCCTTTGTAGGCCTTGATGTGTAATTTTGTGGAGTCAAAGAAGGACCAAGGTTTACCTTACTCCTTTGAGCTTCTTCTCTGAGCTGCCTTGATTGACTTGGCCTAATGTTATGCTTCTCAAATTCAGCAACGACTTCATCAATTGAAGCCTAATTTTCATGTGGATACAAACTTGCGAGAACTTTACTCACATGCAAAACTAGTGCTTTCCTAACATCCACTGGAGAGCCACTTGTCTGGCCTTCCACGAGTACATTGTGGCCATATCTTTGGCTATCATCCTGACCAGCCACTAAATGGCTGTCATCAACATTGTCTCTGACTTCTTCATTATAACCTTCTCCTAAGACAGTGTCATGCATCTCTGGGGACTAATCAATTTATTTCTTCTTAGCCATTACTCCAAATTAGACAATGTCCCATTGAGCGTACCAAAAAATTGTTAGTAAAATTTTTGTTAGGCTTAGATTAGCGGAGCCTTAACCAAAATATCACCAAACAACACAATGATCAAGCAATTATGTTGAGATTCTATGCCTTGAAAATTTCAAGGACTTCTTTGGAGTAAAAATAATAACAAAACAAACAAGAAAAGAGAGAGAGAGAGAGAGAGAGAGAGAGAGAATAAGAATAAGAAGAAGAAGATGAAGATGAAGATGAAGATGATGATGATGATGATGATGATGATGATGATTGAATGAACAATCAAGTACAAGTAAAGTTCATTAAGACTATTCCTATCTAAGTTTAAACTACTCCTAAGTAGATTAGATCTACTCCTAGGATAGAAAAGAAATAAAAATCAAGTTATGTATTGATTTGTTGGTGATCTTTACAATAAGGCCCAAAAAAAAAAAAAAAAAAAAAAATGTAGGAAAAAACTTATATTAATCATCATCTAACCACCCATATAACTTCCACCTTTTTACATTGCCACTTGTCTTTAATCCCTTAAATCTTCAAAACTTGACTTGACTTCTCTTAACTTTCAAGATTTTCTTGCATAATCATAATAATAATAACAATAATAATAATAAATAATATAAAGTTTAAACCTAGTTATAATCAATATAAATTTTATTTATGGTACAAACAGAATCGTTGAATTGTGTGTTTCTATTGACGAATTTTGTTGTGACGAAAATAGAAAAATCATAATAGAGTACCTTTATCCACAAATATTAGCCACTTTTCATAGCTTTTGCTACTTTATAGCCACTCCTCATGTCCCATCGGTTGAGCCGCTCCTATTTCTCTCCATTTCAATAGACAGGTCGATTAAATGAGTATAGTGTGATGCCAACTTTTTTACCTATATGACTCTCCTTCCACCCTCCTATAGTTAGTGTGGCCACTTTTCAAGCACCAAAAAAAAAAAAAAAAAAAAAAAAAAAAAACAGCAACAACAACATGAGTTTGTGCTATCTCTTGCCTTTCTTTCTAACCAGTAATGTTAGAGACTAAGAATTTAGACACAAAAAAATATCAAGAAAAATTATGTAATAATTGAATCTAGATCACATATTATTTTTTCTTAATAATTTTTGTGTCAGATTTCTTGATCTCTAACATTACTCATTTCCAACTAGAAATTAGGAAAGAGTTGGCTTGGTTTCACACGTTGTCTATGTACATTAGTGACCCTTATATCCTTTATCACTGAGTGGTAATTTAGGGGGCCTTAGTTAGTGATTCGGATTGTTTCCCTTTCAACAATGAAGCTTATCTCCCACCGTCTCACTAGTCGACCTTGATGCTTGTTATTTTGAGGTCATACCAATTATCAATCTAAATTCAAGTTTAAAATTTATAAGGAATAAATAATTTGACTCATTTCCAATCATATCATGAATGTTCGGAATTCATATTATATGGGAAACATTACTTGTGGGTAATTCGTACTACATTTTCATAAGAGTTTTGATTTGTGGCACTAAAAAGTTGAGTATTAATGTCCCTAATTTCTATATAAGGCAAAAAAAAAAAAAAAAACAAAACAAAACAAAACAGTTATCTAAAATAAAAAATAGGGACATTGGTGCTCAACCTTTTAGTGTCACAAATTATTTTTGTTTTCATAAAGATTTAAGTGTCTAATCTTACTTTTTGAACAGTGCAATCCACTTTGGTCATCATGTATCTGGATTGGACAGTTGATAAGAAGAAAAGTTGTTAAAAAGCACAGAATAGGGGGCCTCCACTTGAATTGAATTTTAGAAAATGAGTGGGAGTATTAATTAGTGTTATTATTAATGATGTGATAATAAATTTTATCATGAATGATTTGATATTTTAGCTTTGGTATTATATATATATATATATTTATTGAGTATCATGTTATTAATGATTTTTTTAAAGTTTTAAAATTAATGATCTCTATCATTATTGATATGAAAATATGCGACCATCAGGGCAGGTGTACTTTCATCATATGATGATGCTGTTTATTGTTTTTGTGTGTGGGTCATGCTAGGCTATTTATCCCTATTTATCTATTCAAAACAATAATAATCCCGTGATCGAATTTGAGTATCGAAATATTATTTGATGTTTTTTAATGCTTTAGTTTGATGGCCTCCGCCTTTTGTACAAAATATGAATTTTGGTGTATTTAATTTCTTTTTTTTATTAATTTTAATTATACATTACTTCTCAAATGTTATGGGAAAAAAATCATAAAAACTATTTAACATTAATTTAAAATACAAAATGTCAACCAACTAATGTAACTAAAAGTACATAGCATGATAATAAATTTAACCTTAATTGAAATAGATTTGTTGTTCAAAGAACAAAAATTATGAATGATCAAAAAAAAAAAAAGAAAAAGGAAAAGAAGAGAGAACTAAGCTCAACTAACCTTATTCATTGAAAAAATAAAAAAAAAGCTCAACTAACCTTGATAGCAATTCAAATCTTTTAGAACTTAAAAGATTGGATACTCGTAGCATGTAGATTTTATGTATAACTTATCTATGTCTTTTCCGTGATTGTAATAGCTTGGAAAAAAAAAAAAATTAAAAAAAGGTGATTTTATATACAAAATTAATTAGGTCATCAAAAAAAAAAAAAAAAAAAGGGGGTTAAAACAAAGGTGGAATAGTCATAACGGCCAAAATGTTTTATTTTAACAGTGCTATAATGGGCATTACACCTTCTACGTAGGCTTCGTTTGAAAATAAATTATTTTAGTAATTTTTTGACATTTTACAAAAAATATATATATAAAAATAGAGAGAATGATATAACAATTTATAGTGACTTTTTAATTTTTATTTTTTTTTTAACTAAAAGTAAAGGTCGCCAAATGGGACTTAATAATGGTGGCCACTACAATTATATATTTTAATGGCACCATTATAGCAACAATAAAAAGTGCTAGTAACTAGGTGATCATGGATTCGATGACTTGTTTAACCTAGCTCAGCATGATATTTTTAAGGCATAGGAAAAAGATTTAACTCATAGGGATGGATTCGGCTGAGATTTTAAACTTTCGTTGGGCATGTCAGATTTTTTAATTTTTTTTTGATTATTTTAGTTACAAAAAAGTAAAATAAGTTTTTTAATTTAATAAAATAAAATATCACATTTAATTCATAATAATTTTTTTTTCTCTTACAAAAGTTAAAAAAACCTATCTCATACGAAAGCCAAAAAGTTAACCCCATATCCCAAACGAAAATCCATATAATTTTCAAACTAAATTTGGGATAAGGAGTTTTAATCTGGCTTGGTCTACTCATTTATAAAATATTAGTTTTAATATTAATATTATATTATTTAATTACAAAATAAATTAAATAATTAATAAAAGATTAAGATATAAGATTTAAATTAAAATAATTTTTAATATTGGGCGAATTACATTAACGGTCCTTGTAGTTTAGAGTTTGCATCACTTTGATCCCTTATTTTGAATTATGATATATTTTACTTTGAATTTTGAATCACATTCCAAATAAGGACAATTGAAGATATTGTTGCTCCATTTCAAGGACAAAGTTATCAATTTGATAAAGGCCCTGTTTGGTAGAGCTGTGAAAAAGTGCTTATAGCTTATGTCTAAACAGCTTATAGCTTATAACAATGAACATAAGCTGATTTCTTACTTATAAATTAAGCATCTCCTGTCCCACTCAAAGAATTAGCAGATTTCTGACTTTCAAAAAGCTATAAGCTATAAGTTATAAACTAGACCAAACACATCAAAATAACTTAAATTAAGCTGAAAGCTGAAATAAGCAGCTTTTAAGCTGCACCAAACAGGCACAAAATATAAACTAGTTTAACAAAAATAAATTTCAAAAAATTATTTTTAAATTTTTAAAAATTATTTCTACTCACTAAAGATAAAATTATATAAAAATGATAAGTTTCTTATATTTTTATTTTTTTACCAAATTAATTTTTTAGTATATGTTTAGATGATGATCATGTAATAGGAGGTTGTTTTTGTTGATATTTTTATATGGTTATCATGTAATAGATAGTTATATTTGTTGTTAACAGATATTTTTTTTATGATTATCATGTGATGAATGGTTATTAGATTTTTAATGTATAATCGATATGTTTAATATATAAAATGTTTTTAGTTTTGGATTTTTAGATTTAATAGATTGGTTTAATAATGACATTAAAGTTATCGCCATGTTTGGCTTTTAAAAAAAATAATAATTAATTTAACGAACTTAAATATCAAAAAAAAATATTTCTACCCTCCCAAAAGATAAAATTATATAAAAATGATGTGTTTTTAATTTTTTTTCACCAATTTAATTTTAAGTTTCTTAGAAAAAAATTTTAAAAATAGATTCTGAAAATCAAACTAAACAGAACTTTATAACAAAAAAGTTTTAACATTATTCATTAAAAAAAAGGTTATTATATTTTAAACAACTAAGTTAATCAATACAAAATAAGTTGTATGTCGACTTTACCCTTCAAAAATAAAACAACAATGCCTTCAATTGTCTTTATTTTAAGCGAAATTTAAAATTCAATGTTAAATATATCACAATTGAAAAGTCGGGAACCAAAGTGACAAGCCCCAAACTATAGGAATTGTTAGTATAATTCACCTTTTAATGTTTTTAATTCAAATCATTATTAAAAGGGTCTAAATAATTTAATAATTCTTCAAGACAAAATAATAATAAGAATAATAATAATAGCCCATATTTATTGAGTTAGATGCGTGAGCTTGAAATTTAAAAGTTATTTTAAGGTTAAGTTTGGGATAGTTCAATTAGACCAAATATCGAGCTGCGCCAAACCAAACTTGGGAATGACATATATATGTGCAATCTCAACCTACTATTTGTCCACCGCTAACAATAACAGTGAAACCATTTTGCAACTTTTGAAACTTTGTTTTTATGATAATATAATTATAACATATTAGATCGACTCCAAGAAATGAGACATAATAGTTGTATTAGCCGAGATTGTGTTTATCTTCTTCCAATAGACTCTACATCACAATAGGCATTTTTGTCAATTTTTATTTTGACTCTTCACAAGTAACTAGTGTTTATTACTAGGTAAAAAGTCTCATTGCCACTGCTTAGGTTTCTATCTATTATTCTTTATTACTTCGTTATTCCAATCTGTTGATCACATATATGCCTCTATTTCTCTGTCCTTCCTCTTCGTTTCTCTTTTGTATAAAAATATTATTTTAAAAAATAATTTAATAATATATTTTTTAAAAATAAATATTTACAAATGTGACATCATCAACCACATCAACACTATGTGCATAGACATCATATCATAAAAAAAAAATTACATTTTTTATTTATGTTTATAAGAATTTTTTTTAAAAAAAAATTAGTTAAATTAATTTGATCCATTAACTAAAATAAAGAATATTATTAAAATGCATACTAATTAAACTAATTATACAAAATAAAGAGAGTACTCTTAATACGTACTTTATCTTCAAATTGGGTTAAACTTTAGTTTGGCAGCCTCAAGAGTTAGATATTTTAATTTTGAATACCAATGATTGAGGAGGTTTTTGAAGCCCAGTCTCATGTTCTAAATTTGGCCCTAAAATCGCATCATTATTATGAGTTCGTTTAAGAAATGAGTTGATTTTTTGACTTTTTAATTTGGGATTAAAAAATCTCGTTTGAAATAAATTTTTTAACTTTACTGACTTTTTATTAAAAAAAGAATATAATAATTATTAATTAAATATAATATTTTATCTTATTAAAATAGCCCTAAACCCAACCAAGCAAGTTGCCAAAGGAAGGCTACATTTCTTTCTTTGAATAAATCCAAGCTTTGTTGGCCCCTTCTTTTTTGAAGCGACAACTAACAAAATTCTACATAAATTTTGCATAAATCCAAGCTTTGTTGGCCCCTTCCAAGCTTTGCATTCTCTGTTACTCACAACCTAACAAAATTCTGCATAAATTCATAATTTTATTTTGAATGAATTACCCTCACCTTTTTCAAGTACGACAAAAAATATAATTAATCATATAAATTTAACATAATTATACTAACTTTTTTTTCAGTAAGATTAAAGTGATTAAAATTAATGCAAATGATGGGTGAATACTTAAATATAAATAAATAAATATAGATTTTAGTAGAAAACATATGACAACATTATCATTTTATCCATACGATTAACGAATTACTAATAAAAAAAGAACACAAGTATTATGTGAGCTAAAATTGTAAGAGAGACTGGTATAATTATGCTAAAAATGTGAGACTAATTATATTTTCTTTAAATTTTAGAGGAGGTGAGTGTAATTTATCCTTTTATATTTTTAAAAAAATATTTTTTCACATGATGTGGTACACAAGGTTGAAATTTTGAAATTGAAAACATAATTATCTTAAATAATACAATAAGAACCACTTAAATGAGTTAAAAAATATTTATAAAATTTGTTAGTTTGTGCAACGTTACTCTTTTAACATGTATGAAAAAAATATCTAGAAAAATTTCTGTCAATCAATGAGTCTCACTTTTATTTATTTTTAAACAATATTATACAAATTAACAATTTTTACTATTAATCATGAAATTTAATATTTAAAATGAAATCTCTTACAATAATATAATCAGTATTTTAAAAAAATAATTAATTTATCCAACATTATTATCTTCTTCACTACAAGAAAATGCAGAATTAGCGACTAAAAAAATCATTTTCGCCGTTGAAAGTGCCATTTTCGGCGACAAAATGGAATTAGTAGCCAAAAGTAAAGACTTTTGGCAACTAAAACAATTTAGTAGCCAAATGTATAGTTATTGGCGACTAAAAATCAATTTAGTCGCCGATTATATGGGTTTTACCGACTAAAGATTTTTTAGTAGCTAAAAGTGACGGTTTTTGGCGACTAAAATATATAGTAGCCAAAAGTATAGGTTTTGGCGACCAAAAAACAGTTTGGCCGCCGATTATACGTGTTTTGGCGACTAAAAATAGTTTGGTCGCTGAAAGTGAAGCTTTTTGGCTACTAAAAAAAATTTAGTAGCTAAAAACAAGCAATTGGCGCCTAAAATTCAGTTTAGTAGCCAAAAGGGGACGTTTTTGGCGACTAAAAACAGGTTTAGTCGCCAAAACTATTTATTTTTAAGCGAAACTTATTTTTTTAGTGACTAAAAAATAATTAGAAGCCCAAAATTATAGAATTGGCGACTAAATAATAGATTTAGTCTCCAAAAGTGGCCTCAATTTTTTTATCGTAAATAATTTATTTTTTATATAAATTATATTGAATAGAAATAATTATATTTATATATATATAGTTTTATATTAATACGGGTTAATATACTATATAAATAATATATATTACATATATATTCATGTGGTGTTGTAGTAGCATAGTGGAGGGAGTGTGTTGCTAAAGGTTTAAAACCTGGGACAGGTTGGTGGTTCGAATCTTAGAAAAAGTAAAAAAGTTGGTTTTTTTTTTTTTTTTTTTCCACGGAAGCACCTTTGGCGACTAAAATTGTTAGTCGCCAAAAGTCTTTATTTTGGCGACTAAATGGTTTAGTCGGCGATTCAGTGAGTATTGGCGACTAAAGGCTTAGTCGCTAAATGTATGATTTTCAAAAGTGTAAATCACTATTGGCGACTAAAACTTTGGTTGCTATAGACCTTGTTTTTGCCGACTAAAAAAGTTTTAGTCGCCAATACCTCCGGCCACCATATATTCGCGACAAAAGCGGCGACTAAAAATTTTAGTCGGGAAAACTAAAAAGTTGACTTTTGGCGACTAAAAATGGACTTTTGGTGACTAAAAATTTATTTGCCAAAAGTGATTTTTCTTGTAGTGCTTCATACATGCTTCATTTTTATTTAAAATTGAAATTTGTTGTTTAATGCAAATTTTTACAAAAATATTTTTTCTCAATACATAAAAATTACCTTGACATCAACCAAGACATTTAAAAATGGGTATTTCAGTGAGACAAGATTGATCATCATAACCAAACCACCACGTTTTGATCCTAACCAAAACACTAGATAATGTTAAATTATTAGGTATTATGAGAGGATAACAATGTGTTGCGCTAATTAATAATTGATAACATTTTAAAGTGGAGAAAATTGTTAAACAGTTCACTTTAGCAATTGGCCAAGTCATTTGATTTAGTAGATATTTTCTGTTAGTGAAAGATCCATCAATTATGAAATCTTTGGTGAGGAGTTCTTTTATTTGTTTAGAAAGATATTTTCAATTTTATCGTCTAATTTATTTGTTGACAATTTGTTCAAAAAATTTTCTTATCTCTTGAATTTTTTTTTTCCTATCTACTCAAATTTTTTTCTATCTATTCAAAATTTTTCCTATCTGTTCAATTTCTTTACCCTATCTGTTTAATTTTTTAATCTTTTCAATTCAAGTTTCCCCCAAAATCTTTGTTATTGAAGACATTATCTGTTCAAATTTTGAACCTATCTCAACCTATCTGTTGATTTTTTTTTTTTTTTTGTTATTTGTCAAAATTAGCACCTATTTGTTAAATTATGAATCTGTTAAAAATAATATTTGTTGCAATATGTGTCATTTTGAACAGGTTTGAACCATTTTTGAACAAATTTGCATTACATGAGGTCTTATCTGTCATATTTTCAACAATCCGGCAGTCCAAACAAACCAGATCCAACAATAATAGATCTAATTCAATGTTATTACAAATCTATTTCATCATCAACAACATTCATCATCAATAAAAACAACAACAAGAAGAAAAGATCAACAATAGTAGCTAGAAAAGGAGGGGGGAAAAAACTGAACCAAGTATTGTACAGAGAAGGACAAGAAAAAATCAATGAGTAAGAGTGTGATCCGAGGTCTTCGAATCTGAAGGCAAACGGACCTCTGAGGGTGATAATGATTTTGTCATCAGAGACCACAGACATCTCAGATAATGATCATGAAATTACACTGACAGTAATAGGGAGACTTAAGAATCAAGCAAAATCTGGCTTACAAATCAACAGAATTCAAATCAAAATCATTCCAAAAACAAACAAAGCATTTTTTATACATCATTAATGTGTGTGTGTGTAGAAAGAGAGAGAGAGAGAGAGAGAGAGAGAGAGATTACCTCTTTGCCGAGGAGATTTGAGAAGTATTGCTCGGCTTGAACATTGGTGACATCACCTTGGAAAATCGTCATCTTCTCCACCTTCCTCCACATCTTCTACATCTGCTTTCGTCGCCAAAACCCTAACCCTAACTTCTTCTTCATTGCTACTACTGCTTCCTCTGACAACGACATCATTCTCTTCTAAATAATCTTCGTCACTGAAGACGAAAAGGAAGACAATGAGAAAGCACTTCAAGTAAAGGGACTAAGAGGGAAGCTCACTCGCAACTTCAAGTATCTACGAATCTGGCCAGCAAGAGAGAAGAGACGGCGGCGGTGTAGCAATTGGTGAAGGAAGAAGCCGGTAATGACAGATTTGATTCGCTCAGATATGAGGGAAACAAATAGATGAAGAGAAGAAGAGAGAAAATGAGAGAGAAGAGAAAAAGAGACGATTGGTAAGACAAAGGTGATGGTGGTCAATCGATAGCAACATCGGTGACAGAGGTGAAAAGAAGAAAAGAGAGAGAGAAAGAGATGGACGAGATGGCTAAACCGTGGTTAAAAGATTATATATGCACACAAGGGTATTTTGGTCTTTTCTTCTAAGTATGTCCTTATAAACAAAGTATTTTAGAGTGTGAACTTTTAACCAAACAAAATTTAAGTTTGGATTTATCGACCAAGTGCCATTTAAATTGTCATAGAATAGTAACACAAAAATAATATTGAGACTAATAATTATTAATTTAGAGCACTCTTTTAATTTATTTCAAGAGCATTGAATAATATCTTAAAAGTAAACATAGGGACTATTTCGTGTAATTTATTTGAAAAGTACACATAGGGACTATTTAGTGTAATTTATTTGAATTACTTATAGTTCACTCAGACCAACAATCCAAATTTAAAATTTATGAGGAATTTGCCTAATTATTTATTTATTTATAAAGACAACAACAATTTGAAAGATCATATTATCCTAACCTATTTGTCATTGTGTCCACCTATCTATCTACCTCTATCGTCGACAAAAGTGAATATTCGAGCGACAGTGATGGGCGTAGTATGTGAGAATAGAGAGAGAAAATAAAGATAAAAAAATTGTAAGCGTACAAATGAAAAAACAAAATGTCTTTCAAAATAATGATTTATGCTTTCACTAATATATTTTATTAATTATATTCTTAAATTTAAGACAATAAATTATACTTTTTATCAATATATTTCATTAATCATATTCTTAAAATTAAAACAGATCAATCAATAGACTTAATTTGATATACATAGAACCATAAAAGTGAACTTATCACCAATAAATCATTATTTATTTATTTTTCTGTTTTATGAGTCTTGTGCCCAATTATGTAATATAATTTTTGTTTACAGTTTATTAGATGGAAATAATTTAAATAAATTTTTTTTAAAAATTAATTATTTAAAAGTTAGGAGATGAATATTTTTGACTTATGCTAATTTTCAACTTATAAGTTGTTCCAACCATGGCCACAGTGTGAAACTTAGGCCTGTCTGGGAAGGTGAATTTTTAGTTAAACAGTTACTACAAATTATCAAATCATTCTCTTTCTTTATTTATTTTTTTACGTCTTCTCATAAAAAAAAAAATCACAAAAAAGAGAAAAAGAAGAGTAAACTCCAAAACACACACGACCTTATTTGAGAATAAGCTAAATTAGTCAATAAGTCAACCTAAACTAAGGCCTCATTTGGAAACATATTATTTTAGTAATTTTTTGACTTTTTACAAAAAAAATGTGTAAAAAAATAGAAAGAATGATGTAACAATATATTATAATAATTTTTTGACTTTTTAATTAAAAGTGAAAGTTCCCAAACCAAGCCTAAATTAGTGATTTTTTTGACTACTTTAGGCTTGGTTTGGTTTGGGAACTTTTTGTGTATGTGTGTGAATGAGTGTGTTTAGCCGAGCCCTAACACATACACATATATCATATATATAAACGGGGGCAAATTAGTAATTTCATGTCGGGGAACCGGGCCAGGGTTGGGCCGGGTCTGGGACTGAAACATACATCCCCATCCCCGTCCCCGGCCCGAATGTCATCGGGGATTAAATTTTTAATACCATCCCCGGCCCGTCGGGGGTATTTTTCGGGGAATAACCATTCAATTCGAGGTCGAGGGATCGGGTCCCCATTGGGCCAGGTTCCGATTGCCATCTCTAATTGGAATCTCGTGAACTGGTCCTACTTTACCTCGAACATATCATCAATTTGGTAAATATCATTCATCCTTCATGAGTCCCCATGACTCCTCTCACCATCTCCATATAATGAGCCGCATTGACTCCTCTCACCATCTCCGTATAAGAGTCAAGCTTATTTGAGCACTTTGGGCAAGTTTGGCATATGCAAAATAATCCATCTTTTTATTTTTTTTATCTTTTTTTTTTTATCACATTATCTCTCTATTTTTTATACATCTTTTCGTAAAAAGACAAAAAATACACTTATTTAGGTCATCCCAAACAACCTCTTTAGCACACCATACTAAGTAATTGATATAGCTCTCTATATATATATATGTATATGATATACCATGGATGGAGAAAGTAGGAAGAGAAAGATGGAGAATGAAGAAGAAGATGATGACGAAAAGAAGATGCAAAAGTTTTTCGCCTTGATAAGAAGCACACGAGACGCGCGCAAACGGGTTATGAGCGGTGTTGACAAATTACAGGAGGAAGAAAAGAAGAAAGGGAAGCCAGCAGAGGCTTGGAACCCGTCGTTCCAACTGGAAGATTTCATGGAGGGTGGTGGTGATCAGTCTAAAGGTCCTCCTCCTCCTCAGGCAAGCCTAGCACTAGCAGTAGTAGTAGCAGGTCCTTCTAAAAAGAGAAGATAAAGCTAAAGAACAATAACAAGAAGAAGATCATAAAAAAGGTCACAATGATAGGTTAGACCTCAAGCTTTCATTGTAATAGCAAAAGTCAAAGAATGTACAAGGCTGGTCTTTTGGGCATGTTGACATGTTTTCAGAATGATCCAACTGTTCAAAATTCACATAGGTTTCATGGGTTCACCCCCATTGTCAACATAAAAGTAGAGATAAAAAGAGGGGTTAATCTTTCTCTTTGATTTTGGCTGCATAATTGTACTTACACATTATATAATCGCCACTCACAAGCCCGCGTTAAAATAAATGCTTACGAATGAGTTTACAAACACAACTGGCCACCAAATAGGACACATAATGTATATGAACGGATAATATATTTAATAGTGGATCTCACTAACAAATCTTGTAAAATTCTATCTATTCATGTGTATTTTGTGTTTAATTTTATGATTAGTTTTTGTGTTTGTAGCAGAACTGACAGTCATTAACCAATGCGGGAATGAAATAGAAATCATTCAAACTGAATTGTCAAAAAATATGAATCACATTGGTCACAAAGCTTAGCACCAACTATGGTGTTTCACAATCTAAAGAGGATGTCCTTAGTTTGATACCTTTACTCACATGAGATTGCAAAGAAAAACACCACACTGCAAGAACTAGAAATGAAATTAATAATATCAAAGTAAATTTTCTAAGACAATATGTCTATAAGTGCTTTTGTGGTCAAGATAAATTGTTTCCTCTGTGGTGTGCGTTTTTTTGTCTATTCTGTACTATTTGTAAGTTTCAATTTCTCTTCTTCCTATTTACATATATGTTATGTAATCAAAAAGAGAAAAATAAGAGAGAAAATATAGTAAGAACTCCTCAGGATGATACTATTTCAACAAGTTCTAATTTCATGCTTTCATCTAGGTGTGGAGTGCTCAAGATTGCCTTTACTTGGGATGGTCTAACTTTGCCAAAAGTTATATCTACTTAAGCAAAATATAATTTAATCAATAACATTCAACTGGCTTTATACCGGACTTAATGTAATAATAATGATGATGTATTATAATTTATAACATAAATGTTGGAGAATAAAACTTGATTTTTCTAGAGGATTCTATATACACAAGACATAGGAATTGAAAGGATATGCATGCCTTTTATAAATAGTTAGACATGGTCAATATATTAATGTTAGATCAAAGGTCATCTTGGAAATATAAACATTAACAAGTTTGGCATCCCAATATAAGTGCACTTATTTCATCTTTTTATCTTTTTTGGGTCACATCAATCAACATCTCCTCTCTACTTTTTCTACACATAATACAAGAAAGGTCAAAAAGTGCACTTATTCTAAACTTTCCAAACTGTACAGGACTTAAATAGATACATATAAACCCATGTACTCTAGACACTTTGTTTCAAGTGGAATGAAAGTTTGTTTGTGGTGAGACAAGAAGCTTGCAAATGGAATGGGCCAATTTCAAATGCCTCAACTCACAAAAGCTAACTATGATAATTGATGCATTCGTATTGCAAGGGTTATTGAAAGAAAACACTTGGTTCATTAGATCTTGAGTTTAATTATATTGTTGTTGCTATAGAGGAGTCAAAATATTAAGGGGTTGTTTGGGGTGTCCTAAATAAGTGTACTTTTTGTCTTTTTGGATTAAAAAGTTGAGGAAAAAAATATGGATATTTGGGTTAACTTTTTAAATTTTTTTAAAAAAATGTGTATCAAAAAATTGTATAAAGAAGTGTGTAGGAGAAAATTAGTAATGTGGGTTGGCAGCTGTACAATCTGAGGGGTTGAATTGATGGTAAGAAATTATTGGCTACTTTTCGGACATTGCACAGAAGGTTTTGTTCGGCCTGTGGAGGCCATCACGGGTCCCATTTTGATAATCTGAACCGTTTAATGTGTAGAATGCGTTAAGTACTATATATCTATGAAAAATCATGTTGATCGGATATCGATAGCTATTTGATTAAATTTATTTTTTTTCAATCGTTAATTATAACACCATCCAGTTTTTTAGAAAAAACTTATTTGATCATGTAGTTATCGATATCCGATCAACGTAATTTTTTATAAATATATAATACTCGATGAGTTCTACACATTGAACGGTTCAGATTATCAAAACGGGACCCGTGATGGGCCCCCACGGGTCAAGCAGCTGTGTGTGGAAATTGTACCCAAACTATGCTACAAAAGTTAACAAACGCTGCACAACGCAGTCTTAACATGATTGCTGAGTTATGATAACCGTGTGGAACATTATTTTTTTAATATATATATATATTTTGTGAATAGTGATAACTTTTTAATTTTTTGAATAACTTTTTGACTTTTTGGAGAGATGCCAAACTTAGCCTAAGACTTCATGACCATTGGTCAACTCATGGGATCATTGCAAGTTCATGAAGAAAAGTTACAAAAAAGAAACAAAAGCCTTTAGAGCAAGTGTTGCAAACAAGGCTCTTTTTGAAGGAGATGGAAGAGAAACGTGGAAGATTCCCAAAGGGGTCAAGGACATGGCAAGGGACGATGCCGATGTAGAGGAGATCAAAGGGGTGGTCACTACATCGATTACAAAGATGCAAGAATCCAAAACTTTGCATCAATTGATAGGGCTTGGAGAAGAAAAAGACAAAGCTCATCAGAAATGAAAGAGCGTACGTTGAAATGGACTACACTAATGTAGAGGAGATCAAAGAGGTGGTCACTGCATGATTTACAAAGATGCAAAAAGCCAAAATTTAATCACCAGGGAGTAGAGAAGAAAGAAGACAAAGCTTGTCTTAAATGAGAGGGTGTGGAAGAGGAAACACTCCAAGGAAAATCTCAAATTCAATGCTTTAATTGTCAACAATTTGGGCTTTATGCTTTAGAATAAAGAAGTGCAGTTAACACTTTTGAAGAAAAAGTCAATTATGTTGAAAAGGGAAATGAAGATGTAGGGCCACTTTATTGTTGGCATATGAAAAAGGGAATAAAAAAATGCTTCTGTTTATTAAAATTATTTTTGTTTCAGGATAGATCATCTTTTGGTGAAGGAACATCATTGAAAACCTTACTGTTATGAGATTCTCTAATCTTGTTTTTCAGCCACTATGGAATCGAACATATGTACGCAATATATAGGTAGATCTTTTTGAAAAATGACCCTCGCGTATGGCTTAGGTTTATATCTGCATCTTTTTTTTTTTTTGAACAGCAAAAAAACCCTTTATTGATGAAAATTGTCAAAAAGAAATTACATCAAAAAAGGATGAGGGAGTGCAAAAGGCATCAAAGCAAAACCTCACGATCCCAACTAGGTTGGCACCGCGAGGGAAGCCCAATCATTTGCCAGCACACCACAAGGTTGAAGAGAAAACAACCACGAGGAACAAAGAAGAAATCAAAACAATACACCACCAAAACAGACTCCCAAGAATACCAAAACACCAACATACACCCTCCCAACTGACCTCCCAACCCAGCAGACCTCCCAACCCAGCAATACCCAACCCAGCAGGCCTCCCAGAATACCACTACCAAACAGATCAAAACAGATCAGAATACCACTACCAAACCACCAACATACACCCTCACAGCAGCTGGCCTGCTCTGATTCCAGCAGCAACCCATAGATTCCAACAAAACTGACCAGAAGACTTGGGTGTGTCGATCCAAGGAAGGTAATCATAATAGTTGTTTGGACTTCGGTATAGCAATCTGTCATTTACATGTAAAACATGATATACTTGTAATTTTGATTTGTTGTTTTGCATAGGTATTTTGATGAATATGGAATCATTCGTGATATTGTACACAGTCATATACTCCAGACAATTGTATTACTTGCTATGGAGCCACCATTAAGTCTTGATGGCGAAGATAAACGAAATGAAAAGGTACACAGCTATTTCTTGGCAACATATATATTGCAAAGTCAAATATCACAGATTCACCACATTGATGTATCTTTTGATCTTTACATGAAACTGTTGGAACAATCTTCTATGTAAATAAAATAAACTGAAATAATTCAAATAAAATAAAATAAAACTTATAGAATTTATTTTGTTGAACCGAATAAATAATTAAAAACCAAGTCGAGTGTGAGACACTCTGTCCTTAAGATAGCTTCGCCCCGATACGGTGCTTATAGTTGAGTGGCGTTTATCTCCCAAGATACAATGATCTTCACAAATTGTAGTAGCACTCCAAACAATTTGTTCGGCGAACCAAACCTGTATTCTAACTCTCTGAATTTAATTCTAAAACTAAAATGAAGAACAATGCACCAAAGATAAAGTTGGACAGCACAATCTGGGATTTTCAGACTGAATTTAGGGTGTAAAAACACTGCTGGAATGTTGGTATATATAGGCAACTAAAACAGACTCGAACTGGTGCATTATGGAAGTAAACAGGTGCAAATTCAAACTGCACAGGTATAGTTTGAATTTCAAACAGATCTGGCACTGTTTCAACAGATAACTGCAGCAGTAATTCATCTGTTAAGAAATTGCTCAAAACCGAATCTATAACTGCTCAAAACCGGATCTGTTATGGACTGTTTTGAACCTATTTTGTCATAGACTGAATAAGGAAAAAAATTAAGACATAAATTAAATTCAAATTTGAATTTAATTAAATTTTTTCGCAATTAATTTTGAAAAAATTCAAAAGAATTTTTGTCCAAAAAATTAATACAAGAACCTACCCGACCCACACCCGCGCCCAGCACGGTCGGACGGACAGCGATGACGGTGCGTGCACGTGTGGTGGTTTGGGCTAAGGTATATTTTGTCCATAACTCTTCCTTTCTACAAACTTGGGGTGCCCCTTGGGACCCAACCCAAGTGTTGTAGGCTAGAGCATTTATACTCAACAAAACTCTCTTAAAGTTTCAATGTAAGATAACTCTTTCCAAAGAAACCCACATTTACCTCCTTAAATTTTGCTATTCCACGAACCCGAAAACGACGTCATATTCCTATTCACTCATAAATGGTTTTGATGAACCGTCTTCACTGTATATATGACTTGCCATGCGTCAAGGAACACTTCATCTCTTCGGATCCACCCCCAAAAGATATTTGGGGCCTACTCAATTTTGGGCTCAAAGTAGGCTCAAAATAAGCCTAATAAACCAATTTTTGTCCAATAATCCCCCACATGAATGGAATTTGACGGAGAGAAAACGCAACAACATAATCTAAATACAGAGAGTACAGAAATTGAAAATATTCTGCAAAGAATAGGTAGCTTTTGGCTTTGAACCTTCCCTTATGAGACACTATCGAATTTACTAGCTAATTAGTGAAGATGATGTCTTAAACTGTTCAGCCGTTTGTATAAACCAAGACAATAGAACTCACACAGTATATCCCCACACACAGTTAATTCTCACGATTGTGTTCATTTTGGCCCTGAACAACCTGGTCTTTCATGAGTGCTCGAGAGAATTGTAGCCCTTCACAAATCTCATAGAACCGGCCCAGTTCACACTCACATAAGTGATTCTTATAAAGAGTATCCTGCCATACTCCACTAGGTTTACCTAGATATAAAAATCATTAAAATTTTACTTAACCTTTAACACTGCAGACATCATTATTTCATCAAAGAAATGGGTAGGAGTTAGACTCTCCAGTGATCTTTCTAAGTCATACACGACTCAGTTGTCCATTTGAACCTAGATCATGGGATCTCTAGTCAACTAGGTTGGGTTGCCGTTGTGGTAACTCTTATTTAATAGGCTTTAGTCATATTCCCTTCGATGAATTCTCAACTAACTCTCTTGCTAACCCTTTGGTTAGTGGATCCACTATGTTGTCTTTAGACTTTACATATTCAATGAAAATAATTCCATTGGAGAGTAGTTGTCGCAAGGTGTTATATCGACGACGAATGTGTCATGACTTACCGTTATACATATGACTCTTTGCTCTACCAATTGCTGATTGACTATCGCAATGTATGCATATAGTAGGCACCGGTTTTGGCCATATTGGAATATCTTCAAGGAAGTGGCGAAGTCATTCTACGTCTTCCCCGGCTTTGTCTAAAGCTATGAATTCTGATTCCATAGTAGACCTAGCAATACAAGTCTGTTTGGAATATTTCCAAGATACAGCCGCCCCACCAAGAGTAAAGACATACCCACTAATGGACTTTGAGTCTCTAGTATCTAATATCTAATTTGCATCACAGTATTCTTTAAGTACTACTGGATATCTAGTATAATTAAGCCCAATGTTATGAGTAAATCGGAGATATTTTAGAACCCTTATAATTTCTTTTCAGTGTTCTACTCCCGGGTTACTCGTATATCTACTTAATTTACTTACTGCATAAGCTATATCTGGGCGAGTGCAGTTCATCAAGTACATTAAGCTTCCAATAATTTGGGCATACTCTAATTAAGAAATACTTTCTTGTACATTCTTAGAAAGATACAAATTAACATCTACAGGTGTTCTAGCAAGATGATCATCATCTTTGCTGAATTTGTCAAGTATTTTCTCAATGTAATGAGATTGTGACAAAGCATATCCTTCTGATGTTTTGGTAATTTTTATACCAAGAATTACATCAACAATGCCCATGTCTTTCATGTCAAAATGTTTATTCAACATTTTCTTGGTAGTTTTAATCATGTCATTATTACTACCTATGATTAGCATATCATCTACATAAAGACATACAATGACATAACCTTTGTCTGTGTTTTTAATATAAACACATTTGTCACTCTCATTAATTTTGAATCCATTTGACATCATTGCCTTGCCAAATTTCTCATGCCATTACTTTGGCGCTTGTTTTAAACCATATAATGATTTAATCAATTTACACATCTTCTTTTCTTTCCTTGGAACAGAAAACCCTTCTGGTTATTCCATATAAATTTCTTCCTCTAACTCACCATTTAAGAGAGCGGTTTTTACATCCATTTGATGAATTTCTAATTTGTATAAAGATGCAATGGCAATTAGCATTCTAATGGATGTTATTCTAGTAATCGGTGAGTATGTGTCAAAGTAATCAAGACCTTCTTTTTGTCTAAAACCTTTGACCACAAGTCTTGCCTTGTATTTGTCTATTGATCCATCCGCTTTCAATTTTCTTTTGAAAATCCATTTGTACCCAAGAGGTTTACAACCTGGTGGCAAATCTACCAATTTCCAAGTATGATTTTGCAAGATGGATTCAACTTCACTATTGATAGCTTCCTTCCATAAAGGAGCTTCCGGACTGGACATAGCCTCTTTAAAAGTTAAAGGCTCATTTTCTAACAAAAATGTTAGAAAATCTGGACCAAAAGATTTTGAGGTTCTAGTACGTTTACTACGCCTAGGTTCTCTTTCTCATTTTGGTCTAACTCTTGCTCTTGTTCTTGATCATGTTCTTGATCCTGACTAGTAATGGCATCATGAGATCTTTTATTGTTACTAGTCTCTTGTCCAGTCTTATTTGGAAATACATGTTCAAAGAAAGATACATTCCGAGATTCAATAATAGTATTTACATGCATTTTAGAATATTCTGATTTATGAATCAAAAACCGATATGCACTACTATTCTTGGCTTAACTAATGAAAATGCAATCAATGGTCTTAGGACCTATCTTAGTCTTTTTAGGACTAGGAATAGCCACTTTAGCCAAACACCCCCACACTTTTAAGTATTTGTAGGATGGTACTCTTCCATGCTACAATTCATAAGGTGTTTGATTCACTTTCTTTCGGGGTACTTTATTAAGTATATAATTAGTAGAAAGTATTGCTTCCCCTCACAAATTCTGAGGTAATCCAGAACTGATTAACATGGCCTTCATCATTTCTTTTAAGGTCCTATTTTTCCTTTCAGCAATTCCATTTTACTGAGGTGAGTAAGGAGCAGTGGTTTGATGAATTATTCCATGTTCTTTACAAAATTCACCAAAAGGTGATTCATATTCACCACCTCTATCACTTCTAAGTTTCTTGATTTTCTTACCAAGTTGATCTTCAACTTCATTCTTATATTGAATGAAAGTTTGCAAAGCTTTATCCTTGGTTCGAATTAAATAAACATAACTATATCTAGTATAGTTATCTATAAAAGTGATAAAATATTTTTATCCACCTCTTGTTTGAATTGATTTAAATCACAAATGTCACTATGAATTAATTCAAGTGGTTCCGTACTTCTTTCAATTAAATGAAAAGGAGTTTTAGATAATTTTGCCTCAACGCAAATTTCACATTTATGGTTTGAATCAATGTCAAATTTAGGTAAACATTCCGTATTAATTAATCTACGCAAAGATCCATAATTAACATGTCCTAGTCTACCATGTCATAAATTTGAAGACTCAAGCAAGTAAGAAGAAGATGTATTGAGGGTACAACGGTCATTACATTTAACTTGAAAAAGCCATCAGACATGTAACATTTTCCTACATACATCCCATTTTTGGTAAGTACAAACTTGTCACTTTCAAAAACTAGCCTAAACCCATTCTTACTCAACAAAGATCCGGAAACTAAATTCTTGCAACTGTCCGGTACATGCAACACATTGTTGAGAGTGAGTTCCTTTCCTGATGTCATCTTTAGTACAATTTTTCCTTGTCCTTCAACTTTGGAAGTTGAGGAGTTGCCCATAAAAAGTTGTTCACCGTTGTCCACTGTAGAATAAGATGTGAACATCTTTTTGTTGGCACAGATATGGCGAGGTGCACCAGTGTCCATTCACCATTCTTTAGGATTTCCGACAAGATTTGCCTCGAAAACAACTGCAGAAAGATTTATGAAATCTACACCATTGGAAATTTCATCCATTTCAGTCATTTTGGCTTTAGCAACTTTCTTACTTGATCTTCTTTTGCCTTTACGTTTGTAACGTCGATCTTTGGCCCGATGTCCCTCTTTGTTACAAATGTAACACATGCCATTAAACTTGTATTTCTTAGTTTCCCCTCCTTTAGATAGCATTCTCTTCTACCATCTTTTAAAAATAGTTCCTAAGAACTTTTCTGGTTTTCCACCATGATTTACTAGCACAGTCCCAACATAAGGAGAGGTTGGTGTGATGGCAATCACCATACCAATACTGGTTTGAACATTAGTTTGATCAGTTTTAGTAGCCATAAATTCTAAATTCTAAATTATAAAATAAAATTATAATTTTATACTACACAGAAAATTTAAACCAAAAAACACAGAATTTTAAATTCTGTAAAAATAAAAGAAACAAGAATTGTAACTTTTATTTCCAATTAATTTGAAAATAAAATAAAATTTTATTTAAACAAATTAAACCAAAACTACAGAAATAAATTTTGTTAAAATAAAATAAACAAAACAAAATGTAACTTTTATTTTCAATTAATTTGGAAATAAAATAAAAAAAAAAATTTATTTAACCAAATTAATTCCACACAGAAAACTAATCCAAATTCACAGAATTAAATTCTGTAAAAATAAAAGAAACAAGAATGTAACTTTTATTTTTCAATTAATTTGAAAATAAAATAAAATTTTATTTAAAAAAATTAATTCCACACAGGAAATTAAATTCTGTAAAATAAAAGAAATAAGAATATAACTTTTATTTTTTCAATTAATTTGGAAATAAAATAAAATTTTATTTAACCAAATTAATTCTACACAGAAAATTAAATTTCTGTAACACTTCATTAATTAAAAATACTGAAACAAAATTTTAATTAATAAAAACTCAGAAAATAATGTCTAAAAACCAAAATTAATTTATAAAAAAATTCCACAAAAATATATTCTGAATTGTTAATGACATTAGTATATTACTACTAGTTGTCAAAGAAAATAGAGAGTATATTACTACTATCTGTCAAATAGCATATAATCACTATTTGTTTTTCCAACTAGAATATTATTTTGTAAATCCACAGAAAATAATTTTTTATAAACGAAGAATGAAAAAAGGGAAATAACGAAAAATTCTGTAAACAGAATAATTCGAATTTGTCTTAAGATTGTTGGAACAATCTTCTGTGTAAATAAAATAAACTAAAATAATTCAAACAAAATAAAATAAAACTTACAGAATTTATTTTGTTGAACTGAATAAATAATTAAAGACCAAGTCAAGTGTGAGACACTCTGTCCTTAAGACAGATTCGCTCCGCTCCAGTGCTTACGGTTGAGTGGCGTCTATCTCCCAAGATACAATGATCTTCACAAATTGTAGTAGTACTCCAAACAATTTGTTCGGCGAACCAAACCTGTGTTCTAACGCTCTGAATTCAATTCTAGAACTAAAATGAAGAACAATGCACCAAAGATAAAGTTGGACAACACAATCTGGGATTTTCAAACTAAATTTTGGGTGTAAAAACACTGCTGGAATGTTGGTATTTATAGGTAACTAAAACAGACCCGAATTGGTGCATTATGGAAGTGAACAGGTGCAAATTCAAACTGTACAGGTGTTGTTTGAATTTCAAACAGATCTGGCACTGTTTCAATAAATAACTGCAATAGTTATTCATCTGTTAAGAAACTGCTCAAAACCGAATATGCAACTGCTCAAAACCGGATATGTTATGGACTGTTTTGAACCTATTTTGTCATGGACTGAATAAGGAAAGAATTTAGGACATAAATTAAATTCAAATTTGAATTTAATTAAATTTTCCAGCAATTAATTTTGAAAAAATTCAAAAGAATTTTTGTTCAAAAAATTAATACAAGAACTGATCCGACCCATACCCGTGCGGCTTGGCAGGACGGACAACGGTGACGGCGCGCGCGCGCTTGTAATGGTTTGGGCTAAGGTACATTTTGTCCATAATTCCTCCCTTCTACAAACTTGGGGTGCCCTTTAGGGCCCAACCCAAGTGTTATAGGCTAGAGCATTTATACTCAACAAAACTCTCTTAAAGTTTCAATGTGGGACAACCCTTTCCAAAGAAACCCTCATTTACTTCCTTAAATTTCTTATTCCACGAACCCGAAAACGACGTCATGTTCCCATTCACTCATAAATGGTTTTGACGAACCGTCTTCACCGTGTGACTTGCCATGCGGCAAGAAACACTTCACCTCTTCGGACCCACCCCAAAAGACGTTTGAGGCCCACTCAATTTTGGGCTCAAAGTCGGCTCAAAATAACCCTAATAAACCAATTTTTTCCAACAGAAACTTCTCTTCAGGTCAAGCGATAGTTCTAAATATCGACCGATACGTTATGTATCAGCTGATACGTACCGGAAAAATAGGACACCGCGACCAATACAGGCCGGTATATCGCTAAGATTGAAAATCACAAGTGTATCGGCAGAGTCTCGGTGCGTATCGGTCTGTAGCCGTTACACAAGCCGTGACGGGCAGATACTCACCGGTTCGGACCGGTACAGGAAAGAAAAAGCTGAAAGACCTGTGAAATGATTTTTAAAATTTCACCGCCGCGACACCTGATTTCCGATATGTACCGATCAATACTACCGATACCGATACTCCGCGATCGATACCGTTACGTTACTTGATACCGCGATTTAGAACTATTGGTTAAGGTTTTGAGATCAATCCGTAAATTGGAACTTATTGATGTCATTCTTGGTCAATATAAAGCTAGCTCAGGAGATAAGGTTGATGCATGCTTGGACAGTTTGAACCCCACATTCTTGGTCAATATAAAGCTGGCAAGGGACTCATCAAACACAGGTAGCTAGGATCAATCGCAGTTTTTTTATTATGAGTTTGTCGTAAACTATAGTGAAATTCCACTGCATGACTGCTCAATTATCAGATTTCAATGCAAGACTAAAATTTGTTACTAGTTTGTAACTCCTTTTTATAACTCTCATTTATATGTGAAAATATCAGCTGGTAATTTATTCTAAAAATTTGGAATTCACCTCGAAAGAATGTTACATGTTGACTCTGCCAGTGATTTAGAATGTTCGATAAATCTAATATCTTCTTGACTTTAATAGTGGTTTATACTTATTTGATAATGTAATAAATATCTTGGCTTTGCATTTGACTTTTATCTTTAATTTTTTTTTTTCGTACTTAATATTCAACTTCCTATCACACCATGCTATAAACACATTTAGCAACTTTATAAGTAGTGTTTAGTTTATTGGAATGATTTTAGATAAAAATGGCATCACAATTCCTTGGCCTTTTAGTGAGATGACTATGCTCCTAAATTGGTGATGGTGATTGATTTCTAATGTACATTCCTTTCTTTCTATAGAACCAAACATAAGAATGGATGTACTACCACTACAAAAAAATTAAGGTTTTAGATATTTAAATTTAGGGACAAAATTATTCTTTAGGGACTTATAACAACCCCGACTTATGATTAGCCGATAAATCATGATTAATTATGCCTAATGAGTAATTAAGATGAAATTCTAAATTAATTGCATGTGTGTTGCATTATTTGTGTTTCTATCTATTTATCGAGAAGTATCTGTTTGTGTTTCTATTTTGTTCTGTGAATTGAAGGCATTATCGACATTCAATCACGAAATTGATTTGACTTTTATGTTATTTGAGATTTTTAGAATTTTATGGTAGGTTTCATTAAATTTGGAACAAATAAATTAGAATAATTAATGTCCATTTGATTAGCTTTAATTAAACTTCCTAATCAAGCCTATATAAGACTCTCATATGGCCTAACTCATCTCTTTTCTTCATCATATCTTTGAGCCTACACAATCAAGCAAAACATGAGAGAGAGAGAGAGAGAGAGAGAGAGAGAGAGAGAGAGAGAGAGAGACCAAGAGGGGTGTGAGATCAAACTTGAGATTGGGAATGAATTTGCTAGAGAATCAAGGAAATTGGCTTGGAAGCTTAAAGATATAGCAAGCTAGAGCCTTAATCAAGAGTGAGGTAAGGATTGAAGCCTTTCCTTGTGTAATTAAGACATAATACATGAATTCAAGAGGAATTAACACAAGAATTAAGCTAGGCAAGGAGAATTAAGAAGATTACCATACATGCATGTAAATTCTCTTGCATTTAGAGTTGAATTTGAAGAATTCACACATGCATGCGTTGATCATAGCTTGGTTTTGGAAAGTCATCAAGTTTCATACCATTTTACCTTGTTTGATCATGTTTTGAAAGCTTTGAAGTCAAGAAATTATATGCATGTTATGTTCTTTAAACTTTAAGCTTGAATTTGCATAATTGACTTACTTTTGGGCCTTGATTTTGCGAAATGGTTTTGAATTCATGATGTCTTCCAAGTATAAACAAGCTTCCTTGAGTTTTTGGCCCAAGAGAGCATGTTTTGCAGCATTGAATTTGAGTTTTGAGCTTGGTAGAGCAATCTGGAAATTCCAGAATTCTGTCTCTTCGCTCGTGCGACAGATCTTGTGCTCGAGTGACCACTCTGAGTTGTACACTTCTACTCGAGTGATCAAAAGTTAGCTCAAGCGTAAAATGCATGCTCCTAGAAGCTAACACATTTTGCAGATCGCTTGAGTGACAAGAGTTGTGCTTGAGCGAGGACCTCAGTCTCACACTCGAGCAACTGTCGAGCGAAAAAATTAAACAACCAGTACTTTTGCAGAGTTTACAGACCATTCTGCGCTCGAGTGACCACTCATATTTTTGAATCTTCGTTCGAACGAAGGAAGTTGTGCTCAATCAAGGACTCTATTTTTAACAAATCAGACCAAGTGTTTTCAAGTGCATTTTGGCATCCTCATTGCATCCTAGGCATTCATAGGCCTTAATTAAGACATAGTAACGAGGACAAAGACTTAGAAACACACTAAAAGCAAGGCAAATTAAGTTGGGTGTTTTTCGAGTACGTGTTTCAGTGTGCATTCGTTATTTGTTTTTGTAGGTCACATGCCATAAGTTGTTTGATCTGTCTGTCTGCGTTTAGAGCCAACTGTGAGTAATAACTTTATAAAACTATGTTCAATTTATAAGTATTTTCTGAATGATATGAGATGATCTGTTTTCTGAAATATTATTTTCTGTATGAATGAATGATTATCCAAGTTTCTGAAATGTATTTGTGGCATCCTTAGTTTCAAATGACATATGTTATTTGTTCTGTTATGTCCTAATTATGGGCCAACTGTATGTCTCATAAGCTAATTATTATGGATCCTTCTGTATACATCCTATTTATGGGCCAACTGTATGTCTCATGAGTCAACTGTACTGTCTCCATGCACGTGAGTCAATTATATGCCTTAATGGTCGTCCCTTCATGGGTCAACTGTTTTTGCTAGTGCTAATGGATGTACTACGTATAATTAACTACAAATTCCGATTATGAGTACGATTCTGAATCTGTTTCTGTAACAGTTATGGACAACGTTCAATAAAACCTTTACTTTGTTATTATTCACTGGGCTTCCGCTCACTGTATTATTTATGTATGTAGGTGATCAAGCGTGTGACCAGGCTCAATGATGATCGCCTGCAGCTTGTTTTGTGACCAGGCTCAATGATGATCGCCTGCAGCTTGTTTTGTCAGCCAACCCTTGTACCTCCTTAGGTGGTTCCGAAAGTCATGTGGTCAAGTTTTGTGAATCATGTGAAGGATGTTTTTGTTTTGTTTTTGTCTATCTATACTTTGGGCTATGTCCCTTATAACACTATCTGTATCTATATGGTGATACATGATATATGGAAGTTTGACATTATATGTATAAGTTTAAAATCTATTTTGTCCCATGTATGTCAGCACAGCTTAATGGACTATGTATGTTTATATATTTGCTTTCGTAGCCCCTTAATATGTGATAAATTGTTCTGAGACCTTTCGTAATCTAAGAATTACTAACCGGTTACGACGCTAAACCTATAGGGGCGGGTTTGGGTCATGACAAGACTAAATAATTTTGTTACGAAAAGTGTCATTATTATATTTTCAACAACAAAATTTGGACATTAGTAATGAATTATTATCCTTTTAGGACCAAATTTTTTGTCTAAAAAAAAAATCATTTTAAGACCAAATTATTTTGATCCTAAAAATCTATTTATTAGTGATATTTTCAAAATTTTGTCGCTAAAAGTCTTGTTTTTTAACTTTTTGGGACGATTTTTTAGCGACTATCCTCATGACGATGGAAATTGGTTCCTAAATGTCTTTTGCAACAAAATTTTCACTTTTAAAGATCAAAACATTTAGTCTTTAAAACTTTTATATGTTATAATGTATAGATTCATTCCAATTAACCAAACACTGCATGATGATTTGAAATTTGAATTCTTTAGGAATGGAATAGTTCGTGTATATAGAAGTTACAATTGTGCATGATATTTTCTTTAATGCTATGGTAAATCTCAAGTGACTGACAGTAGTAGCTCCTACTTATAACTCTAAAATAAATCAATTAACAAATTGCAAGCTGGTTATTTTTCTAGCATTTGCAATTGCTTTATTCCCATATTTTAATAAATTTGTGTAAACATCTATTTTCCTAACAAATAGAATCTCTTCACCCATATTAGCTTTATTACTCACGTTCTCGGAAACCTTTACCGTGACCGCATGGGCCATAACATTGACCTCGCCACTAATGAACTAATTTTACAAGATGTGCCTGATGAAGCCATCCTAGTCAGAGTTAACAACAAGGTTCCAGGACTAAGTTTGCATTTGGATGCTTCCAAACTGAATTTGGTCTACAAGGATAAGTATAACATTTCACTCATATATTTAAGATCTTTCGCTTCAAATGCATAATTCTACCGATGCTAACACCTTATCATTGATGTCCATTATGTTAGAACATAATTCAAATGTGGGCTAAAGGGATAGTTGTAGCAGATCTAATTGTGGGACACCTGTTGATTGTTGTTCTACAAATATGTGATAGTGGACTTAGTGGTTGAGAGTCTTTAGGATTAGTTTCCTAGTGGTTGAGAGTTTTTAGGTGTTTTATTATCTGTCAATGTAATTTGGTAGCAAAAAATACAGAAATGGTGCATTGTGTAGCTAACAGAAGAGTCTATTTAAACTCTTTTGAATGTTTATTTTAGGTGGGTCAGCAGCCATTTGTAAGCACTGCAAATTTAATAAATTCTAGAGGGTTTCTTCCACAATTTTTTTCTAACATTTTGGTATCAAATCCAAGTTAGAGTGCTTTGTTAGCATATCAATGTTCTGGTCACTTCAAGTTATGGCTGGAAACAACATTGCAGGAAGCTCCCCTCAAAATGTTCCCATCTTTATTGGTCTTAATTATCAATTTTGGGACATCAAGATGAAGACGTTATTCGAGTCCTATGATTTGTGGGACTTGGTGGAGAATGGCTTTGTAGATCTTGCGAATCCTAAGTAAGCTACAAGGCTGACAATAGTTCAACGCAATAAGCTGAGAGAAAAACAGCGAAATGATGCCAAAGCTTTATTTCTAATTCAACAAGCTTTGGATGAAGCTATATTTCCAAGGGTTATGGCTGTCTCCACATCAAAGAAAGCATGGGATTTGCTTCAAGAAGAGTATCAAGGCTCGAGTAGAGTTGTTACAATGAAGCTGCAAACTCTATGTCGGGAATTCGAAAATTTATCTATGAAGTCCTCAGATTCAACTCAGGAATTTTTCTCAAAATTTACTTCTATAGTGAATCAAATTAGATCACTTGGAAAGGAATTGACAGATCAAAAAATTGTTGAGAAGGTTTTGCGAAGCCTTCCTCTCAAATTTGATCATGTTGTTGTAGCGATAGAAGAGTCAAAGGACTTGTATGATTATTCTCTCCATGAATTGATGGGTTCTCTACAAGCACATGAGTAGCGACTGAACATAACAATAGAAACATGCCTTCCAATCAAGGCTTGATTTGAAGAAAATGTCAGATGGCTTGGGACGATGAAACAAGGGAAGGGGTCATGGAAATTCATTTCATGAAAGAGGAAAAGACAAATTCGATGGCCAGCAGAGAAACTTTAATAGAGGTAACAATGCTGTGACATTTTTTTTCAGGGCCGCTCAAGTGGGAAAACTGCCGCTCGAGCGTAGAATTGTTGCTCCCAGCATTTTGTTACATTTCAGGCGTGTCCGCTCGAGCGTGAAATGCCCTGCTCGAGCATGAAATGTTAGCTTCCAGTAGTTTCACCGTAGCACTATAAAACTTCTGGAGTTTCTAATTCTCCGCTCGAGCGACGAAGTTGTTGCTTGAGCGAACCTTCTTGATTGTGTCCGGACGCTCGAGCGGGGAGCGCGATATCGGCTTTTTAAATATGGTGATTCTAGATCATTCTCTCATCTCCTTTGTTCCATCTTTTATCTCCTCTTCCTCTTTCTATGAAACCCTAGGTTTCTACCTCCCAATACCTCTTGCACCTTTGAAATCCACCCAAAATCACTTGCTAGAGGCGATGAACACTAGAAGATTATCATTATCTACCGATTGGATTGTGGGTTTGCAATAGATTCGTGCAGAAATTTGGATTTTGGGCTTGATAGTTGAGGTAGGGGTACTTTTATCCTTGTATGTCTTCATTTTTGAAGAGATTTCATGGTATTGTGTGTGATTTGTGAACTAATTGAAGATTTTGTTGGATTAAACCCTCATTTCACATGTTTACTCGTTTGCTTAATATTTTGTTTGAAATCTCTCAATTCATTCTTTAAAATATGAATGTAAATGTGGTTAAAATCTAGATTGGTGATAAAGAATAGAAGCCTCCTAATTAGGAGAAACCCTAAGTTCTCAAATTGAGTAGAAAATACTAAACTCAATGGAATTTCTTGTGATTCATAAAACTTTGAGAATAATGGAGAGATGGGAAATGTAGATCTTGATGTAATTAAAGGAATTGTGGCTTGTATGCTATTGTTCTTTGAGTCTTATGTGATGTTCAAACATGGTAATGTTTGATGTTTGATTTTTGGGTTTGAAATGTGAATTAATTGTTAAGCATGCATGAGTCCAATGTGTGAGTCGATTTTGGGTAAACGTGGTGTTGTGTTGGTACCCACGTGAGGAGTTTAAAAAGGTGCCCAAATGCCCTGTCTAGGCTTATCGCTGGACGAATGTGGAAAAATGTTTTGGGGTGTCCACACAGTCCCGCCGTATAATAGCTGGCAAAAGTAGAAAAACGGATGGTTTTCCTTCGAGTGCCCACCTCCCGCCGTATGATAGCTGGCAAATGTGGGGGTTGTCTGCTAAAAGTGAAAGTAAGGGTTGTTCTCTATTGGACTCATGTAGGTGAATGTGTGATATGATTTCCATGATTGTGGATGTTTAATTGTTTTACATGAAGACATGAATTGTGATTGCCTGTGTTATATTATTACGATTCATTGGGAATTGTTGATGATTATCTGTAAAAACAAATTTTATTGTATCGTTTTATCACATAAATACCATAAATTTGTTCAAAGGATTAGATACGTAGATAAATTTATTCCTACTGGGCATATAACTCAACCCTAATTCTTTTTTCAGGAATTTATGAAGTTCAGCCTCATTGAAGGATTGTTCAAGCATTAGCTCCATTTTCTTTTTGGAAAAAAGTTGAAGTCATGAGCATTTTGGTTGTTTCCTTTAAATTTGGGATTTTGTAACAGAATTGCTATGTATATTTTGTGATGTTGTACGCCTAAGGGGCTTATATTTTGTTAAGTCGTCTAGTTCATTGAACTGAAAAGCGAAATTGAAACTTTGTGGGAATGTATTTATTAAATTGTAATCAATTGATTATTAGTTCAATGAGAAAGATGACCTCTTGGGATTTAATGACATCATGTTATTATTGTTCATTATAGTGTGAATTTCCAGGCTGTTACAAATGCTACTCTTACTCCATATTCACATTGTGGAAAGACAACTCATGAAGATAAGGATTGTTGGTTTAAAACCAAATCTAGCCAAATTAAAAATGCTCCACAATGTTATAATTGTAAGGAGTTTGGTCATGTTAAGAAAAATTGTTCACAAGGCCAAGGGGCAGGCCAATTTTAATGAAGTAAAAGATGCATTTGAAGAGAATTTATTTCTTACTTGTTTGGCTGCTCATATTGATATGCTTGAAGATATTTAGTATCTTGATAGTGGTTGTAGTAATCACATGGCTGGTAATAAATTTTTTTTTTTTTGTGGAAATTAACGAATTAGTGAAGACACAAGTAAAGATGGGAGACAACAACCATGTTCAAGTATGTGGTTTGGGTACTATTACTATGATTTTAAAATCTGGAAGAAAACTCATTCATGGTGTTATGTATGTTCTTGGGTTAGCTCAAAATTTGCTGAGTTTGGCCAATTGATGAGAAAAGGTTATTGTGTTACCTTTGACAATGATGAATGCATGATATATGATAAGAGGAGCATGAACTTAATTTACTCAGTCAAAATGACAGAAAACAAGATGTTTCCTCTTATGTTTTCAAAGGTTTCTGTCAATGCTTTTAGTGCATCAAGTAATGATTCCATGCTTTGGCATAGAAGATATGGTCATCTTAACTTTTTTGGGCTGAATTTATTGCACAAAAAGAACATGGTTTCTGGTTTTCCAATGATTAAAGATGATAGGTAAATATGTGAACCATGTATTTTTGGAAAGCAACATCATGAAAAGTTTCTAGTGGGTAAATCTTGGAGAGCTACAAAGCATCTAATGCTGGTGCATGCTGATGTATGTGGTCTAATGTAAACACACTCTTTGAACAAAAGTATTTCTTTATCTTTGTTGCTGATTTTTCAAGAATGACTTGGGTATATTTTCTGAAAGAGAAATCTGAAGTTTTTGAGTGTTTCAAGCTATTTAAAGTTGCAGTGGAAAAACAAAGTGGCTACTCTATAGTAACTATCACGACCCGCTCCCCGTACCCAAGGGTTAAGTATCGTGATGGCCAGTAACTGGAGTTACCTACGGCCAATTCTTAAACAAATAAATAAACGCGAGCGGAAGTAATATTTAAGTAAGGGTACCAAAATAATCATCGGAGCTTCTATTTTTATTACAAAATTTATTGACCAAAAAGGTTGATATTTACATAGAGAAATATCACAAAAATACTATGTGTGTGTGTATTCCACAGCCCTGCATCTAAGACTTTCTGAAAGTTATTTCTGAATTGCATGTTTCCTGAAAATTGGTAAACAACTATAAGCACATGGCAGAGTGAGAAATATTATACCAAGAGTATAAAGGACACGAAATAACCATGAATCGTTAGTTAGGCCAAAACATTTAAGATAACTTAGTCGGAGTAAATAATCCTTTTAAGTTGCAAAACTGAGATTATGTAAATAAATAACCATAACCACGATAATTTAGTAAACAAATCATTTACGTGGCAGAAACTGAAATATAGATGTTATATAAATATATAACCATAACCACGGTACAGAACATAATAGAATAGAGGTCACAGAAGTGACAGTCAGAACAGAGGTACGGATTCAAGAGGTGGCTCATAGGGATTCCAGAGGTGGCTCCCACAATAGTGTAGCACTTAGCTCAGCACAGCACTTTGGTCCGCACAGAACAGAGGTACGGATTCAAGAGGTGGCTCGTACGGATTCTAGAGGTGGCTCCCACAATAGTGTAGCACTTAGCTTCGCACAACACTTTGGTTCGCACAGAACAGAGGTCAATGGATCCATGACAAACAGAGGACCACAAAGTGGTCAAACAGAGGCCAATGGTTATTTAGGTCCCCCAAGGCGTGGGACTCCCGTGGTGATATTTACAAAACATAATTGTTCATAAGGTCATAGCCAAATATTCTTTAAAATATAAACAAACATATCCATGGGTTTCCTTTTAAGCAAATAGGGTTCAGAAATAAAACCACGTAAGTGAAATCTTTATAAAACATAACTTTTATAAATATGCTAATAAAACATAGTTATATAAAATAGATTTTGGTAAGTCAAAACATACGTAAAATACATTTTGGTAACTCAAGGTATAATATAACTTACCTTAACTTTAATACCTTACCCTTTTTTTCAACTGCCAAAAACCCTTTCACCTTCCACTATTCTTTCCTTCTTCTTCTCTTTTCTTTCTTCCCTTTCTTTCCTTTTCTTCTTTCTTTTCTTTCTCTCTTTTCTTTCCTCTTTCTCTCCTCCTTCGCCCAGATCAGTGCCTCTATTTATAAGGAATAGGCGCATACGTGGCTCAAATCAAGATTCGATTAATAATTATATAGATTCGTTCTTATCCTCAATAGATATTTAAGATAATTACCCTTTGACCCAATATTTTAATATAATTATATAAATAATTTACTTTCTAATTAAATTACACTTTATCTTATACTAACATAAAATTAATTATTTATTTTACTATCACACCTATTATTATTGTTATTTATTATTATCTATATTATTATTTATATTTTAACCCCTAAACTTTTAATAATTATATTATTTTACAAAATTACGCATAATAATATATAATAAATTATATATTTTCCTAATTGAGATTAAATAATATTAGTATAAATTCTACAGAATAATTAAAAAATCTGGGTTGTTACAGTAACATTGCATACTGACCGTGGTAGTGAGTTTACATCCACAGAATTCAGAATGTTTTGCAGTAATCATGGCATCCAAAGACAACTCACAGCAAGCTATACTCCTCAACAGAATGGCATCACGGAGCGCAAGAACAGAACTATAATAGAGGTAGCGAAAAGCATGTTGATAGACAAAGATCTTCCCAAGAAGTTTTAGGCAGAAGCTGTGGCATGTGCTATTTATCTACTTAATCGGTTTCCAACTCAAGCAATCATAGGGAAGACTGCTTATGAATCCTGGTATGGAAAAAAGCCTAATGTAAGTCACTTAAAGGTATTTGGTTCCATTACATATGCATTTGTACCTTTTGAGTTGAGGAGGAAATTAGAAGATAAGAGCACCAAGTGCAGTTTTGTTGGCTATAGTGAAGAAACCAAAGGTTATAGGTTGTATGATCCTAAATCTGGGAAATTAATTATTAGTCGTGATGTGGTGTTTAATGAAAATGATATTTGGAATTAGGGCTCTAGTGAATCAAAGCCCACTTTGATGGAAGAAAAAAATGTTGATCTTGAATCCTCCAGCCAACAAGTGTCCCCTGTTTCATCTCCAGATTCCACACCAAGAAGGGTAAGAAGTCTTTCTGATATTTATGCTGCATGTGAATATGTTTGCCTTGCTTTGGAACCTACTTGTTTTAAAGATGCAGAGAACAAAAAGGAATGGTGTGAAACAATGAAAGAAGAAATTGATGCCATTGAGAAGAACAAGACATGGACCTTGGTGGATTTACCAATTGGGAGTCAAATGGATTTACAAGTCTAAGTTCAATGTAGATGGTACATTGCAAAGGTATAAAGCTCGATTGGTAGCTAAGGGGTATGCTCAAAGTCCAGGCACTGACTTCATAGAAACTTATGCTCCAGTTGCTTATTTTGATACAGTTAGAACTCTCTTGGCTTTGGCCTCCCATAATGGTTGGATAGTTCATCAATTAGACATAAAATCTGCATTCCTTAATGGGAGCTTTTGGAAGATGTTTATGTTGAGCAACCCCAAGGTTACATAGTGAAAGAGTTAGAGCACAAAGTTTACAAATTGCACAAAGCACTTTATGGGCTCAAACAAGCACCAATAGCCTGGTATAGCAAGATTGACACTTATTTTGCTAATAACCAATTTCAAAAGAGTGCTAGTGAACCAACCTTGTATGTTAAAAGTCATAACGGTGAATTCTTGGTTGTGCATTTGTATGTTGATGATATGATATATACTGGAAGTTTTTCTCAAATGATAGAAGCATTTAAAGAGTTGATGATGTGAACTTTTGAAATGTCTGACTTGGGTGTTTTGCATTAATTTTTGGGTATTGAAGTTGTGCAAGATTTAGACGGTATTTTTATTTGTCAAATGAAGTATGCAAATGATTTGTTAAAAAAAAATTGAAATGACGAATTACAAGCTAGCCAAGACACCATTAAATGCAAATGAAAAGCTTTCTTTGAATGATGGGGTTGAAAAGGTTGATGAGAAATATTTTAGAAGTATTGTGGGAGGATTCATGTATCTTACTCATACAAGACCAGATATAGCATTTTCTATAAGTCTCATATCCAGATTTATGCACAATCTAAGCAAACATCATTTGGGGGCAGTGTAGACACCCCATTTTTGACTGTCCTCAAGACTTGGACGTCGTCGCTTGTGCACTCGATAATTATGATTGCATGTGTTCGTTTTAGTGCCCAAAGTCCTCAACGGAATGCCCTGTCTTTAAGCATTAAAATCTTGTCCATTTTATGCCTTGTTTTGGACCAAAACCTTAGTGCTTCAAGCCTCAAGACCCTAGGACATGCAGGCCTCCCTTTGGTGGACTACTAGCCACCAATTGTGCCATGCCGGCCACCCTTGTGCCTTGTCGGCCAATGGTGTGGCCTGCCGGCCATCATTGGTGGCCTGCCGGCCATCAGTGTCTTTTTTCAAATATTTTGTTGACAGTTGTTCCAGTTGTTACCACAATTGGCTGCATTTCACTACATGTGTATGAAGGGATTCATCTCAGCCAAATGCATGTTTTTCTATATATAGGGGGTCTCTTCCCCCATTTTTGAGGGTTATAATTTTTGGAGCAAAAATTATCTCTCTCTCTCTCTCTCTCTCTCTCTCTCTCTCTCTCTCTCTTGCAAGTTTGTGCACCGTAGCCTACATACACTACACTTTTGCCTACGCCTCCTTAACCAAAGTTGATCACCTTGTGCTGAGGTTCCTTGAAGCCTTCTTGGAGCTCTAGAAGGTGGTTTTGACTTGAATTGTTGCCTAAAATTAATCTTTGCTTCAAGAGGTATAACACTTGATCATTTAACTTGTTTTGCATACTTGCTTTTCTATCTTTTCCTACTAATTTTGGGCCATTTTTGGGTTGTAAAAAACTCTGTTGTTGTGGGCTGAAATTGGTGGCTTTAGGCCATTTAAAGATAGGGGGTGGCTCTGTAGCTTGGCTTTTTCGCGCCCCCTTTCGAAAACTCGAAAAGAAGCCCTATAGTTTGGATTCCCGTGGTTCTGAATCTAACTTCACAAGTGCAATGTGAAATTGATAAACACCAAAGAGTCCAAATCGGGCAAATCATTTTGGAAAATCAATTCTAAATCAAAAATGCCAAAATTGGACTGTTTTTCCAGATACAGAGTCGCCACCTAAATGTTTTTTTATTTTATTTTATTTTGGAAAAATTTAGGAAACCCATGACTCATGCCAAAGGCCACATGTCCATCATCATCAAAGTTGCCTCAGCTTGGGAACTTGGGTACGAGAAGGGAAGGTTATGAATTGAGCACCCCCGCTCGCCCGATCAAAGATCGGCCTCTACTAATGATGATATGATTTTTATCAACATTATGTACAGGCTAGCTTTACTATGTGATGCGCACAAGCAAGTATAGACTAGTTTGCTCAAATTGGAACAATTTAATTTCATGTTTGCTTTGTGAAAAAGGGTTGAATTTGCCACTTCAAGTGGGCTTAAAGTTTGCAAATTTGCCACTCAACAAAGTGGGCTTAAAAACTGATTTGGCACTCAACAAAGTGGCCTTAAACATATGTTCGTTGAATCATTCCAATTCAAGCAACAAGCCTCCATCCACAAGTATTCAAGCAGTTTAACAAGTAAGCATTTAGCCTCAAGGCAAGCATGCTAGTCATGGCAATTACTTACACTCATGCAAGTATCCTAAAGCATTAAAAACTCATCTAGTACTCCAAGCTAAGAACATATGAGTTAGAAAAAAAAATATGCATGATTCCTAACTATACAAGATGTCTAATGCAACACATGCAATATGCAATTAATAGGCTCGGCTACTAATATGACATATGAATTAATTTAAGACATGCGGTTAAACACGTATTCAAAGAATTATTGAAATGACAATGCAGTTTGAATGATACGCCGAGCCTCGGCGCATGCAATACAAATGAATGGATGAAAGCATAATGTATGCTAATTGAAACATGTCCCTAATCTAACCATCGTAAGTAATTAAATAAAAGGAAGAAAGATTTGGGGTTGGAAGACATACATGTTATTACATTTTGCTCTCACGAAGGAGAGTTTGAATGAATAAAGCAAAATTAACTGGTAACTAAGCTAAGCTAATTAAGCTAATTATTACAAAAAAAAATGAAATAAATAGTTAAACTAAGTAACTAATTATTACAACACTTTTAACTAACTAGTAAGCTAACTAATTAAGTTACAACACAAATGCAAATAAGCTAAGTAATTAACATCTATAACTACGCTGCCACTACTCCGCTTCGGGAAATGAAAGATGCACATGCTCGGATACTACCCGAAAAGACCTCTGTGTGGACACCCCATTTTTTACCGCCCTTAAGACTTGGGCGTTACTGATGGTTTACTTAGTGTTGAAAGTTGAGTAGGGCAAGGGTTTAATTTCTTCGGCAAGGAGAGAGTCAAATCCCAACTTCATACCCCTTTTGGAAACAATCTTGATCAAAAGATTTTAGACCTTGAAACCCTCTCTTTCAAAATAGTTTTTGAAAAAGTTCCCACGATGTTCCGACGCTTGCGTTTTGTTAAATGTTGTCCTTTTCAGTAAACTGAGCAAAGGACAAAGTGGAAATGAATGAAAGAGAGATGAAATCTCTGAAAAAACTTTCAAAAAACCTTCTTTAGGGGTTTGGAGTTGAAGAAAAAAAGAGAAGAGGGAAGAAACCCAGTTGGGAGAGAAAATGGGCATGAACCGTTAAAAGAGAGTTGAGCAGCCCTCGTTGAATCGGGCCTATTCATTTGCATACTTGGATTTTAGCTATGAGGCCACCACCGTTGGAAAGATTACTTTTGGGGATTCATTTTGCACTCAAGAATCTCCTAAAGCCAAGTCCGGATGGGGGAGATATGGTTGGTTGAAGTAGGGTATCAATCCGGTTGGACCGAAACTGCGCGGCTTCACCAAAATAGGCATAACTTTTTGCATAGTTGGAATTTTGATGCAAGGCTAGTGCCATTGGAAAGCTAACTTCTGGTGGTTTAATTTGGACACTTGCCAGCCACTTTTTGGTCTTGGCAGCCACATATCGACCACTTTTCATTCTTGTAGACCACTTTTTCCTTCGGAAAACCAAAAAAAGTAGCTGGCCGACCAGTGCAAGTAGCTGGCCGACCACTTCAACTGGTCGGTAGCTTTCTAGCACCTTTTTGAGGATCTTTTCTTGCCCTTTGTGCCAGCTGGAAGGCACAGAAGTCATTCTCTATACACGTGTATAGAGGGATGGCTTAGAGCCTCAAGTGTGTTCAGCAAGCTTCTTGCTTGTTTTTCTATAAGAGGGAGGCCCTCCCTCCCTCCTCTATGTTCAAAAAGTTGTTCTTGAGCTATACATATCATATGTATCTATACTTCTTCATTTCTCTTCATTTTTGTGCTCAAAAGTGACTATTCTTCATACTTTTGCACACAAACACACACTCAAACACCATCTTATTGTTGCTGAGGCACTTTGAGATTGATTTTGGAGTTTTTGGATTGGTTTGAGCTCACAGAGGTTGCTGGAGTTGCAGCTTTAAAGTTGTTCTACAAGGGTGAGCTTCTAATCCTTAAAACCCTTGTTTCGATTTAAGCTTTTGGACCTATTTTCATGCTTATTTTAGCTTGACTTTAAACTAAAAAAAGTTCTGATTTTGCATGCTTAACATGTTTGTTTAAGGTCTCTTTTGTGTTGGGGGTAGTCTACCCCCTCATAGGCCTTGTTTGGCTTTGTTTTGTACCATCCTTTTAAGCTATTGGGATCACCTTGTTTTGGCCTTCTCACCACTAAAACTCAAAGGAATTTTAGTGGTGGAAATGGTGTTTTGAGGTCCCAAATAGGAGAGGGTCAGCCTCTCTCCTTGTGTTTTGGATGCTTGCTTCATTTGCCTCATCTTTGAGCATGTTTGTTAAGCTTTTGTTAGCTCCATCTTAGCATGTATTTAGGGTTATTTTGACATGGCATACCACTATTTTGGTTTGGTTTTGTCACCTCATGCATGCTTAATACACTTGTAGTGTAAATTTTGCAAACTAGCTTTGTGTGCTTCATGAAGTAGCATGTCTTTCTAGCTTGTGTTGGCTCCATCTCAGCTTGTTTTTGGTGTTGTTTTAGCATGCCATGACTCTATTTTAGGTTGGTTTGATAGCCCCATGCATGCTCCATGCACTTGTAGTGCAATTCCATGAACTAGCCTAATGTGTATCATGCTTTAGACCATCATTCTAGCATTATTTTGGCTTAAATATAAGAAGCTTTTGTCCATGTTTTAGCATGCTCTAGCTCTGATTTGTGTTGTTTTGGTCATGCATGCCATGCTTTGTATAGCTATAATGCATTCTAGCTTGTTAGCTTTGTGTATCAAGTCCATTAGCATGCATTGCTTGGGCTATTTACATGATTTGGCATCATTTGTTATGTGATTTCAATTCATGTTTCATGTTCATGCACTCACATTTGTCACTCTTTCTATGCTTTGGAAGGTTCATGCTTTATGCCTTAAACATGAGCCATTGTGTATGCCTTCACGCCTAAGCTTGCGAGCTATCATTTCAGTGTGTTTTGGGGGTTATTTTGCCATGATATAACTCTAATTTTTGTTGGCGAAGCCATCTCATGCTTGGTCTTAGTAGGTGTAGTGTAATCCTCCCTATTGGCCTTGCATATTTCATGCTTCATGCTCACCATGCTAGCTTATTTTGGCTTCCTTCTATACATGTTTTAGCATCATTTTGACATGCTCTAGGACTATTTTGGGTTGCCTTTGCCATATGCTTCATGTATTGCATAGCTATAGTGCAATTGGCCTTGCTAGTTTCAAGCTTTGAGCATCACAGCATGCTTCATTTGTGTCATGTGCATGATTTGGCATCATTTACCATGACATTTCGGAGCATATAGGACTGCCATGTTCCCATTTCTTTCACTCTTTGAATGCCTCTAAGGGTTGTGCATTGTTGCCTTGCTTATGGCCTGGCTTGCATGCTTGGACCTTTGAACTCCCATCTTAGCATGTTTCGGTCTTTGTTTTGACCTACTTGAGCTCTGTTTGTGGCTGGTTCATGCATTTGTGCCATGTATTGCACCCCTCCCCCCCCCCTTTGTAGTCCTCTTTGCTAGCCTTATGCCTTAAGGACTCTAGTATGCTATACTTGTGTTGATTGAATGATTTGGCATCATTTCACACTTGATTTCAGAGCATTTAGTGTTGTCACACTCGCATGTTTATCACTCCTTGAGCACTCTTGAGGGTTGTGCTCTTAGGCCTAGTTGATAGGCCAATGCATGTGCATGCTTGTATATGCTTTTGTGCCTTCATTTCTTAGTATTATAGCCACTGATTTGGGCATGATTGAGGTCTGTCCCTATTTAGTTAAGTCCATTCAACATCATGTTTGCATGCTTGAGTTGCATTATGTTTTGCATGCTTGTGGTTCGCATTGTTGATGCATACTTATGTTGTATTTCATTATGTTCGCATGTTGTGTTGAAATGCCTATGTTGCATTGCATTGCATTGTGTATGTATGCCATTAACATTGATAGGTTGCTCATGTTGCATTGCATTGTGTGTGCATGCCTTGCATGTTTGCATGATTGAGTTGCATTGCATGTTTGCATGCTTAAGTTGCATTGCATGTTTGCATGCTTGAGTTGCATTGTGTTTAGCATCGTGAGTTGCATTGCATTTGTTTGGATTAGATGTTAGTCCAAACGTGAGAAACGAGGGACGTTTCATACTTGAAGTGATGAAACGTGCCTCAATTCTCGGTCGCCGACCCTCTTGATCATACATGATAGAGGACAAGGCTTTATGTGTTATATGTGCATTCATTTCATATTGAATTGTGCAATTTAGCTTCTCGACCATCATGCATCGAGATGCGTGATTGGTGGTCCGAGGGTCGAGAACCGCAATCCTTTAAGCTTATGAAATGATAGGAAGGGTGGTTGTGTACACATGCATTGCAAATACATTGCCATGCCCCTTTTTGTTCTTTGTCGCAGCAAACTGGAAATGTGGTAACAAAACTAGTCGACCGACCAGAAAAACTAGCTGGCCGACTACTTTTTCTAGTCTGCAACAAAGAAAAGTGGTCGGCAGGTGGTTGGAAACACCAACAACTGGTCAGCAACCCTCCTGAGGGTCCCTAAGGTGAGTTAGAAGCTTTCTGGAGCTTGGTGCAAGGTTTTGAGAACAGTTACAAACAGAGGCAAATCGGGGCATCACGTTAGATTTCCAAACGAGGCGACTGAGCATGCATGCATTCTTTTCCATCTGAGGACATTACTTTACTGCTTTCCTTAGCTTCTTTTATTTAGCTAGTTATGCTTTGGTTTTGTACTTAATTAGTTAATGTACTTAACTATTCAATTTGTGTTGTAATAACTAGTTAGTTAACTTGTTAGTTAATTAGTGTAGAGACCCCATTTTTGACTAACTTTAAGACTCAGACGTCATCGATTGAGCGCTTGGTGATTGTGCATGTTGTGCTCGTTTCGAGGTTTCCGGAGTTTTCGACCGGGTGCCTTGCCTCCGGGCCTCTGAACTCTTTGTGCTTCGGCTCGGTTTGTGGACCAAACCTTGTTTCTCTTCCCTGGAGGGAGGGAGGGGTCTTGTAAACCCCCTTTTGTGGTCGTAGATCACTTTTCACGCTTGGAGACTAGTTTTTGATTTTTGGAGCCTTCAGTTGCGTGCCTTGTCTCGGGACTGCTTGATGTTCTTCGTTTGGCGTGGTTTTTGAACCACACCTTGTTGCCTTTGCCTAGAGGGCCACTATGGTCCGGGAGACCACTTTTGTGGTCGTAGACCACTTTTGGTGCTCATAGGCTAGTTTTCGAGGCTCCCAGCTGCGCTTGCCTCCCGAACTTTCGTCTTGCATCCGTTTTGGTTTGTTTTTGGTGCAAGCCTTGTTTTCTTTGTTTGGAAGGTGGTACAAGGGTGGGAGACCAGTTCTTCTCCTTGGAGACCATTTTTCTTCCCGCCAGCCAGTCTTCTGATCTACTAATTGGTCTCCTTGGTCTTTGGGCCACCTTTTCTGGTCGGCCACCACACCACTGCATTGTTTTCAAGCTTTAGACTCTCTCCCACCATGGCAGACCATTTTTCATCTTGGGAGACCACTTATGGTGGTCGGCCGACCACTTCAAGTGGTCGGCTGCTTTTCTTCACCTTTTTGGAGATATTTTCAGTACAGTTGTGCCAGCTGGAAGGCACAGAAGCCATCCTCCATACACATGTATGGAGGGATGGCTTTGAGGCCAAAGCTCTCCAACAAGCTTGTTTCTTGTTCTCTATAAGAGAGAACCTCCTCCCTCATGCCTTAGGTTCAGATTTTAGTGGCTTGAGAGATAGATACACCCTTGTCTCTATAATCCTCCATCTCTTTCATTTTTGTACCTTAAAGTGTCATTTTATCACACTTTTGTACACAAACACACACTCAAACACCATCTTTTTGTTGCTGAGCCTTCTTGAGGTTTGTTTTGGTTGTTTTGGACTGGTTTGGGCTCAAAGAAGTTGCTGGAGTTGCAGCTTTAAAGGTGTTCATCAAGGGTGAGTCAACTAGCCCTTTAATCCTTTATTTTGCTTAAGCTTTTAGACCTATTTGCATGGTGTTTTGGACTTAACTTCTTACTACAAAAAGTTCTATTTTTCAGTTCTTAAGATCTTTGTTTAAGGTCACTTTTATGTTGGGGGTTGTCTACCTCCTCTTAGGCCTTGTTTGGCCTTGTTTTTGTGCCTTCTTTTTGAACTTTTGGAACTACCTTGTTTTGACCTTCTCACCACTGAAACTTAGAGGAATTTCAGTCGTGGAAGTGGTGTTTTGAGGTCCCAAATAGGAGAGGGTCATCCCCTCTCCTTGTGTTTTGTTTACGTGCTTCATATGCCTCATGTTTGAGCATGTTTGTTAAGCTTATGTTGGCCATATCTTAGCTTGTATTTGGGCTTATTTTGCTGTGGCATACCACTGTTTTTACTTGATTTTGTCACTCCATGCATGCCTAATACACTTGTAGTGTAAATCTCATAAACTAGTCTTGTATGCTTCACGAAGTAGCATGTCATTCTAACTTGATTTGAGTCCATCTCAGCATGTTTTTGGTAATGTTTTGCCATGTCATACCTCTATTTTGGTTTGGTTTGGTTTGGTCACCTCTTGCATGCTCATTGCACTTGTAGTGCAATTCCATGAAATAGTCTAACATGCATCATGCTTTAACATGTCATTCTAGCATGCTTTTAGCTTAACTATAAGAAGCTTTTGTCCATGGTTTAACATGCTTTAGCTCTGATTTGTGTTGTTTTGGTCATGCATGCCATGCTTTGTATAGCCATAGTGCATTCTAGCTTGTTAGCTTTGTGTATCAAGTCCACTAGCATGCTTTACTTGGACTATTTGAATGATTTGGCATCATTTGTTATGTGATTTCAGTCCATGTTTCATGGTCATACACTCACATATTTCACTCATTCAATGCATTGGAAGGTTTGCCCCTTTATGCCTTAACATGGGTCATTGCTTATGCCTTCATGCCTAAGCTTGTGAGCTATCATTTCAATGTGTTGTTTGGGGTTATTTTGCCATGATATAACTCTGATTTTTGCTGGTTAAGTCATCCCATGCTTGGTCTTGGTAGGTGTAGTGTAAACCACCTTATTTGCCTTGCATTCACCATGCCTTATGCCCTTTATGCTAGCATATTTTGGCTTCCTTCCTTACATGTTTTAGACTCATTTCAACATGTTCTAGAACTATTTTGGGTTTCCTTGATCACATGCTTCATGTTTTGCATAGTTGTAGTACAAGTGCCTATGCTAGCTTCAAGCTTTGGGCACCATAGCATGCTTCATTTGTGTTGTGTACATGATTTGGCATCACTTAACATGATATTTCAAAGTATGTAGCATTGCCATGTTCCCACTTCTTTCATGCTTTAAGTGCCTTTGAGTGTTGTGCATTGTTGCCTTGCTAATGGCCTAGCTTGTATGCTTGCATGCCTAGGTCCTTGAGCCTCCATCTTAGCATGTTTTGGTCTTTGTTTAGACCTAATTAAGCTCTCTCCATGGTTGGTTCATGCTCTTGTGCCATGTATTGCATGCTCCCTTTGTAGTCCTCTTTACTAGCTTCATGCTTTAAGGACCTTTGCATGCTATGCTTGCTTTGTTTGAATGATTTGGCATCATTTCATACCTTATTTCAGTGCATTTAGTGTTATCACACTTCCATGTTTGTCACTCTTTGAGCACCCTTAAGAGTTGTGCTCTTAGGCCTACTTGATAGGCCAAGGCATGTGCATGTTTGCCTTGCCCTTTTGTGCCTTTATTTTGGTGTTATGGCCATTGATTTGGGCATGGCTGAGGTCTGTCCACTTTTGGTTTAAGTCCATTTAGCATTACGTATGCCATGGTGTTTGCATGCTTAGGTCACATTGCTTTGAGTATGCCATGTCTTTTGCATTGTGTATGCATACATTAGCATTGTTTGCATGTCATTAGCTTTGTAAAGTTGATCATGTCACATTGCATTGAGCGGGCCATGTTGTTCTTAGCATTGTGCATGCCATTAGCCTTGTTACGTTGTTCATGTTGCATTGCATGTTTGCATGCTTGTCCCTTGCATGTTGTTTGCATGCTTATTTTGTTGCATTGCATGTTTGCATGCTTGAGTCGCATTGTGTATGCCATGCTTTTGTTGCATTGTGTTTGGAATAGGTGTTAGTCCAAAGTCGAGAAACGAGGGACGTTTCATACTTAAAGTGATAAAACGTGCTTCAATTCTCGGTCGCCGACGCTCTTGATCGTACATGATAGAGTTCTAGGCTTTATGTGTTTATGTGTGCATTTATTTTACATTGAATTGTGCAACTTCACCTCTCGGCCATCATGCATCGAGATGCGTGATTGGTGGCCCGAGGGTTGAGAACCATACTCCCTTGAGCTTATGAAATGATAGGGAGGGTGGTTGTGCACACATATCTTGCAAATACATTGCCATGCCCTTTCTTGCTCTCTATTGCAAAGAATCGGAGAAGTGCAAAGAATAACCGGGTCACCCGAAAAAATTAGGCGGCGACACTTTTTCTACCCTAAAGCAACAAAAAGTGGTCGGCAAGTGGTCTCCCACACCGACAACTGGTCGGCCACCCTCCTACAGGTCCCCAAGATGAGTTAGAAGCTATCTGGAGCTTGGTGCAAGTTTCTGAGAGCAGTTGCAAACAGAGGCAAATCGGGGCATCGCGATGGATTTCCGAACGAGGCGACTGGGCATGCATGCACTTTTCTCCTCTGAGGACATTGTTTTACTGCTTTACTCAGCTAATTTGCCTAGCTAGTTTATGCTTTGGATTCTATATTTAAGTAGTTAATGCGTTTAGCTACTTAATTGTTTTGTAATAGTTAGTTAACTAGGGTTAGTTAATTAGCTTCGTTGTGTAATAATTAGTTTAATTAGCTTGGATTAGCTAGTTAGCTCTTTATTCGGACCCTCCGTCGAGAGGGCCAACTATTGTAATAAGCGTTCGTGTGTGCGATGTATGTCTTCCAACCCCTATTTCTTTCTCCCTTTTACTTTAACCGCTTACGATGGTTAGTTTTAAGACATATTTTGATTAGCATACCTTATACTTGCATGTGTGCATTCATTCATCTGTTTTGCATGCACTGAGCTCAGCGCATCATACAAACCAACATTGTATTTCAATACACTTACCTGAATACGTGTTCAAACAGCATGTTATCAAGTCGCATTTCACATGACATTCTAGATAGCCGAGCCTATCTTAGTTGCATTTTTGCATGTGTTGCATTAGCCATCTTAACATGAACTAGGATCATGTATGATTTCTAACTAGTTCTTTGTTTTGGCTCAGAGTACACTGTGAGTGTTTACGCTTTAGCATACTGCGTGTACTATTGATTGCCATGAAAGCATGCTTGCCATGAGGCTAACTGCTTATTTGATATAACTGCCTGAATACTTGTGGGTGAAGGTTGGATTACTTGAATTGGAACAATTCATCAAATCCCCAATTTAGCCTACTTGCGAGTAGCAAACTTCAAACCACTTTCAAACAAATATGCAATGTTTTCTTCCAAATTAGGTGATCTAGTCTATACTTGTATGCTGTGCGCATCACGTAGTAAGATTAGCTAATTAACCGGAATAAGAACACATGTATTTTCAAAAACAAAATATCATGCTTAGTACAAGCCGATCTTTGATCGGGCGAGCGGGGGTGCTCATTGCATGACCTTCCCCTCTCGTACCCAAGTTCCCGAGCCGAGGCAACTTTGGTGATGATGGACACGTAGCCTTAGGCACGAGTCAGAGTTTCTTAAATTTCTCCCAAAATAAATATTTAGGTGGCGACTCTGTATCTGGCAAAGCAGTCCATGTTTGGCACTTCTTTATTAAAATTAGTTTTCCAAAACGATTTGCCGGATTTGGACTCTTTGGTAATTTATCAGTCTTACATTGCACTTTATAAGATTAGATTAAGAATTGTGACATTGAGTCCGAATTGTAGTAGCTCTGAACAAAACAGAATTCGCGCTCATTACGCGCGGATATCAAAGAGTTCCCGGGGCACGTCTATAATTAGCTTTGTTTTGTATTTAATTAGTTAACTTTTTAGTTAATTAGTTTTGTAATGTAATAATTAGTTTAATTAGCTTAGATTAGCTAGCTAGCTTATTATTCGAACCCTCCGTCGAGAGGGCCAACTATTGTAATAAGCATGCGTGTGTGCGATGCATGTCTTTCAACCCCCATTTCTTTCTCCCTTTTACTTACCTGCTTTCGGTGGTTAGTTTTAGGGCATATTTTGTTTAGCATACCTTATGCTTTGCATGCGTGCATCATTCATCTGTTTTGCATGCACCGGGCTCGGCGCATCATACAAATTGCATTATATTTCAATACCTTTACTTGAATACGTGTTCAACATCATGTTATCAAGTTGCATTTCAGATGACATTCTAGATAGCCAAGCCAATCTTAGTTGCATTTTGTATGTGTTGCATTAGCCATCTTAACATGAACTAGAATCATGCATGATTTCTAACTAGTTCTCTGTTTTGGCTCGGAGTACACTGTGAGTGTTTACGCTTTAGCATCCTTGCATGTGTGTAAGTGTTGCCATGTTTAGCATGCTTTCCATGAGGCTAATTGCTTATGTGATATAACTGTATGAATGCCTGTGGATGAAGGTTGGATTGCTTGAATTGGAACAATTCATTGAAATCCGCGACTTAGCCTACTTGCAAGTAGCAAACTTCAAACCGTTTTCAAACAAATGAACATGAAATGTTTTGTTTCAACTTAGGCGATCTAGTCCATACTTGTATGCTGTGCACATCACATAGTAATTCTAGGTTAATAATTGGAATAAGAACACATGTGCTTTCAAAAATAATATATCATGTTAGTAAAGGCCGATCTTTGATCGGGCGAGCGGGGGTGCTCATTGCATGACTTTCCCCTCTCGTACCCAAGTTCTCGAGCCGAGGCAACTTTGGTGATGACGGACACGTGGCCTTAGGCACGAGTCAGGGTTTCCTAAATTTCTCCCAAAATAACACATTTGGGTGGCGACTCTATATCTGGTAAAGCAATCTATGTTTGGCATTTCTTTATTAAAAATCAGTTTTTCAAAATGATTTGCCGAATTTGGATTCTTTGGTGATTTATCGGTCTTGCATTAGTTTGCGAGATTAGATTCAGAACCGTGACACGAGTCCAAACTGTAGTAGCTAAGAACAAAACGATTTGCGTCCTCGTAGCGCGGAGAGCGGAGTTCTCCGGGCGGTCTACACTCCGTTTTGCTCTCAAAAGCCTCCATTTGCAGAGTTAAACACTTCCAGAACCATTTTGCTCCACCTTACCAACATTCTACTGAGGTTTGCATCAGTGGCCAGCCGACCACTGGTAAAGACTGCCGACCACATGCCGGCCATGGAAGTGGCCTGCCTGCCATGGATGATGTTCTGCCGGCCACTGATGCACTGGATCATCATGCTACAACAGTGGACAAACAGAGCAAAGAAAGGGTATTTCTAAGGATTGTCTGCACAATTCACCCTTTATTTTCATGAATAAATCCAAGCAGTTGTGAACTTAAGCCACAAACCACCAATCCAAGCAATTTCATTGCATGATGGCTTGTGATTCAAGATGTGCAAGCTCAATAAATGCAAAACAAGGCACTCAAGAACCATCACCCTATCATGCATGATCAAGGGCAATGGAGACCTAGGAAACTTAAGACATTTCATCACTTTGAGTATGAAATGTCCCAATTTTCCTTGTGTTTAATTAACGTCCGATTGAACGCACAACACAGAAGTTATTATCTTGCTCAATTTTAGTCCCAACTTGTTAGTTACTTATTTTAACTTTACCAATCATTCCTTAATCCAATTAAGTCTAAAAGCTGAGTTAAAGTCCTCTAATGGAAAGAAGGCGCAAAACACAAGTTGTTTTGGGTATGAAAGAAGTCTCATACCGTTGGTAATGAACCCCTTAAAGGATTAAATCATTAAGTATGAAACCTCAATTCCATACTTAGGCTGTAATGACCCAAATTTTTTTTTTTAAATAGCCAGTGCATAATTTAATTGAGCAAATTTTCAAATTTGATTGTTGTATAAATTCTGTGCGAAAATAGTTCGATTTTTTATTTTTAAAAAATAGTTCCTGATCTCAGAAAATTATGAAATTTTTATATGTTGTTCTCATATGAGTCTAGCACGTTGGATAAAAATTTCAGAATTTAATGATAATTATTTATTTTATGAAAATTCACAGACTGATTGCTGTTCAGTTTAATTTATAGTAGAATTTGAAATTGAGTTTTAGGTGTTCGGATCAAGATTTGAGATAAATTTGTTGGGTCTATTTTGGTATATAATTGGGCCATATTTGGATTATGGGTGGGAATTTAATCAAAACCCATGGCTTAGATTTAATTTAATTTGAGTTTGTTTAATGACTCATGTTTAACTATTTGGTCCTTTTTAATTATGTGATTGGTAATAGCCACCTTAGGAGTTGTTATTATTTATTATATAGGATTATAATAAATATTTAATATTTGATTTTATGGTGTACACCATATGGTGAAAAATTATATATTTTTGCAGTGAATAAAATGAGTATATATTTTGTGGTGAGCAAAATATTATATTTTGTAATGTACAAAAATTTAATATTTTGTAGTGAGAAAAATTATATCATTTTATAATTTATATTATAAAATTTGAAGATATTATTACAAAATATATTTTGGAAAAACCAATTTTTTTTTTTTTTTGGAAAGCCAAACCCACATGGGGTTGCCCCCCTTTTCGTAGTGGCCATCATTTCATCTTCTTTTCTATTCCATTTCATTTCATTTTTCTTTGGTTGGGTTGGCAGAGTGTACGTCTCTATCTCTCTCTCTCTCCTCTCTCTCTCTCTCCCCCTTTTTTTTTATTTTCTATGGTTGCTCAAGCTTTGAGTTTAGAGTGGGAGTCTTTAGAGTGAGATTTTGCAAAAGTATTATAAATGAAAGTCGGAGAGCTCATCGTGATCTTCGCAATGGTAGTCTCGGATTCATGATCGGGTAAGATTTGCCTCCTAGATCTGCACTTCTTCATTATTTGAGGTAGGGACTTTCTTCATATTTTTACATTAAAGCTATGTTAGGGTTATTTTGAGAGAATATGTCATTTTAAGAGGTATTGCATATATATATAATTTTCAAATTTTTGTTTGGTAATTTTTGGAAGAAAAATTATGATGAAATGTTAAGAATGTTGGCATTTTGAGATTGATTTTAGGAAAATCATTTTGTGTTGTTAATTTCGTAAAAAAAAATCCAAAAATAAAATTTAAAGGTTGTGTGATTGTATTTACATCATATTATGATTAGATGATTTATTTTGAGAAATATCAAGTTGAAATATATATATATATATATATTTTATCTTTGATTTGGAATTTATTTTTGAGAAAAATAAATTGATATTGAGGAATATTATGTAGATTGTTAAGTTGGGATTATAGAGTTGTGTTGGGATTAAAAATTTTAAAAGTATTATATTCATGAAACTTTATAGAAGATGATATGTTGATGATTAAGTTATGTTTTTTTTTTTTTTTTTTTTTTGTGAAAATGAAAAATGTGAAATATGGACTTTTGAATTTATAACCTTGAAAATGTTACTTTTGGGCATATTTTATAATTTTTTATGTAAATATCATGTTAATTAGTTAATTTTAGAAAAGTTGTAAAAATTGTTATTTGTAGAGATTTGAGAGAAAAATAAACTATTTAAGTAGCCTGGCACGAAATATGATTATGTTTAAAAGATGAGACATGTTAAGTTAGGTTTGATATAATTTATTTTAAAAAATTGTGAATATAATGAACTTACTAATTTGATGGATTAAATTAGTTTGGTTAATATTTTGTATCCTTTATAATTAAAAGTGTATTATTGAGATTATACCATAACTTTTAATATAATGGGATGGAAATAGTAATATTTAATAAGTATGGGATTTTGTGAAAATCATTTTGGTTATCTTGGTTGAGGTAAAATAAAAATTGATTGAAGGTTTTGTGTGAGTCCAAACAATGGGAAGTTTGATATATAGTTTGTTATAGAATTGTCTTGAAATGACTAAATTGGGAATGTTGATTAACTTCTAGAGACTATATGAATGTGGATATTGTTGGATTATCTCTTGGAATTGTATTATGATTTTACATTGATAGAGATATGGAATTTGATTATAATGGAGCATTGTGTGGTGGAATTGAAATTGGAACTATTCTAATGCATTGTTACATATTGTATTGCCATTCCATTTCATTGTTATCATGGATTTCGAATTGCAATTGAAAACTATTGTTTTTAGAAAGGAGTTGTTTTTGGTGAAACAAGATCATTTTGAATTGTTTTAGGTAAACACGTTGGTAAGTCCGGCTAGGGGGTGTAGTTTGATATTGGTTAAGTTGACCTGAGTGTCCATGGTGAAAAATCAGAAACCGCGTGGATAGGTGTCGAGCCTTTTAGTTAATATTGGTAAAAATCACAGATTACAGGTGTCGAGCCTTCCAGTTAATACTAATAAAAATGACAAATTGGTAGTACTTGTATAGTCTACTTGCAGACACCAGCTAGGGATTACCTGAGTCGTATTTACTATCTTGGAATTTTATTAAAATTGTTGGATTAATGTGTTTTCAAATTGGCATTGGGCGTAAGATTTTCAAAAGATGAAAAAAATATTTTGAGCATGACATGGCATATGCATTCATCTCATAAGACTGTATAAAATGGATTTGATGAATTATTTAATTATTTGATTCAATTGATAATGAGATAATTGAGTGAATTAAAAAGGATGTCCCATTGCTATTGAAACATGTTTATTTATTTAAGTTAACTTCTTGTGGTTAATTAAATAAATTGGATTTAAGAGATTATGTAATAAAATCATATGGTTTGGATATGATATGATTTCACATATATGTATGAGTATTTTGGTACCCGTATATCTTTTAATGTTTTAATATGAGATTGTTTGGTGAGCTAAACAATAGTTTTTACCATTTCATAAGTGTAATACAGTGATAGATTGTACTACGTCATTTGTTGTTTGACTGAGTGCTATTTTTTTTTTGTAAAGAGTAGTGTCCTCTCTTTTATTGTAAGCCTCGTGGGATTTCTTTTATTTGTATGTAAATGTCATTGTTGTATAACGAGAGGGAATATGTATATTTAATTATTCATCATTTCATCCAAGGATGAAATGTTATTTGTAAATGGATTTAATTAATGAATATTGGTAAGGTTATCCTAGTAATAAAATACAGGGCGTCACATAGGCAAACAAATGACTTGAAACCACTTTTAAAGAAAAAAGAAAAACTAAGAAAGGAGGGAAGTTGCAAAGGTGATTAGTGCCGAAAATAAGTGTGAAAAGCACCAAAAACATGCAATCAACTCAAACAAGGAGTGTCTCATGGCCTAAAACACCGAGCTTGTGAGGAACTTTACACTACAACCATGCAAAACAAGACTCAACTGACCCAAACAACCCAAAATAGAGCTAAAGTAGTCTAAAACAAAGGCAAAAACATGCTGGAATATAGCTACAAAAAGTTAGAAAAACATACTAACATATAGAATTAACTAGGCTAGCAAACAAGATACAAGAATGGGAGGCTACCCCCTCGAATTTTGGACTTCAAAACATGTTTTTTGCTACTAAAAATACTCTGAAATTCAGTGGTTAAAGGCCCAAAAAAAGATGGTTTTAAAATAAAAAACAAAGGTACAAAAGCCTTAGAAGCAAGGAATAAAGAAGGGTGAGACACCCCCTAACTTTAAATAGTTTAAAACACCAATTTTAGCCCATTAAAACAAAGATTTTTACAGCTCAAAAATGACCTAAAAACAATGGGAAATGATAGAGAAACAAGTGTATTAAAACAAATTTAAAAGACAAGTGGTATACCTCTTGAAGCCAAGCACAACTTTAGGCACAAATACAAGTCAAAACCACCTTCAAGAGCTCCAACAAGACCTTAACGGACCTTAACTCAAAGGTGATCAATTTTGGTTAAGGATGTATATGCAAAAGAGTGATATAACTAGGCAAGTGTGCACAAAATTGGAATAAAGAGAGAGAGACAGAGAGAGAGAGAATTTTGAGTTTGAAATCTTCCAACCCAAAAACATAAGAGAGGGGGTCCCTATATATAGAAAACATGAAATCTATACAAGGAGATCCAGCCCTCCATGTGTGGATAGATGCAAGCATCTGTGCAAACAGCTGACATAAAATATCTGCAGCAAATACTGGTGGCCGGTCGGCCATCAGTGGTGGCTAACAAGGCATCATTGATGGCCGGCAAGGCACATCAATGGCCGGCAGACAAAAAGTGCTGGCCGATAACCTCCAAGGATGGCTGGCAGGCCGCTAGAGACTGCAGGAGAGAAAGACCAAGGCATGGTCCAAAAATGAGACAAAATGGATGCAGGGTTTGAGAGGCTCAAAGCTGTGGCGTTCCACTAAGGACTTTGAGCGCTCAGCAAGCAAACAAACTCATCACCGGATGTACTTGCAAGAAGCCAAGTCTTGAAGAGCCGTAAAAAATGGGGTGTCTACAGGCTCACCCTTCTTTATTCCTTAATTGTAAGGCCTTTACACCTTTGTTTCCCACTTTCAAACTATCTTTTTTTGGGCTTTTAAATATTGAATTTCAGAGTATCTTCAATGATAAAAATCATGTTTTGAGGTCTAAATTTTGAGGGTTAGCCTCTACTCCTTATGTTTTGTTTGCTAGCTTAGATAGCTCTATATGTTAGCTTAATTTTCTAGCCTTTTATAGCTTAATTCCAGTATATTTTAGGCTCTATTTTGGACTATTTTGCCTCTATTTTTGGCTGGTTATTGCATTTGAGTCTTGTTTTGCATGCTTCTAGTGTAAGTGTCCTTACAAGCTTGGTGTTTTAGGCCTTTAGACACCACTTGTTTGAGTTGATTGTATGTTTTAGTGCTCTTTTCACTTAGTTTCAACACTTATTAATCTCTGCAACCTCCCTCATTTCTTGACCTTTTTTTGTTTGCTTTGAGGGTTATTTCAACCTTAGGATTGTTTAAGCTTGAGATTGAGGTCCATACTTAATGGTTTAATCTTTTCTTGAGGGCTCATTATCAACGGCATGACACTTCTCTCTTGCCTTAAACCATCCCTTGTTTGACACTTCCTTCTCTTTAGTTTCTCACCAATGGACTTAATTGCTTAAAGAATGGTTGGTAATCTAGAATGAGTAAATAAAAATTGAAACTGAAATTGTGCAAAGATAAGAATTTGATTGTGTTTTGATATGTTCAATTGGACATTAACTGAACACAAGGAAAATTGGGACATTTCATACTCAAAGTGATGAAATGCGTCAAGTTTCCTAGGTCTCCATTGCCCTTGATAATGCATGATGGTGTGATGGTTTTGGGTCTTGTTTTTACATTTATTAAACTTGTACATCTTGTTTCCTTAGCCATCATGCAATGAAAGTGCTTGAATTAATGGTTTGAGGACCAAGTGTATCAATCCTTTGAGATATTTTGATGATAATGAGGGATACACAGTACAAACAACCTGTGAGAATACCCTCTTTTTGCTCTGTTTGCTCTCTGTTGCAGCAGAAAATGGTGCATCATCAGTGGCTGGTAGGCCATCAGTGTTGGACGGCAACCCCGCAATGGTGGACGGCCAGCCACCACTTCTGGCCTGTCGGCCACTAGTGAATTTTGAGTGTGTTTGTGAGGCATAGCAAAGTTGATTTGGAAGAGGAAAACAGTGCAAGGGTTGTGCAACAGAAGTTTTCGGGAGTAAACAGTGGACGTTCTTTGGGTGGAAACCGAGCATGCATAGGCCTCCCTCGCTTCCCGAGACTAGTTAATTAGTTTAATTAGCAATTTATCATTTATTTGTTGTAATTAATTAGTTGTAACTAATTAGTTTGTTTTGTACTTATTTACTTAGTTTAGATTGATTAATTAAATTAGTTTGTGTTATAATATTTAATTAGCTTAGCCTAGTTAAATTCTTAATTAATTAGCTTAGAAGTTAGTTAATTTATTTATTTAAGTTTTGTAATAATTAGTTAAGTAGTTTAGTTTAGCTAGTTTATTCATTCGGACTCTCCTTCATGAGAGCCTAATGTAATAATGTGTATGTCTTCTAACCCTACGTCTTTCTCTCTTTTATTTATCTGTTTTTGATGGTTAGATTAAGGGCATCATATTTCAATTAGCATATCGCATGTTTGCATCCATTCATTTATATTGCATATATCGAGGCTCGGTTCATCATTCTAACTTGCCTTATTGTTTTTAATACCTCGTTGAATACGTGTTTAAACATATGCTATGAAATCGTTGCAAATAACATGTTAAGTAGCCAAGCCTATTTTAGTTGCATTATTGCATGTGTTGTATCAGTCATATTACATAGTTAGGAATTATGCATTTTTCCAACTCTTTTGTTTTATCTTAGCTTGGAGTACTAGGTGAGTTTTTAGTGCTTTAGCATACTTGCATGAGTGTGAGTGACTGCTATGACTAGCATGTTTGCCACGAGGCTAAGTGCTTAATTGCTATAAATTGTTTGAATGCCTGTGGATGAAAGCTTGTTGTTTGAATTAGAATGATTCAATGAATGTACGTTAAGCCCACTTTGTTAAGTGACAAATTCAAAAACTTTAAGCCCACTTTGTTAAGTGGCAAAATCAAACCCTTTTTGAAAAACAAACATGATATTGAATTGTTCTAATTTTTGCAAGTTAGTCTGTACTTGTGTGCGCACATCACATAGTAAATGCTAGCCTAATAAACCAGAACAAGAGCCTATAATGTACATAAGATTCATATCATGATTAGTAGAGGCCGATCTTTGATCAGACGAACGGGGGTGCTCAATTCATGACCTTTTCCTCTCGTACCTAAGTTCCCGAGCCAAAACAATCTTGGTGATGACGGACATGTGGCCTTTGGCACGAGTCATGAGTTTCCTAAATTTTCCTAAAATAAAATATTTAGGTGGCGACTCTGTATCTGGCAAAGCAGTCCATTTTTGACAATTTGATTCAAAACTGATTTTTCAAAAGATTTGCCGGATTTGGACTCTTTGGTGTTTATCAATTTCACATTGCACTTATAAGATTAGATTCAGAACTGCGGGAGTCCGAACTGTAGGGCTTATTTCAAGCTTCCAAAAGGAGCATGAAAAAAGCTGAGCTACAGTTTCTGGTGACTCTACTAGAGATTTAGAGAACTTGACTCGAACTCATGATATGAAATTTTATCTACACTTATATGTTTCTTTGCATTGCATTTGCATTGGTGCGCCTAAGTCATTGTGTTTGGCATCTGCTATTCCTGGACGGTTTGCCGGAGGCTTGCCTAAAAGCTTGCCAAAAGGCTAATCGGTCGCGGGCTCTGCTACGATGGGATCACAACCCTTGGATCTGGACTACCGCTATATTGTTTGATCCTCCTTTCACTTCTCGGTGTTAGGTGTGAGATGTATATTAGGTAGTCTTGCTGAGGTACCCTTTTTGACCATTTAGCCTAGTTGTATATTGAAAGCCGTAGGGACTGTTCCAAACTAGGACATGATCCAATACAGGATTATGTGAAACCACTTTACTTGAATAGTGAACCCTAGTTCTTGGCGAAACTAGGACAGGGTAACCATATCCCCTCATAAGGGTGTTTTGGCCTCACTTAATTGGTATGTGCTTTTAGAGTGAAATTCTACAGGAATATGCGCATTAGTTGCAAGTTTGGGTATTAGATTTGGGGGGTAGAATTCAATGTTGAGTACATTCCTATCGGCTTTGATTACAATTGTGTATTGTTAACATCTAAACTGAGGTGCTGTGTGGTTTCTGATTTTTGCTTTTCTTTTGCTTTATTTCTTTTTGCTAGGTAGTTTATCACAATCGCTTTGGACAGTTCGGATACTCCCCAAGCACTCTGGACCCATGTGAGGAGACTTTACAGATCCGAGGATCTTAATAGGGAATAACCTATGTTTGCTTCGCTCCCACCGGTTACCAGACGAAGGAGAGTTAGACACAATTCACCAGTTCAGCAATCACCTGCATTTAGTCAGGCTCAATTTTCCACATCTAGCACTCTGGACCTATGTAAGGAGATCACTTGCCTATTCAAATAACTCAGTACCCTGCAGCCAGTATGGAGGACTTGATTCGTCATCTCCAACAAACAGTGAAAACCATGCAGCAAGATGCTGCCTATCAGCTGAAGTTACAGCCCATCAAGCAAAAGTGATAAATAGGTTGTAGCAACAACAACCACAGCTGGCAGTGACTTCTGCTTCCCATGCGAATATCCCAACACCCGGAATCACAACCAATGTTCAAGAGAATCTGGGCAATCCAGTGGACCCCATTCCACCGCAAGCCTACAAGGCACCAGCGTACCAAACCGAGCCTCCGTTTGAATTCGAAGTTCACCCGACTATACTTAAGGTCAACAAGCTAGAGAAGCTTTTCAAGTAGGCACAAGGTGTGAACTCTATCCCTGACATCAAAAATGGATATACTGACTCCACGATAACTTTGCTAGACTGGTTTAAAATGCCACACATAGATCGGTTCGATGGCTCTAGACATCCCATGGTTCATCTGCGGTTGTTCTCCGATATCCTGCGGCCGATGGGCCTCACCAGACTACAAAAGTTGTCGCTTTTCGGCCGAACCCTGTCAGGTATAGTAGATATCTGGTATGCGAAGCTAGAGGACTCTATGAAGCGGAGCTGGGAGGAAATGGCCGAGGCCTTCATCGCACAATACTCATACAACACGCAGATCGAGGTCACAACTCGTGATCTTGAGGCAACCCATCAGGAGCCAAATGAAGGCTTCTCAGACTTTGTAACAAGGTGGAGGGCCAAGGCTTCAATGATGACTACCAGGCCACCCGAGAAGGATCAAATCAGGATGGTGGCCCGCAATCTGCAAGGGAAATTATTGCAGAAGATGATCGTCTTACCATTGTTCACATTCACTGAGCTTCATGAAATAGGGGTTTAGATTGAAGATGTAATGAAATGGGGATTTATAACCGATGAGAAAGAGTAGGCCAAGAGGCTTTTTGCGCGTAGTTCTAATGCAACCACTAGTGGAAGCACATCTATGCGACCATTTGATGTGAGTGTTGTCACCACCATAACCAAGACCACCAATCCTTTTACCAGTACAACTCCACAAACTTTAAACAACCAGGTCCGATCCCAAAGGACATTTACCCCACTCTATATGCCTTTATCACAAGCCTTGAGGGTGTTGATCAAAAAGGGACACCTCAAGTCGTTAGAGTCTCTCCCATTACCCAATCATCTCCCACCTAAACATAAACTAACCAAATGTTGTGCTTTTCACCAGCAGCACGGTTTCGACACCGACCAATGCTTCAGGCTACGTCATGAGATTCAAGATCTCATTGACAACAAGGTGATAACCCCACTCCAAAAGCCAAATGTAACCACTAACCCTCTCCCGGCCCACAACCAAGTTCCCCCACCTCGGAACCTAAACCTAATACATACACTGGCCATCCTCTATGACCCCAGCTTATATATCACTGATTCTTACCTACCCAAACCGACGTTGTTCATCCCTGGAAGCATGGACTTGTGCATGATGGACACGTCCACACTTCAACCTGAACATGTGGTGGTGACAATGGCAGAAGGAAGGAAGTTGGCCGTGGAGGAAAATGTCAGTCTATTGCCTGAGAGCTCTGTGGACTTATCTAAGGGAGTGTATGACCCGTGCTATTACATTGTACCAGTTGATCAAGCCAAGCCCAAAGTGATATTGCCAACAGTAGTGGAGGTCAATGTGGGTAGAGAGGATAACCAAAGTCAGGGACTAGATGATCTAGCAGAGCTGGAGGAAGACTTAGACAATCTGCAGTTCTATGATGAACAAGATCAGGGAGACATGTAGATTGACTGGTTTGATCTGAATGGGTCGACAGACAACTTCAGGTGGCTTAGTAACGAGCCTAACAAGGAGGAAGGAACTGAACCAAAACCTGAAGAAAATAAAGCAAGAATGGTTGTAGTGGCCGGAATGGCTGAGGAAAAGGGGAAACTGCTGGAGAGCACTGGCATTAAGAATTTAGCTCAGGAACTGGGTGCTATGAGTACCACGAATATAGAACAGGAAGCTGCGTTGAAGCGGTTTGTGCAAGAAAGACAAATAGGAAGCTAGAAAAGCCCAACACCCTACGGAGAAGGTTTCTGATGTAAGAATGATCATAATAGAACACATGAAATACATTGGGTTCACACTTCCTAAGCATAGCTACATGAAATATGTTGTGAACTCCCGAAAGTTGTGGCGGTAAAGTTAACCGGTATGCCACTTCCCTAATTCACTCTAAGCTCTCAAAAGGCCCAATGAACCTTGGAGATAATTTGCCACTCTTACCAAATCTCATCAAACCCCACCTTGGTGAGGTTTTTAGAAACACATGGTCACCAACTTCAAAAGATAAAGGTCGTCTCATCTTATCGGCATAACTCTTTTGTCTGCTTTGGGCCGTAGCTAACCTTTTCCGAATGAGAACAACTTTCTCGAGTGTCTTATTAACAATTTTCGAACCTAGTAACAGTGCATCACCCACTTCAGCCCAACAAACCGGTGATCTACAAGGTCAGTCATACAAGGCCTCAAATGTTGCCATCCCAATACTAGCTTGGTAACTATTATTGTAAGCAAACTCAATCAATGGTAAGTGCCTTTTCCAAGGCCCCTTAAAATCAAGGACACAAGCTCTAAGCATGTCCTCCAAAATCTGCATGGTATGTTCCGACTATCTATTAGTTTGAGGATGATAAGCGGTGCTAAGAGTTAACTTAGTTCCCAATGCCTCTTGAAGGCTTTGCCATAACCGGGTAGTAAAACAAGGATCCCTATCCGACACAATAGTCACAGGGACTCCATGAAGTCGAACTATCTCTTTAATGTACAACTCCGCCAAGCGTTCATCTAAGTTGCTGGTGCACATCAGAATGAAATGGGTAGACTTAGTCAATATATCAACAATCACCCAAACGACGTCATTGCCTCGTTGTGTTCTAGGAAGCCCAACTACGAAATCCATGGTAACACGCTCCCATTTCCACTTGGCTATCGGTAAGGGTTGTAACAAACCCGCTAGTCTTTGGTGTTCGGCCTTCACTTGTTGACAAGTAAGGTACTTCAATACAAAAAAAGCGATATCTCGTTTCATACCCCTTCACCAAAACTGACGACTAAGATCATGATACATTTTAGTGTCTCCCGGGTGTATCGCAAGACGTGAGTGATGGAACTCCTGAAGTACTTCCTCTCTACAAGATTCTGGTACAAACAAACGGTCTAGGTAACGTATACTCAAATCCGAGTGAACGTTCAAACCTTTCTCTTCCTTCCCATTGGAAATCTTAACACGAATTGATTCCACATCACAGTCTCCTTGTTGTGCCTCTATACTAACCAAGGTAGGTTTAGTATTCAAAGTAAACAAGGTAGCGCTCTCTCCGGACTCACCCAAGTGCAAATCAAACTTGCCAATAACATCTAGCATATCCCATTCCCAAATGGCCACACTTGCCAAACTACTCACAGATTTTCAACTCAAGGCATCGGCCACCACATTGGCCTTCCCTGGATGATAGTATAACTCAAAGTCATAATTCTCTATAAATTCCATCCATCTCCGTTGTTGTAAATTCAAGTCTTTTTGAGAAAACAAATACTTTAGACTCTTATGATCGGAGAAGACTTCAAACTTCTCACCGTACAAGTAATGCCTCCAAATTTTCAAAGCAAAAATCACCGCTGCTAATTCTAGATCATGGGTGGGGTAATTTTTCTCATGAGTTTTCAATTGTCGTGAACCATATGCCACAACTTTTCCCTCATGCATTAAGACACAACCAAGTCCATCCCCGGACGCATCACAATAGACAGTGTAATTCAAACCCTTTTCTGGAATTATCAAAACCGGTGCGATAGTCAATCTAGTCTTAAGCTCTTGGAATGACTCTTCACAAGCCTCACTCCACACAAATTTAATACCCTTTCTAGTCAACCTAGTCAAAGGTGCAGCTAGTCTAGAGAAGTCCCTTTCAAAACGTCGATAATACCCCGCTAATCCCAAGAAACTCCGAATTTCAAAAATATTCTTGGGTTGTTCCCAATCTTTGTACGGCATCTATCTTTGAGGAGTCCACAGTCACTCCCTCTCTAGATACTACATGTCTCAAAAACTTCACCTTTGTTAACCAAAACTCGTATTTTTCAAATTTGGAATACAATTGGTGCTCATTAAGTAAACCCAGTGCTACTCGCAAGTGAGTCTCGTGTTCCTCTTCAGAGGTTGAATAAATCAAGATGTTGTTCACAAAGATGACCACAAAACGGTCCAAGTATTCTCGAAAAATTCTATTCATCAAATCCATAAAGGAAGCCGGTGCATTGGTTAACCCAAAACACATTACAAGGAATTCATAGTGGCCATAACGAGTACGAAAGGTCGTCTTCTAAATGTCCTCCTCCTGGACACTCAACTGATGGTACCCCGACCTCAAATCTATTTTTGAGAAGCAGCGAGACCCTCTAAGTTGGTCAAACAAATCATCTATTCTGGGTAGAGGATACTTGTTCTTAACTGTAACTCTATTCAACTGGCAGTAATCAATACACAACCACAATGACCTATCCTTCTTCTTCGCAAAGAGAGCCAGCGCTCCCCAAGGCGATGTACTAGGGCGAATGAAGCCCTTGTTTAAAAGTTCTTGGAGTTAAATCTTGAACTCATGTAATTTGGCGGGTGCAAATCTATATGGTGACATGGAAATTGGTGTCGTGCCAAGCACTAATTCAATGGAGAACTCGATCTCCCGGTGAGGTGGTAAACTAGTAAGATCTTTTAGAAAGACATATGGGTATTCACAAAGTACCCTTGGTAACTCAACACGAGCCCTATCACTCTCATTATCCAAGAGAGTTGCAAGAAGGCCACTAAGCTTGCTCCTATTACGAGGGTCAATAACTGGCGACAAGGCTCTATCAACTCTATTCCCCAGAAAATAGAAACGATCACCACTCGAAGTGCACACCGTAACTCTCTAACGATAATAATCAATCACAGCTTAATAAGAACACAACTAGTCCATGCCTAAAATGACATCAAAACTCAACATATCTAGCAACACAAAAGAAAATGGAAGTCGACGCTCGGCAACTTCTATTTCACAATCATGACAACCCTTGTACCCCCAACAGGTGACTCTACTCTGAGTGGAGGCACTAACTGTGCTACCTCTAACCCCAATACAAAAGCAAATGCAGTAGATATGAATGAATGAGATGCACCCGTGTCTATCAATACATTAGCCAAGGAATTACACACAACAAAAATACCTCTTACAACTGAGGATTCTGGCAACTGCTCTAGCACGGTAACAACATACACGTGCCCCTGTGGCCCCTGATTAACTTGCTTCCCTCTCGGAGCATAGGCCTGTTATACTGGCTAAGCCGAAGCGGATGCCTGATTAACTCACGAAGCTTGGACTGATTGAGCCTACTGGTGGCTCTGAGTCTGCCTTGACCTTGATGCGCCAGATGCGCCTCCTAACTGTGGGCAAGTTCTCTTCATATGCCCTGGCTGACCACACTGATAACAATTAAACCCTTGACCTTTATTCTAAGACTGAGACTGAGACTACTTTGAGATTGGTTAGGTGGTGGTAACATTAACTACCCTCCTCCTTTCTGTGGGCATGAAAAGTCTTTGTGACCCCGGTTGGCTACACTTGAAACACGAGAAACTACTCGATGCACCTTTTCTTGGACCCGCACTAGGCAAAGGAAAAGTGGATCTAGACTGCTGTGGTTAGGACTGGGATGGATAGGTGTTCCTGCTCTTCTTGTTCTGTCTATAATCTCCTTGAGACTCTTGGCCCCTAGACCTTGAACTCCGAAGCCTTTCCTCTTCGGCTTGTATGGAAATTTCTATGTGTGTCGCCGTCTGCACAAGACGGTCATATTCCCGAATCATATTTTCGACAAGCTTGAACATAATTTTTGTTTTTAATTTCTTTTCAAATTCAATGCAATGGTGCTCTTCCATTGCCACCAACTCTGGTGCAAATCTGAACAAACTCGGCCCTGGGCATGTTGAGTTGTTTAAGGTCTTTAAACTCTTGCCTCAATCTCTCCATAGCAGTGGGAGGTATGTACTTATCTTGGAAAACAACCGCAAAGGATTCCCATGGCAGGAGTCATGGCTTTTCCAAAATTTTCCAAAATAAAATATTTAGGTGGCGACTCTATATTTGGAAAAGAGTCCATTTTTGGCAATTTGATTCAAAATCGATTTTTCAAAAGATTTGTCGGATTTGGACTTTTTGATGTTTATTAATTTCACATTACACTTGTGAGATTAGATTCAGAACTGCGGGAGTCTGAACTGTAGGGCTTCTTTCGAGCTTCCGAAAGGGACGAAAAAGCAAAGCTACAGGTAGCTAAGAGAATCTTGAGATATGTTCGAGGCAGTTCAAATTATGGCATCAGGTATATGAAAGGCAAACCCAATAATCTTGTTGCTTTTATTGATAGTGATTGGGCTGGTTGTGCAGATGATAGGAGGAGTACAACAGGTTATATATTTAGCCTTGGTTCAGGAATCATATCATAGGCATCAAAGAAGCAGCAAAGTATAGCTTTGTCAAGCATAGTACAGAGCAGCCACAACCACAGCATATCATGCTAGTTGGTTTAGAAGAATTTTGGAAGATCTAAAGGAAAAGCAACATGGTCCTACTATGATATTTTGTGACAACAAATCCACAATTGCATTGACCAAGAATCTAGTCCAGCAAGGAAAATCAAAACACATTGAGATTCGATACAATTTCATTTGAGAGTTGGTTTCTAAAGGTGAAATAGAGCTGCAACATTACAACACAGAGGAACAACCAGCTGATATTCTCACAAAGGCTTTGGCAGAAGATAAATTCAAGAAATTTTGGTCCATGATGGAAGTTCAAAACCTCATTGAATTAAAGGAGGAAATGTTAGAACATAATTTAAACGTGGGCTAAAGGGACAACTGTAGCAGATCTGATTGTGGGACACCTGTTGATTGCTGCTCTACAAATATGTGATAGTGGACTTAGTGGTTGAGAGTCTTTAGGATTAGTTGCCTAGTGGTTGAGAGCTTTTAGGTGTTTTATTATCTGTCAATGTAATCTGGTAGCAAAAAATAAGGAAGTGGTGCATTATGTAGCTAACATAAAAGTCTATTTAAACTCTTTTGAATATTTATTTTAGGTGGGTCAGCAGCCATTTGTAAACAGTACAAATTCAATAAATTCTAAAGTGCTTCTTCCATAATTTTTTCTATCACATTACATGTTTGTCATTGTGTTCATTCTTTAGGTATAACACGGAGGTACCTGATTCGTACAAGCATCTTCTTTTTGATGTGATTGATGGAGACAACCATCTATTCATGAGAAATGATGAGCTTGAAGCTGCATGGAAGATTTTATCTCCAGTTCTGCAAGAGATAGACAACAAAAATGTGGCACCAAAGTTGTATGAGTTGGGAGGTAGGGGTCCAGTTAGAGCCTTCTATCTCTGGGCAAAACATGGGGTTCAGTGAGTTCATGACTAGTAAGGCTCTCTACCCTATCTTTGTTTTGTTTCTTGAGAATGATTTGAATGCACAATTAGTGATTAGAGTTCCATTGGTTCCTGTATGAAACAATAATAAAATTTACTGCCTTGTGATAATGAGTTGTGACCATGTGCATTTCCTTCATTTGAAGACTAAAACCTGTTTGGTTGTGTTTTTGTTTTCAGAATAAAAAACAATGAAAAGTTAAAGAAAAAAGTTTTTGGAAATAGTTTGCAAACAAGTTTGCATTTTTTAGGAAGTAAAATAAGAAAAACAAAATCACAATCAACCATTTCTACCTGGCATTTTGCAATTTTCTTATGTTCTTTTGTACCAAAATTTCAAATTTACCTGATAAGGTTTCAAAAGTGACATAACATTTCATGCTCTGTGTTGTGGAGTGTGTATTTTAGAGGAAATTCAAGAGATATAAATAACTAAAATTAGGAGATAATCTCTCTGCATTGACCTTCTTGTTGTAATTCAATGGTCTAAGTTTAAAGTTGAAAGAAAATGATGTCCTGTGTTTTTTAAAAACAAAATGTATTTTGATTCATTTTACTGTAATTTTATACGTGATTGTTAGTAAAAATTTTGTTAGGCTACACAATGATCAAGCAATTGTGTTGAGATTCTATTCCTTGAAAGTTTTAAGGACTTCCATGTAGTAAAAATAATGACAAAACAAACAAGAAAAAAGAGAGAAAGAAGAAGAAGATAATGATGCAAATGATTGCATGAACAATCAAATACAAGTAAAATACATTAAGAGTACTCCTATCTAAGTTTAAACTACTCCTATATAGATTAGATCTACTCCTAGGATAGAAAAGAAATGAAAATCAAGTCTGTGGGAGCCGTATAATTAAAGACACGAAGTCTGATACGCACAGGGAGCCGGGTGTTAAACGGCTCCATTCTGCTCTGCTAAGATGCCGAGTATGACTCTCGGGCCGAGTATACTGGAAAGAGCATGTCAGGATAAAATAAAAGAATGAATAAACAATTTAAAAGTAGACTCTGGCCCCGAGGCTGGCGAATGGCTATAAATACAAGAGCTTCAGATTTATAAAGGTATGTAAAGAATTACTTCTAGAGACTTAGCAAGCAAGCTTTCTTGAGAGGAACTAACTTGTCCGTCGGAGTGCTAATTCCGGCACCCCCGACCGGAGTTTGTATTTTTGCAGGTGACTAGCAGAGGCTCATTGGCGTCTTCCGGGATCTGAAGAGTATTTCCCAAACTCACATTCACCACAACTGGCGCCGTCTGTGGGAATACTCAAATATATCCATGGAAGGCGTGACCGACGATCCTCCGATAGCCACCGACGCGATCGCACAGGGAGACGACCTCACCCCAGCGAATATGCTCGGAAAAGAAACCATTGCGGCACGACGCACCTTGCGCTTCGACTCGCCAACGATTCTAGCACAGGAGGCGATGCAAGCAACCATGGAACAGGCCAGACAGACCAAACAGAGTCTGGGCGGATCATCGGCGAAACGAACGCCGCGCGACACGCCTCGAGAAAGCAAAGTCTCACCAGTAAGACTCAAGGTTCTCGGCGATCCCCAAGGGCGGGTCCTCGCGACCAACAATAAGAACACCGCGCCCGCGCTCAAAGGATTACGTTGAGGAAGTGACAGACGATGTCGCCCAAGAGGCGCCCGCTGACACCGCCCATATGATATACAATGCCGATAGCTCGATCAGACATACATACCCAACCACTTCCAAACCTTCAGCAGCCCACCGCCAAAGAAGCGACCCGGCCCGAGAAGCGGTAAGCATCACCTTCGACGACTCGATTTGGCGCGGCCACACTCCTCACGTGGATCCTCTCGGTTGTCACGCCACGCCGTACATAGGTTTACCGTAGAACGCGTCCTTATCGATCAGGGAAGTACTTCAGAGATCATGTACCATCGAACCTTCATCAAGCTCGGGTTCAACGACTCGGATCTAACTCCGGCCCCCTATCCACTATTCGGCTTCAACGCCACCCCGGAGTATCCATTGGGAAAAATCAGCTTACCCGTCCGCGCTGGCTCGAGAACGGTGGTCGCGGAGTTTTTGGTCGTCAGGCTACCATCGCCATACAATCTCATCATGGGACGATCGTGGTTACATACCCTGCAGGCCGTCCCCAGCACCTACCACCAACTGCTACGCTTCCCAACAGAGCATGGCGTTGAGCGAATCCGTGGCTCGGTAGTCGGCCAAGCATGTTACCTTCGCCGCCAGGACGCCGAAGGAACTGCAAGTAAAATCCGTCGAGGTGCCCAGTCAAGAAATCCTGGAAGACGTTGGACGTCAACCAAACGAGAAGGCCATGGAAGGTTTAGACCGAGTAGACATCGATGGAAGCCCGGAAAAGTTTTTTATGATCGGCGTCTCTCTGAGCCAGGTCGACAAGCAGCAACTGATCACTTTCTTACTCGGCAACCTCGACGTCTTCGCGTGGACCCCATATGAAATGCCGGGAATAGACCCAGCGGTCTCGCAGCATCACCTCAATGTCGACCCTCAGTGCAAGCCGATCATTCAGAAAGGTCGGCGATCCTCCGCAGAACACACTGCCGCCGTTGTCGAGGAAGTTGACAAATTGCTTGACGCCGGGGCAATCAGAGAGGTCACCTATCCCACGTGGCTCTCCAACACAGTGGTGGTAAAAAAGAAGAATGGCACTTGGCGCGTGTGTGTCGATTTCACGGATCTAAACAAAGCTTGCCCCAAAGACTGCTTTCCCTTGCCTAGAATTGATCAACTCGTCGATGCGACGGCACGCCACCGCCGCATGAGTTTCCTCGACGCCTATAGAGGCTACCATCAGATCGCCATGAATCCAGATGATCAGGACAAAACTGCATTCCTCACTCCAAGAGGAACCTCATCGCTGAGGTCATGCCTTTTGGATTAAAGAATGCAGGGGCGACTTACCAACGGCTGGTCACTACGATGTTCAAAGAACAACTCGGGCACACTATGGAAGTATACATCGACGACATGGTGGTCAAATCTAAAGAAGAGCAAAACCATATAGCCGATCTGGAAAAGACATTCGACACCCTACGCAAGTACAGAATGAAGCTGAATGCTTCCAAATGCGCATTCGGGATCGGCTCTGGCAAATTCCTAGGCTACATCGTCAACCATCGAGGAATCGAGGCCAACCCGAGGCAAGTTACAGCAATTTTAGAACTCAGTTCCCCCCGTTCAGTCAAAGAAGTCCAAAAGCTGATGGGAATGGCCGCTGCACTCAACAGATTTATCAGCCGATCTACAGATCGCTGCAGACAATTCTTTCAAACATTACGCCAGGGCAGAGCTTTCGAATGGTCCGTGGAATGCGAGGCAGCTTTTAACGGGCTCAAGACCTACCTCCGGACAGTACCTCTTCTAACAACACCCGCCACCGGTGATCCCCTCATTTTATATCTGGCAGTCTCTGACAGGGCCGTCAGCGCCGTATTGTTAAAAGAGGAGGAGGGGCAGCAGCAGCCAGTATACTACGTGAGCAAGGCGATGGTGGACGCCGAAACACGCTACTTACCGCTGGAAAAACTCGTCCTAGCCCTGGTCATGGCAGCAAGAAAACTGATGCACTACTTCCAAGCACAAGATCAAGGTCGACAGACTTCCTTCGGTCAAGATTCTCGGAATGCGAAGCATCGTATGCGTGTTTCGAAATGGGCTCTCGAACTCGGACAATATGACATTCAGTTTTCACCCAAAACTGCAATCAAGGGGCAGGTGCTTGCCGACTTTGTGGCCGAATTCACAGGAGGGCTCGCCGACCTCAAGCCTGGGGATCTCCAGCCAAAAGCCGGTTACGTCAAAGCCGATTGAGAGTCTACGTTGGGGACATCTGGCGCTTATATCGCGATGGATCGTCTAACCAGGGAAGCGCGCTGGCGTCGTAATTATGTCCCCGACGGCGCGATCATTGAACAGGCCGTCAAACTCGGCTTCGAAGCATCAAATAACGAGGCCGAATATGAAGCCCTTTTAGCCGGACTACGGAACGCACATGTTCTCGGTGCACGGCGACTGTTGGTGTTTTGTGACTCAAAGTTGGTAATCAACCAGCTGAAGGGGGAGTATGCAGCGAGAGATGAGCGCATGGCGGCCTATATGAAAACGGCTAGCTCGTTGCTGGCGAAGTTCGACCATCACGAACTAAACCAAATAACGCGCGACCAAAATACACACGCGGATGCCCTGGCTTGCTTGGCCTCCGCCATCAACTCCGAGCTCAAACGTACCATCGAAGTGGGCTTCGTCCCGGAACCCAGTATCGGCCCTCCGGAGGAGACCCACATCAATATCATAGAATCCGCTCCAAGTTGGAAGGACCCCATTGCTGCGTTCCTTTCTTCTGAACAACTCCCAGAGGATAAAAAAGAAGCACACAAGGCTGAAACAAGGCTCTGATACTACCTTGACCCACAAGGGGACTTTATAAAAATCCTCTCGCCCATACCGAATCGTGCACCGGACAGAGTAGAGGAGCTGCACACTGAGATACATGAAGGCAGCTGTGGTGCACATTCGTGGCGCTCCTTGCCCATCCAAGGCGATAACGCAGGATATTCTTGGCCGACTATGAGGGCCGACAAAATTATGTGATGAAATGCGAACACCGCCGCAAGTGTTCCCCACTAACCCATCAACCGTAAGCTTTGAATTCAATCAAGAGTCTCGCCGTTTGCTCGATGGGGACTTGATATCGTAGGACCATCGCCCGGGGCCCGAGGAACAAGCGATTTCTAATCGTAGCAGACTATTTCACGAAGTGGGTCAAGCAGGCTCTAACCCATATACGAGATTCCGACATTAGCTTTTGTGTGGAGAAACATCATTACAAGATTCGCATTCCAAGAGCATTGATCTCGGATAATGGCACTTTCGGTTATTTACCGAGAGCTGTGCGACAAATACGGAATTGTACCTTACTTTTCTACTCCAGCCTACCCCCAAAGTAACGGTCAGGCGGAAGCTTCGAACAAATCCATCTTGGACGGTATCAAAAAGAGGCTGGAAAACGCCAAGGGCAGGTGGGTCGAAGAGTTGCCAAGCGTACTATGGGCCCATCGAACGACGCCGAGACGATCCACCGGAGAAACACCGTTTGCCTTGTGCTTCGGAACCCAGGCAATCTTACCCCCAGAGATCGGCCTACCAACCCTCAGATCGCAAGCCTTCGACACGGGACGGAACGACATGATGCTTGCTTTGGACCTGGTTCTGATTGAAGAACGAAGAGATCGTGCCTTGGCATCCATGGCTCGCTATCAACAGCAGCTCGCTAAGTCATACAATCGGAAAGTCCAACTGCGCCGCTACAATCCAGGAGTCGGTCCTCAAGAAGGTGCTACCGCCGATCGGAGGCAATCGATGGAAAGCTTGGTCCAAGCGACGGCCCCTATCAAATAGATTCCGTTGCAGAACAGGGCATATCGATTGTCGACATGTCAGAAGAAGCTCGCCACGACTGGAATTCGACACATCTACGAAAAATTTTATCAATGACCCGACCATGGGCTTGATATTTGTACACAATATCCTCAGAATCTAACATCTCGCATTTTCGCATGATTAAGCTCAACACTTCAAAATCTAACAAGTCTCCGGATTCGGAGCCCCTTTGGTGAATGACATCTTAGGGCCGAACAAGTCTCCGGATTCGGAGCCCCCTTTGGTGAATGACATCTTAGGGCCGAACAAGTCTCCGGATTCGAGCGCCTTCGTGGATATCACGATTGGCGAACAAGTCTCGGATTCGGAGCCCCTTTGGTGAATGACATCTTAGGGCCGAACAAGTCTCCGGATTCGGAGCCCCTTTGGTGAATGACATCTTAGGGCCGAACAAGTCTCCGGATTCGGAGCGCCCTTCGTGGATGTCACGACTGGCCAAAACAAGTCTCCAGATTCGGAGCGCCCTTCGTGGATGTCACGATTGGCCAGAATAAGTCTCCGGATTCGGAGCCCCTTTGGTGAATGACATCTTAGGGCCGAACAAGTCTCCGGATTCGGAGCCCTTTGGTGAATGACATCTTAGGGCCGAACAAGTCTCCGGATTCGGAGCGCCCTTCGTGGATGTCACGATTGGCCAGAATAAGTCTCCGGATTCGGAGCCCCTTTGGTGAATGACATCTTAGGGCCGAACAAGTCTCCGGATTCGGAGCGCCCTTCGTGGATGTCACGATTGGCCAGAATAAGTCTCCGGATTCGGAGCCCCTTTGGTGAATGACATCTTAGGGCCGAACAAGTCTCCGGATTCGAGCGCCTTCGGATGTCACGATTGGCCAGAATAAGTCTCCGGATTCGGAGCCCCTTTGGTGAATGACATCTTAGGGCCGAACAAGTCTCCGGATTCGGAGCCCCTTTGGTGAATGACATCTTAGGGCCGAACAAGTCTCCGGATTCGGAGCCCCTTTGGTGAATGACACCCTAGAGCCGAATAAGTCTCCAAATTCGGAGCACCCTTCGTGGATGTCACGACTGGTTCAGAGCGTCCTTTGGGGCATGACACCTTAGGGCCGAACAAGTCTCCGGATTCGGAGCGCCCTTCGTGGATGTCACGATTGGCCAGAAATGGTCTCCGGCTTCGGAGCCCCCTTTGGTGCATGACACCTTAAAGCCGAATAAGTCTCCAAATTCGGAGCACCCTTCGTGAATGTCAACTGGTTCAGAGCGTCCTTTGGGGCGTGACACCTTGGGGCCGAATAAGTCTCCGAACGATTATACCACGTAGTGCACATTATTTTAATGAGCGCCTAAATATTACAATAAAGTGTATCGAAACGCTCGAGCCCTGGCCAACGCAAGGGCAGATTTATTAATCTATTCGGCTACATAATAAACGATGCCTCGGCCAGATCTCTGGTTTAACATATTCGGCTTAAACGCTCGAGCCCTGGCCAACGCAAGGGCAGATTTATTAATCTATTCGGCTACATAAGAAACGATGCCTCGGCCAGATCTCTGGTTTAACATATTCGCTAACGCCGAGCCCTGGCCAACGCAAGGGCAGATTTATTAATCTATTCGGCTACATAAGAAACGATGCCTCGGCCAGATCTCTGGTGTAACATATTCGGCTTAAACGCTCGAGCCCTGGCCAACGCAAGGGCAGATTTATTAATCTACTCGGCTACATAATAAACGATGCCTCGGCCAGATCTCTGGTTTAACATATTCGGCTTAAACGCTCGAGCCCTGGCCAACGCAAGGGCAGATTTATTAATCTATTCGGCTACATAAGAAACGATGCCTCGGCCAGATCTCTGGTTTAACATATTCGGCTTAAGCGCTCGAGCCCTGGCCAACGCAAGGGGAGATCTAGCCCGTGTGAACTATTTGGCCAACCATTTGGCCTTTCACGCTCGAGCCGAGCCATCCCAGGGAACCGGCATATTTGGTTAATTGTTTTAACATTGTATAATTACAAAAAACAAAACATCACCATAAAATCATGAGACATCAGCACATTGCGCATAAATTGCTAACATTTTATAAATACAAAAAGTATCAACGTCCATTGCTGTATCATAAACACAAAATAACAAAATAAACGAAAGAAATATCAGCCCTCCGAATCAGTCTCCAATGGATCGATGTCTACTTGCTCATACGGTATTGGAACATTCAGGGCAATGCCAGCTGCAGCAAGGGCCTTGTGCCAACCATGTTTGAATCCCCGATTCTCAAACCGGGAGACCTGGTCCACATACTCGGCAAGCCATTTCTTTTCCGGCGAAACCTTTTGACTCGGCAGACTCTTTCGCCACTTTCACCTCGCCAACTCGGCCTCCGGGCCAAGAACGGCTCGATAAGCAAAGTGCGACTTCAAGTCGTCGGCCTTCTTCTCGCCTCCGCTCAACTTATCCGCATCACGAAGCTTTCCACCGCAAAGATTCGCCCGAGAAGCTTCGCCGCTCTTAACAACTCGTCCTCGCCCTTTTTTCTCCGGCCCTCCGCTTGCTCTCGCAAGCGGCTGATCTCCTTGATGGCGTCGAGATGGCGGCGGCCCACATCGGCTATCCTACCAACGGCCTGCAAAAGAACAATTCAAAACAAGCGCAACGCGAATAGCGTTCGAATGAAAGAAAAAATCAGAATACACACCAAAAGGGCCGACTGCGCGGCTAACATTGTCGCATCCGAATCCGGCTCCAGCCGGAAAGCCTCCGTGACGACGGTAATGACAAAGACGCGTTACACCGAACGCGACCTCCGGGTCATTAAGCCGAGGCATCCGATAGAACCGCATATTTCTCACCTTCGGTCGAATCACAAAGGGCACGACCTCACCAACCCACCGCTCGAGGGCGTTTGCGACCGATCTTCCAACCCGACCTCGAGCTCTCTAGAGCGTTTCTCCGACGTTCCCTCAACATCCTGAACGGCTTCCCCAACCAGCCCCGATTCGGCATCCTTATTCGTTGCCCGCTCCTCCGCAATTTGGAAGGATTTCGGTTTAACAACTGGGAGGAATCCGAGATTCAACGATGGGCGGTTCGATTGAAAGGCCCTCCGCTCTTCTCCTTGCGGCTAACCTCTCCGTGATTCGCCTTCTTAGCAAGCTTTGCCAGGCTTACCCCAGCCTTGCCAGCGGGGCCTGAGACGGAAGGGTCGTCCGTACGTTGAAGAGCGTCGTCAACAAGATCGTTCCCCCGAGCCAAAACAGTGGGACGATCGTCAGAACCAATACCTCCTCGATTCGCCTCGAGCGATCTCGACGCGCAGCTGTACTTCCGCATTCGAATCGGACCCTTCAAATCCTATCTGCCTAAAATTTTTGAAGTTGGACAAAATACGGGCGACGAGAAAATCTTCCTTCCTAATCAAGATATATTGTCCGCAATTAAAAGGTCGTGGTACGTAGGCTCGTAGAGCGAGCGTAACGGGCCGCTCTTCCCTGCTTATAAAGACTGCGACGGCCGAAATAATTAAGAGCAATCCTGATGTCGGAAAGAACGGCGTCGTTAGTTGAAGTTAGGACTTTTTTCAACTCGTTCCCTGCATAAGATAAGCCGTGAGATTCAAGAAAATAGGGTATGGCAGATACAAATGTACAATATGAGCGAAAGGGCATTCGGCGACCTGGTTCGCCCCTACGTCTAGGAATAGGATCGACGCGATCCTCCCCCTCGCCGAATTCCCAGTTACCACGGACAACGACCATGACATCATCAACTCGTTTTCCAGAGCTGGAAAGCATAGTGATCAACTGATGATCTGTGTCCTTAGCTCTGAGAAAGTAACGTCCGTGCCGGCCAGAGGATCTGGCCAGAGCATAACAGTGCCGAACGGCAGGAATGCCAAGATTAATACCAAGGCGACGGTTCAGCGCCACGACCCCCATTATGATTCTAAAGAAATTTACATTGGGCTGGGAAGGGATCAAATCCCAATGGCGAAGAACAGCCCTCAGAAGCGGGTGAAGAGGAAAGCGAACTCCCGCCTCTGCGATCGACAAAAGGGGTATGACAATCGAGTTTTCTTCCTCTCTCTCCATGTCGAGAGTGCGGTCAGCCACTAACGATAGGTGCACATCGTCAGGAATGGAGAAATGGCGTCTAAAATCAACGACTCGACCCGGAGAAAGAAGGTCTCTTAAATACTTCGCCATAATCTATTGATTATAAGAATACGTGACGGAGTAAACAAATTACGAAAAGCTTCAGAGTCGAGAAGAGGAAAACTTACAAAAAATGAAGAATATCGCAGATGGAAGGATTGCAAGGATGAATCGAAGAGCAGTCTAGCGGCCCGCGTCATAGAACCTGAATCCGAAGGGATACCAGGCTTCAAGTCATAATGAATAGGCGTGCACGGAGGGACGGGAACCTGAAGCGACGATTCAAGGGGGAGTAATTAAACAATCGCGAAATAAGTCTAAAGCCCCAAGAACTTCGGTTTGTAGTATTTGAAAATCAGAGCCAAGCACCTCGTCCAAATGCCGTTGACAAGATACTTGGGGGCAATTGTGGGAGCCAGATAATTAAAGACACGAAGTTCGATACGCCAGGAGCCGGTGTTAAACGGCTCCATTCTCGCTAAGATGCCGAGTATGACTCTCGGGCCGAGTATACTGGAAAGAGCATGTCAGGATAAAATAAAAGAATGAATAAACAATTTAAAAGTAGACTCTGGCCCCGAGGCTGGCGAATGGCTATAAATACAAGAGCTTCAGATTTATAAAGGTATGTAAAGAATTACTTCTAGAGACTTAGCAAGCAAGCTTTCTTGAGAGGAACTAACTTGTCCGTCGGAGTGCTAATTCCGGCACCCCCGACCGGAGTTTGTATTTTTGCAGGTGACTAGCAGAGGCTCATTGGCGTCTTCCGGGATCTGAAGAGTATTTCCCAAACTCACATTCACCACAAAGTCATGTATTGATTTGTTGGCGATCTTTATAATAGAGCCATCAATGGCAATTTATGCACACAAAAAAAATATAAAAAATATAAATAAAAAAAAAGGTAGGAAAAAACTTCTATTAACCATCATCTAACCACCCATATAACTTCCACATTCTTACATTGTCATTTGTCTTCCATCGCTTAAATCTTCAAAGCTTGACTTAACTTCTCTTAATTTTTAAGATTTTCCTGCATAATCATAATAATAATAAGTAATAAAAAGTTGAAACCTAATTATAATCGATATAAATTTTATTTATGGTGCAAACAATGCATGCCCAACTCTTTAAAAATAAGTATTTGAATTCTTGAAGAGTTGTATAAACATAAATATATAATAGAAATTATGAAAGTTATAATCGATTGGCCATATATATATAGTTTTTGGTTGTTATGGCCACATCGAAATACTCCCTCATTATTGTTATATAAAAAATAGAAATAAAATTCAAAATTTCTTTTCGTAAACCACTTTATCAAAATTAATTTTTGATGTGAACCACAAAACCATTATAGTTGTTGGATGACAAAAATCAGAATGTCAATTGACTTTAGAAAATTAATTTTTTTGACAAAATTAACAATGTCAAAAAATTCAAATTCATCAAATGTGGGTTGTTCATAATTTTTAGCCATGTTTGACTTAAAATCATACTCCCTAATTGGATTTTCACCATCATTTTGTGATTTTTTTCATCAAATTTAGCCATATTTGGCTTAAAAACATTCCTTCCAATTGGATTTTCATCATCATTTTGTGATGGTTGTTCATCAAATTTAGCCATGTGTGGCTTAAAATTATACTCTCCAATTGAATGTTCACCATCATTTTGTAATGGTTGTTTAACATTCTTTGTCAGATTTGACTTAAAACCATATCCTCCAATTGGATTAAAATGCTCAATAGCTTTTGGCAAAAGAAGTTAGTCTTCTTTTTCAATTAATGGCTTAAAAAGTTATCCCCCAAGCATGCCATTTTTAGAACTTCATTTTTCCTTGGCTATGATTTTTGTGGAGAGAAAGTCTTGCTTGGAAAAGCCTCATAGAAACACACAAAATTTGTGCTTTTTAAGATTCTCTAATTTTTAACTCTAATGTTGAATTTCTCCATCAACTTGATAAAATTGACAACTAAGAGCATCTCCAACAGTGCATTTCTTTTTTCATCAAATCTGAATAAAAAATGACCCATTTCACCAAATCTGATATCACTCACTCCAACGGTGAACTTTCATCAAATTTGTGCAATCGGGACAATCGGGTGGTCGACCGGTCGGTCGAACGGTTGGTCGACCGATTAAGGCAAAAAAAAAAAAAAAATTATTTTTTATTTTTTTTGAACTTTTTGAACCTTTTAGTGGTCGACCGGCTGGTAGACCAGTAAGGCAAAAAAAAATTTTTTTTTTTTTTTATATTGTTCGAACCTTTTCTTGGAACTGTTTGAACCTTTTCTTGGACGACCAGTTGGTCAACCGGCCGGGCAACCGGTTGGTCGACCGGGTCCCCCTCCAACGGTCCGCAACAGTGTTTTGGTGAATTCAGTATTTCGTCCTCAATCTGATGAAATATTTGATGAAATCTCAATCTGATATCACTTTTGGTGAACCGTTGGAGCTGTGAAGCCTTTTCATCAGAATTTAAATTTGATATCACTTTTGGTGAACCATTGGAGATGGTCTAAGTTGATGAATTTTTTCATCAAAGTAATTTATATCTTTTTGCATCAAATAATATGACAGTGATGAAATTATTTGAAATTTTTGCCAATCAAGAAAATTAATTTCTTCTTGTAGAGCCAAAATTTCACTCTTGCACCAATAAATTTCATCCTCACAACACCGAATTATTCTTTTCATATCATTTTTCATGCCATTATGTTAGCAAAATTCCGTAGAATCATTGTCATAATATTGACAATCATTATACATAGAAGATGAGGCATTCTAATAATAATTCATACTCATTGGAACATTGCCATGCAAACATGCCACTTGATGGCATAATTTCTTGACATTTTGTTTGTATTATTTTTTTTTTCCTCCAAGGTAGGATGATGTCCCATTGGGCATGCCAAAATATGTTAGCAAAAATCTAGTTTAGGTGCAATATCGACAGTCAACAGTAAAACAATTCTCACAAACAACAGGATCAAACAATGTGGTTGTGTGTCTTAATGCCTTGATAGGTTCAAGGACTTATTTGGAGGTTTACTTCTTAAAGAAACACAGCAAATACAACTAAATTTTGATTGACAAAAATAAAGCTTGTTTTTCAACCACAAAGATCAAATTACAAGTCCTTTGACACTACAATCAACAGAACTTAATTACAAAAACTGCTAACTGTTACTGCTACTGCTACTCATAATTGCAAGAACTGCTACACCTAAATACATTAGACTACTCCTAGATTTCTCAAGTTGTAAGTTGATTTTTTTTTTTTTTTTTTTTTTTCCTTTTCAAAATCCAAACTGGCTACATTGGATGGTCCCTAGAAGTTGACCCCCTCACTTCCTTCTTGAAGAAGCAGAAACCAACCCATTTCTAGTCCAAACTAAGTCCTGCCTCCTAGTTGGCTTATCTCCTGCAACCCTAGACATCATGGCATGAAACTTCCTTTGTTCCCTCATTTTTTAAGTTCTAGTCTCTCCCATTGGTCTCCAACCACCCATAGGAAATTTTGGATGAACTACCTCTTGCCACCCTAAATGGGGTGGTACTGGAGGCTTTACCATCCTTAGTTGAACTGGCTGCATATTTGGCCTCATTCTTGGGCCACGATACTGCTGTTAAAGTTCCCCAAATGGTCTCACAAACTATTGTTGTTCCCCACATGGCCTGCCAGTTTGTTGCTAGCCACTATGTGAGGTCACAAATTGCTACTGCTAGCCACTATATGGCCTTGTCAGTATCTTTGGTTTTCCACATGGCCTAGAGCCCTTTTACTGTTTCAGCATGGCCGTTATATTACTTGACCCCCTAAAGCATGGATGAACAGGAGCTCCTTGAAACTGAATGGAGCATCATCCTTACCATAATTCTCTGCAAGACCAAATATCCCTAGATCTGACCCATCATAGAACATACAATTATTATCAAATATCTACAAGTCACCACTTCCCATGGTATTAAACCTGCGGCCAACATCTTTTCCAATTTTTTTAATTCCATCTATCCCAATGGCCTTGGCTCTTTCTTTTTCAGTGCGACATCTAAAACAAATGAACCCCTCACTAGGCTCTTCTTGAACTTTCTTTCCTTTTGCCTCCTTGGCAATCTTTTCCATCCTTTCTTTGTGGAGCTTCTCTAGTTCCACCTGGAAAACCCTGGGTTCTTCCCCTTCTTCTTTTGATTAGTCGACTGGAGATTAGTTGCTACCATGTTGATCTCCACCTTGTTTGGAAATGGGTCACTATCAACTACCAGGACCCCCTTATCTTTTTTAGCGTACTTCAACATCCCTTTTTGGATTAAATCCTGCACACAATTTCGAAATGTGACACAGTTATTAGTAGAATGCCTAAAAGAGTTATGCCACTTACAATATTCATTGCCAACCCTATCTTTCTCTTCGGGAATATTGTGGCCAAGAGTCAAAGTTAAAAATTTGTTTGCTAATAACTCATCAAACAATGCATCTGCTTTTAATAAGTTAAAAGAATACTGTTTGTTCAACACAACCACATTCTTTTTGACTGGCTGTATTGCTAACATACTCACAGGCTTGTCAGTTTTCTTTAATGTTTCACAAACCACGGGTTTTTTTTCCTATTACTTGTGCAACATCTGTGTCAACTTCTATGTCAAACTCAACCTCTTGGTAATAAGTCCCTAATGAGGCTGCATTTCTCTGTTGCTCTTCTTAGAGAATGGCCTCATAGCTGGTTGCCCTTGAGGACAACTCAAATAAGTATCTAAACATTATGCCTTCAAACTTTTTCCTAAGCTCAAAATCTAAACCATTCTGAGCTAGTCTTATGACTTCTATTTTAGGCATGTACACATGACATCTTTTTTTTTTACTTTCTTAAACCCGTCAATGTCCTATTATGTACTTTCTTCTTGTCTTTGTTAAATTTTGACAAGTCTACCATTGTCACCTCAAGCTCAGTTCTAAAGAGCTGAGCATGAAACTAACTCTTCATCTCTTACCAAGTATGGACAGAATTTTCTGGCAAGTTAATAAACCATGTAAATGCCACTTTAGATAGAGAATGAGGAAAGAGTTTCAGTTTTAAATTGTCGTCATAACTAGGTTCACTACATTGGAGTATGAACTTGCCTACATGCTCTATGGTTAATTGCCTCTCTTTCCCTGTAAACAAGGTAAACTCAAGAATCCTATAGTTCCTTGGAATGGGGGTTATTTCTACCAATGAAGGGTAAGGACTCCTAAACACTGGTCTATCTAGCCTTCTCAGGCCTGGGCCATACAATTATTGTATAATGTTTATGATCTGTTGTCTGTTTGGCATTGGGTCATGACCCATTTGCACGTGTTGTTGCCCCCTCCATAAAAGTCTTGTTCGAAAGGAGAAGGTCCAAGCCCTCTAGGCCTTGGTTCAACAACATTAGGTTCTTGATAATGTGCCTGATATGGGGGTTGGTATAGCAGTAGTGATTGATATGGCGATTGTTAGTGTGGTTGTGGATGTGGTGGTTGCTGATAGGGCGGCTGTCGCAATTCTTGTTGAAATAGGGGAGGCCTAAGTATCATCAACTGTTGATAAGGTTGTTGGTGTATAGGTTCTTGCACATGTTGAGGTCTCACCATCTCTAGTTACCACACCCTTTGGTCCATTAGATTATGGTTACCATTTCTAGAGCCTTCACATGCCTGCTGTGCATACATTGGAGGCCTTTTTTGCCCCCCAAGTCTAGGTCCTGGTCCCATGTCATTGTTATTAAAATCAAAAACTAAGTTTGGTGGGTATCCTTTCATCCCATTGAACTCAAAGACAGGATTTGAATTAATCCTATCCTCATATTCCTCTTGGAGTGTAGGAGGTCTGTAAAATGACACATGCTCATTTGTAGGCAAGGCCTTTGTAGGCCTTGATGTGTAATTTTGTGGAGTCAAAAAAGGACCAAGGTTTACCTTACTCCTTTGAGCTTCATCTCTGAGCTGCTTTGATTGACTTGGCCTGATGTTATGCTTTTTAAATTCAGCAAGGACTTCATCAATTGAAGCCTGATTTTCATGTGGATGCAAACTTGCGAGAACTTTACTCACATGCAAAACCAGTGCTTTCCTAACATCCACTAGAGAGCCACTTGTCTGGCCTTCCATGAGTACATTGTGGCCATATCTTTGGCCATCATCCTGACTAGCCACTAAATGGCTGTCATCAACATTGTCTCTGACTTCTTCATCATAACCTTCTCCTAAGACAATGCCATGCATCTCTAGGGACTAATCAGTTTGTTTCTTCTTAGCCATTACTCTAAATTAGACAGTGTCCCACTATGCGTGCCAAAAAATTATTCGTAAAATTTTTGTTAGGCTTAGATCGACAGAGCCTTAACCAAAATCTCACCAAACAACACAATGATCAAGTAATTATGTTAAGATTCTATGCCTTGAAAGTTTTAAGGACTTCTTTGGAGTAAAAATAATAACAAAACAAACAAGAAAAGAGAGAGAGAGAGAGAGAGAGAGAGAGAGAGAGAGAGAAGAAGAAGAAGAAGAAGAAGAAGAAGATGATGATGATGATGATGATGTAAATGATTGAATGAACAATCAAGTACAAGTAAAGTACATTAAGACTATTCCTATCTAAGTTTAAACTACTCCTATGTAGATTAGATCTACTTCTAGGATAGAAAAGAAATAAAAATCAAGTCATGTATTGATTTATTGGTGATCATTACAATAGAGCCCCCCAAAAAAAAAAAAATGTAGGAAAAAACTTCTATTAATCATCATCTAACCACCCATATAACTTCCACCTTTTTACATTGCCACTTGTCTTTAATCGCTTAAATCTTCAAAACTTGACTTAACTTCTCTTAAGTTTCAAGATTTTCTTGCATAATCATAATAATAATAACAATAATAATAATAAATAATATAAAGTTTAAACCTAGTTATAATCGATAGAAATTTTATTTATGGTGCAAATAGAATCGTTGAATTGTGTATTTCTATCGATGAATTTTGTTGTGACAAAAACAGAAAAATCATGATAGAGTATCTTCATCCACAAATATTAGCCACTTTACATAGCTTTTGCTAGTTTATAGCCACTCCTCATTTCCCATCAATTGAGGTGCTCCTATTTCTCTCCATTTCAATAGACAGGTCGATCAAATGAGTACAGTGTAATGCCAACTTTTTCACCTATATGACTCTCCTTCCACCCTCCTGTAGTTAGTGTGGCCACTTTTCAAGCAAAAAAAAAAAAAACACGAGTTTGTGCTATCTCTTGCCTTTATTTCTAACCAATAATGTTAGAAACTAAGAATTTAGACATAAAAAAGTATCAAGAAAAATTATGTAATAATTAAATCTAGATCACATATTATTTTTTCTTAATACTTTTTTGTGTCAGATTTCTTGATCTCCAACATTACTCATTTCCAACTAGGAACTAGGAAAGAGTTGGCTTGGTTCCACACTTGTCTATGTACGTTAGTGATTAGATGATCAGTACACTGGGATCAACACACAGACCTACACCCTTATGTCCTTTATCACTGAGTGGTAATTTAGGGGGCCTTACTTGGTGATCCAGGTTGTTTCCCTTTCAACGATAAAGCTTATCCCCCACCGTCTCACTAGTCGACCTTAATCCTTATTATTTTGAGGTCATACCAATTATTAATCTAAATTCAAATTTAAAATTTATAAGAAATAAATAATTTGACTCATTCTCATCCATATCATGAATGTTTGGAACCCATATCATGAATGTTTGAAATTCATATTATGCGGGAGACATTGCTTGTGAGCAGTTCGTACTACATTTTCATAAAGGCTTAAATATCTAATCTTACTTTTTGAACAATGCAATCCACTTTGGTCATCATGTATCTGGATTGGACAGTTGATAAGAAGAAAAGTTGTTAAAAAGCACAGGATAGAGGGCCTCCACTTGAATTGGATTTTAGCACATAACATGTATTTGTGTGAAACAATAATGATTCATTCCTTCTTTTTAGGACCCTCTTTGGACTCCCTCTCTCTCTTATTGGTCACTTTTTTTTTTTTCTTTTTCTTTTTTTTTCTGCTCCTCCAATCACCTCTTACCACGTGGCAAAGGGGGTAATGTAGGTGACCCCCAAAGGATCCCAACCTTTATTCTTGTGTGAAAATATGTGACCATCAGGGCAGGTGTACTTTCATCATATGATGATGCTGTTTATTGTTTTTGTGTGTGGGTCATGCTAGGCTATTTATCCCTATTTATCTATTCAAAACAATAATAATCCCGTGATCTAATTTGAGTATCAAAATATTATTTGATGTTTTTTAATGCTTTAGTTTAATGGCCTACTGCTTTTGTATAAAATATGAGGCTTTAAGTATGAGTAACGGTGACGCTAAGATGGTCGTGTAGCATAATAATTGGAGCAACTAGAGTTGTTGAGTTGTTAATTTTTTATTTCTTGGCAAAAATTTAAAAAACCTTATTAATACACATGTTTTTATTTTAGGAGGTTCAAAATAGTTTTTGATGGATTTTGTTTATATTTTAAACATGACCCAATACATGTGATTTTTACACTAATCCTTAATCAGTATGGATATATAAATTTTGGTGTATTTAATTTCTTTATTTTATTAATTTTAATTATACATTACTTCTCAAATGTTATGGAGAAAAAAATCATAAAAGCTATTTAATATTAATTTAAAATACAAAATTTCAACCAACTAATGTAACTAAAAGTACATAGCATGATAATAAATTTAATCTTAATTGAAATAGATTTGTTGTTCAAAGAACAAAAATGATGAATGATCAAAAAAAAAAAAAAAAAAACAGAAAAAGAGGAGAGAACTAAGCTCAACTAACCTTATTCATTCAAAAAAAAGCTCAACTAACCTTGATAGCAATTCAAATCTTTTAGAACTTAAAAGATTGGATACTCGTAGCATGTAGATTTAAGATTTATGTATAACTTATATATGTCTTTTCCGTGATTGTAATAGCTTGGAAAATAAAAACTTTAAAAAAAAAAAAGAAAGAAGTGATTTTACATAAAAATTAATTAGGTCATAAAAAAAAAGGGTTAAAACAAAAGTGGAATAGTCATAACAGCCAAAATGTTTTATTTTAACGATGCTATAATGGGCATTACACCTTCTACGTAGGCCTCATTTTGGAACAGGTTATTTTAATAATTTTTTAAATTTTTACGAAAAGATATGTAAAAAAATAAAGAGAGTGATGTGATAATTTATAGTGACTTTTTAAATTTTTTTATTAAAATTAAAAATTACCAAACGGGACTTAATAGTGGTGGTCACTACCATTATATATTTTAATAGCACCATTATAACCACAATAAAAAGTGCTAGTAACTAGGTGATCATGGATTCGATGACTCGTTTAACCTAGCTCAGCATGATGTTTTTAAGGCACAGGAAAAAGATTTAACTCATAGGGATGGCTTCGGCTGAGATTTTAAGTTTTCGTTTAGCATGTTAGATTTTTTAATTTTTAGATTATTTTAGTTATAAAAAAATAAAATAGATTTTTTAGTTTAATAAGATAACACATCACATTCAATTCATAATAATTTCATTTTTTCTTTTACAAAAGTCAAAAAAATTAAAAAAATCTATTTCAAACGAAAACCAAAAAGCTAACTCACATCCCAAACGAAAGTCCATTTAATTTTCAAACTAAATTTGGGATTAGGAGTTTTAATCTGGCTTGGTCTATTCATTTATAAAATATTAGTTTTAATATTAATATTATATTATTTAATTACAAAATAAACTAAATAATTAATAAAAGATTAAGATATAAGATTTAAGTTAAAATAATTTTTAATATTGAGCGAATTACATTAACGGTTCTTGTAGTTTGGAGTTTGTATCACTTTGATCCCTAATTTTTGAATTATGATACATTTTACTCTGAATTTTGAATCTCATTCCAAATAAAAACAATTGAAGATATTGTTGCTTCATTCCAATGACAAAGTTGTCAATTTGATAAAATATAAACTAGTTTAACAAAAATAAATGTTAAAAAATTATTTTTTAATTTTTTAAAATTATTTCTACTCACCAAAGATAAAGTTATATAAAAATGTTAAGTCTTTTATATTTTTATATTTTTATTTTTTTACCAAATTAATTTTTAGTATGTGTTTAGATAATGATCATATAATGGGAAGTTGTTTTTATTGATATTTTAGATGGTTATCATGTAATAGATGGTTGTATTTGTTGTTAATAGATTTTTTTTATGATTATCATGTAATGAATGGTTATTAGGCTTTTAATGTATAATCAATATGTTTAATATATAAAATATTTTTAATTTTGGATTTTTGGATTTAATAGATTGGTTTAATAATGATATTAAAGTTATCGTCATATTTGACTTTTAAAAAAATAAAAATTAATTTAATGAACTTAAATATCAAAAAAAATTATTTTAAAAAAATATTTCTACCTTCCCAAAAGATAAAATTATATAAAAATGATGTGTTTTTAATTTTTTTCACCAATTTAATTTTAAGTTTCTGAGAAAAAAAATATTAAAAAATAGATTTTAAAAATCAAACCAAACAGAACTTTATAACAAAAAAGTTTCAACATTATTCATTAAAAAAAAACGATTATATTTTAAACAACAAATAAGTTAACCAATACAAAATAAGTTGTTTATCGACTTTACTCTTCAAATAGAGCAACAATGTCTTCAATTGTCTTTATTTGAAACGAAATTTAAAATTCAATGTTAAATATATCATAATTAAAAGGTCGGGAACCAAAGTAACAAGTCTCAAATTGTAGGAATTGTCAGTATAATTTGCCCTTTAATGTTTTAAATTCAAATCATTATTAAAAGGGTCTAAATAATTTAATAATTCTTCAAGACAAAATAATAATAACAATAATAATAGTCCATATTTATTGGGTTAGATGCGTGAGCTTGAAATTTAAAAAATTTTTAAAGGTTAAATTTGGAATAGTACAATTAGACCAAATATCGAGCTGCCCCAAACCAAACTTGGGAATGACATATATATGTGCAATCTCACCCTACTATTTGTCCACCCTTAACAGTAACAGTGAAACCATTGTGCAACTTTTGAAACTTTGTTTTTATGATAATATAATTATAACATATTAGAGCAACTCCAAGAAATGAGGCATAATAGTTGTATTAGCCGAGATTGTATTTATCTTCTCCCAATAGACTCTATATCACAATAGGTATTTTGTCAATTTTTATTTTAACTCTTCAATAGTAACTAGTGTTTATTACTAAGTAAAAAGTCTCCTTGCCACTATTTAGGTTTCTATCTATTATTCTTTATTGTTTCGTTGTTCCAGTCTGTCACATATATGCCTCTATTTCTCTCGGGTAATGCTATAGTGTGCAACTTACACCTTACATCTTTTTGTGTTCACTTACACCTTACACTTACACCTTTTTTACCTTGCACTTACACCTTTTGTGTAAGTGGCACATGGTGTGCAACTTATACATTTCATTTATACCTTCCACTTACACTTACACCTTACACTTACACCTTTTGTGTAAGTGGCACATGGTGTGCAACCCACTTACACCTTTTGTGGGTTGCACACCTAAGAAGAAGCCATTTCTCTATCCTTCCTCTTTGTTTCTCTTTCGTATAAAATTATTATTTTAAAAAATAATTTAATAATATATTCTTAAAAAATAAATATTTACAAATGTCACATCATCAACCACATCAACACTATGTGCATAGACAACATATCATAAAAAAAAATTACATTTTTTATTTATGTTTATAAGAATTTTTTTTTTAAATTAGTTAAATTAATTTGATCCATTAACTAAAATAAAGACTATTATTAAAATGCATACTAATTAAACTAATTATACAAAATAAAGAGAGTACCCTTAGGCCCCGTTTGTTTTGGGTTATAGGGAGGGTATTGGGATTGCTAATACCTTGGGACTAGTATATGGGGTGTTTGTTTTGAGAGATAGCATTGGGACTACTAATACCTTGGGACTAACTAATACCTTGGTATTACTAATACCGTGTTTGTTTTGAGAGATAGGGAGGGTACTAGTAATACCTTGGTATTACTAATACCCTTGGGGAGGGGATTCATAGTGAGGAGGTAGAGATGGTATTAGAAAAATAGTGAGGGGATTAGAAATTTTTTTATTTTTTTTATTTTTTATATATTGGGATTTTTTTTTAAATATTAATGTTTAATTTTTATATTTTTATATTTGTTTTATTATTTTATATAAAAATAATTTAACAATTCCTCACTATTAATCCCCTCACTATCAATCCCCTCACTATTAATCCCCTCACTAACAATCCCCTCACTATTAATCCCCTCACTATCAATCCCCTCCATTCTATCTCTGAAAACAAACAACCCTCACTAACAATCCCCTCACTAACAATCCCCTCACTATTAATCCCCTCACTATCAATCCCCTCCATTCTATCTCTGGAAACAAACGGGGCCTTAATATGTACTTTATCTTCAAATTGGGTTAAACTTTAGTTTGGCAGCCTCAAGAGTTAGATATTTTAATTTTGAATACCAATGATTGAGGAGGTTTTTGGAGCCCAACCAGCATCATGTTGTAAATTTGGTCCTAAAATCACGAGTGATCCTAGAAATTTTAAAAATTCTATTAAAATTTTTATCAAATATCTCATATAGATGTAAGATCTACACAATATGAATTTTATGTGAATCTCACACTTATATAAAATATTTAGTAAAACTTTTGATAAAATTTTTTAAGCCCATTTTTAATAAAATCACATCATTATTACATTTCTTTCTTTGAATAAATCCAAGCTCTTTTGTGTGTGTGTGTGTGTGTGTGTGTGTGTGTGTGTGTGTGTGTTGGGGGGGGGGGGGGATTTGTTGGCCTCTTCTTTTTCGAAGCGACAGCTATCCTAATTCTTGCATTCTCTAAAATTGTGTTTGGTCGAAGAATTTGAGAAGAGATTTAAAAAAAAAAAAAAAAAAGTGAAATGTAAATAAAATATATCTATATTTTACATAATTTCACACACTTTTTAATTTTTTCATTTCAAATTTTTTTTTAAATCTCCCAACTAAACACATCATAAGTCACTCACAACCTAACAAAATTCAACATAAATTCATAATTTTATTTTGAATGAATTACCCTTACCTTTTTTAAAGTACGATAAAAATATAATGGGTAATGCTATAGTGTGCAACTTACACCTTACACCTTTTTGTGTTCACTTACACCTTACACTTACACCTTTTTTACCTTGCACTTACACCTTTTGTGTAAGTGGCACATGGTATGCAACTTATACATTCATTTATACCTTCCACTTACACTTACACCTTACACTTACACCTCACACTTACATCTTTTGTGTGAGTGGCACATGGTGTGCAACCCACTTACACCTTTTGTGAATTGCACACCTAAGAAAACTCCAAATATAATTAGTCTTATAAATTTAACATAATTATGCTAACTTTTTTCAATAAGATTAAAGTGATTAAAATTAATGCAGACGATGGGTGAATACTCAAATATAAATAAATAAATAAATATAGATTTTAGTAGAAAATATATAATAACATTATCTTTTTATTAGGGGTGTAACTCAGACGGGTTCGGTCGGGTTGGGAGGTTGTCTAAGCCTAGCACAAGTTGTGCTGAGATTTTCCCAAGCCCGTCCAAGCTCGAATTGTAACCCGAGATTGTCTATCCAAGCCCGACTCAAGTTAAACCCGAATTGCCCGAGTTGCCCGAATTATAAATGAATTTCAAAATTTTTTTTTTGTAGTTACATTATTAAATTATTAAAAATTTGACTCTATTTACATTTTTTTTTTATAGAAAATTATTAATACCATCAAAACAAATAATTTATATAATATAAAAGAGATGTCACTATAATAATCCTTACAATTTATGAGTGAAAATAAAAAGAAAAAAAAGTAAGATTTTATATTATTTGTATATATAATATATATTCAATATAATTTAATAATATAAATTACTTTAATATCATGTAATGGCTAATAATTTTTATGTATATTTAATATTTTTATATATCTATATATATAATTCGGGCTTTGAGTTGCTCGGATTTTTTGACGTCTTTGACCAAGCCTGTCCAAATTTAATTCGGGCTTCTGAATTTTTGCTCAAGCACGTACCAAATTTGAAAATTTTTGTCCAAGCCCTAAAAAAATTCTGGCTAAACTCGGGTTGCTCGAGTTGAATCCGCCCAAGTTGCACCCCTACGTTTTATCCATACGATTAATGAATTACAAATAAAAAAAATAATATAAATATTATGTGAATTAAAATCATAAGAGAGATTAGTGTGATTATGCTAAAAATGTGAGACTAATTATATTTTCTTTAAATTTTAGAGAAGGTGAGTGTAATTTATCTTTTTATATTTTTTAAAAAATATTTTTTTGACATGCTGTGGCACACAAGGTTGAAATTTTGAAATTGAAAACATAATTATCTTAAATAATACAATAAGAACCACTTAAATGAGTTAAAAAATATTTATAAAATTTGTTAGTTTGTGCAACGTTACTCTTTTAACATGTATGAAAAAAATATATAAAAAATTTTCGTCAATCAATGAGTCTCACTTTTATTTATTTTTAAACAATATTATACAAATTAACAATTTTTACTGTTAATCATGAAATTTAATATTTAAAATGAAATCTGTTACAATAATATAATCAGTATTTTTTAAAAAAATATAAATTTATTAATTTATCCAACATTACTATCTTCTTCCTGCATGCTTTATTTTTATTTAAAATTGAAATTTGTTGTTTGATGTAAATATTTTAAAATATTATTCTCAATACATAAAAATTACTTTGACATCAACCAAGACATTTAAAAAGGGGTATCTATCTATCTATCTATCTATATTATATATAAAACCAAATATAGTTGTTTTGTCAAAAGACTCCAAATATTTGTTCCTAAATTCTCATAATTTTAAAACTCTCTCTTTCTTACGTGGCAACCTTCTTTGATTGCCTTTCATGTTTTCTATTTTTCTTCATTTTCTATTTATTTGATTAATTAAAATTAAAATTAATTTCATTGCTTATGGATAAAGATTTGAATTTCAAAATTCCTCCATATAGCTAAACATATAAAAATTGAAAATTAATTTTATAGTCTATAGATAAAGATATTAATTTCATAAATTATAGATAATTAACTTATAAAAATTAATTTCATGGCCTACAAATAAAGATAAAGATTAAATAATTGATTTAAAAAATGAAATTACTCTTTTTTTTTTTTTTCCTTCATTTTGTACTTTAAGAATTCATAAATAATTTATGAAAATTTATTTCATGACCTATAGAGAAAGATAAAAATTAAAAAACTTTTTAAAAAAAATTAATTTCATGACTTATAGATAAATAAACATATAAAATTGATAAATAATTTATAAAGATTAATTTCATGACCTACAGATAAAGATAAAGATTAAATAATTGATCTACAAAAAATTAAAATAATAAAATTTAGATAAAGATATGATTTGTTAATTTATATATCTATCAAAAACATATATATCTAAATCTTTATTTTGATTTACTCATATTTTGTTATAAATTGATTGTGATACTATTATTCTCAACAATTTTTATAATTAATAATTTTTTATGTATATCAAATTTTATTGTGAAATTTTGTATGCTAATTATTGTTAACACGCACCGCTAGCTAACTTAACTGTAACTATTTTTCTGTGCATCGCCCAAGTTACCACCGGTTTCAGTAAGACAAGATTGATCATCATAACCAAACCACTACGTTTTGATCCTAACCAAAACACTAGATAATGTTAAATTATTAGGTATTATGAGAGAACAAGAATGTGTTGCGCTAATTAATAATTGATAACATTTTGTAGTGAAGAAAATTGTTGAAAAGTTTACTTTAGTAATTATTAAAGTTATTAGGTTTAGTAGATATTTTCTGTTAATGAAAAATTTATCTATTGTAAAATAATTTGGTGAAAAGTTCATTTATTTGTTTTAAATGATATTTGTTTTTAATTTTATCCCATAATTTATCTGTTGACTATTTGTTTAAAAAAAATTTCTTATCTGTTCAAAAATTTTCCCTATTTACTCAAAAAATTTTCTATCTATTAAAAATATTTCCTATCTGTTCAATTTTTGTACCCTATCTGTTTAATTTTTTAATTTTTTCAATTCAAATTTCCTTTATCTATTAAATTTTTTCCCTAAATCTTTGTTATTGAAGACATTATCTGTTCAAATTTTGAACTTATGTCAACCTATCTGTTGATTTTTTTTTTTTGTTTTTTTGTCAAAATTAGCACCTATTTGTTAAATTATGAGTTTGTTAAAAATAATATACGTTGAAATATGTGTCATTTTGAACAGATCTGAACCATTTTTGAACAAATTTGCATTACATGAGGTCTTATCTGTCATATTTTCAACAATCCAACAATCCAAACAAACCAGATCCAACAATAAAAGATTTATTTCAATGTTATTACAAATTTGTTTCATCATCAACAACATTTATCATCAATAAAAACAACAACAAGAATAACAGATCAACAATAGTAACTAGAAAAATGAGAGAAAATAGAACCAAGTATTGTAGAGAGAAAGACGAGGAAAAATCAAGAGTATGATCTGAGGTCTTCAAATTTGAAGGCAAACGGACCTGTGATGGTGATAATGATTCTATCATCGGAGACTATGGACATCTCAAATGAAGATCATGAAATTACACCAACAATAATAAGGAGACTTGAGAATCAAGCAAAATCTGGCTTATAAATCAACAGAATTGAAATCAAAATCATTCCAAAAACAAACAAAGCATTTGTTATACATCAATAATATGTATATATGTGTGTGTGTATATATATATAGAGAGAGAGAGAGAGAGAAAAAGAGAGAAAGAGAAAGATTATCTCTTTGTCAAGGAGTTTTGAGAAGTATCACTCAGTTTGAACATTGGTGACATCACCTCGAGAAATCGTCATCTTCTCCACATTCCTCCACATCTCCTACGTCTGCCTTCGTCGCCAAAACCCTAACCCTAACTCCTTCTCCATTGCTACCACTTTTTTATCCAATAACGACATCATTCTCTCCCAAATAATCTTCGTCGCTGAAGACGACAAGGAAGACAATGAAAAGGCATTTCAAGTGAAAGGACTGAAATAAAATGTCACGATCCGCTCCCTGTACTTAAGAGTTAAGCATCGTGATGACCAGTAACTGAAGTTACCTTTGACTTATTCTTAAACAAATTACTAAACGCGAGCGGAAAAAAAAATATTTAAGTGAGGGTACCAAAATAATTATTAGAACTTCTATTTTTATAACAAAATTTATTGATCAAAAATGCTGATATTTACATATGAAGAATAGAATTATAAATACTATAAAAGTATTATGTGTGTCTAAGACTCTCCAAAAACTATTTCTGAATTGCATTATTTCCTAAAAATTGGTAAACAGTTATAAGCACATGGCAAAATAAGAAATATTATACTAAGAGCATAAAGGTATAAAATTCACCATGAATAATTATTGACTAAACAAAGCTTGATATTAAAATACAGAATATATAATATGGAAATTATTTGACATATAATACAAAAATCATATAAACTGAATAATGATAACCACAGTACATAATAGAACAGATATATAGACTCAAGAGGTGGCTCATACGAACTCTAGAGGTGACTTCCACAATAGTGTAGCACTTAGCTCCATATTGCTCCATACCAGAATAAGATTCAAGAGGTGGCTCGTACGAATTCTAGAAGTGACTCCCACAATAGTGTAGCACTTAGCTCCATACAGTACCTTGCTCCATACCAGAAATCAAAGTGTCAGTGGATCCATGACAAATAGAGGGTCACAAAGTGACTAATCAGAGGACCAATAGTTATTTAAGTCTCCCAAGGCATGAGACTGCCATGGTAGTACTTACACAAAATAATTGCTTATGAAATCATTGTCAAATAAATAATAAAATTTAAACAAACATATACATGGGTTTCAATTTAAGCAAATAAAGTTCAGAAAATAATTAACGTAATCAAAATATTAAAAAAATTATAAAACACAAATTACGTAAAATAATTTATGATAACTCAAAATATATGTAAAATATATTATGGTAACTTAAGATATAATAAAATTTACCTTAATATTAATTTTAACTTTTACCTTTTATTTACTGCGACTCATTAAATGCTTCAAACTAAATTCAAAATTTTATATATAAAAAAGCCAAACGACAAAGAGAGAGAAAATAAGTGAATTGGTGATAATGATGCCTTTTCCATTTGATGAATCAGTTGTTGTACAGAAAATGATATATATTAGTGTATTTTGGTCTAAAAAAATATAATAAAAATATCATAATACTCAAAAAATAGTTTTGAATAATAATATAAAGTTAAAATTATTTTTCTTAAACCCATTTATTATTAAATAATATTAATATAAAATTTAAGAGATAACTTAAATTTTCAGATTGTTACAAAAAAACTCACTCGTAACTTCAAACATCTACAAATTTGGCTTGCAGGAGAGGAGAGACGGCGGCGGTATAGGAATTGGGAGCCATACTAGTGATGACGACATCGTCGATGAAGGAAGAAGGCGGTGATGACAGATTTGATTCACTTAGATCTGAGAGAAACAAATAGATGAAAAGAAGAAGAGAGAGAAAGAGAGAAAAGAGAAAAAGAAACGATTGGTGGGACAAAGGTAATGGTGGTCAATCGGCGGCAATAGCGACGACGGATGTGAAAAGAGAGAACGAGAGAGAGAGAGAGAGAGAGAGAGAGAGAGAGAGGATGGCCAAACCGTAGTTAAAAGAGTATATATGCACACAAGGGTATTTTGGTCTTTCCTTCTAAATATGTCCTTATAAACAAAGTATTTTAGAGCGTGAACTTTTGACCAAACAAAATTTAAGTTTGGATTTATCGATCAAGTGCCCTTTAAAATGTTATAAAATAGTAACACAAAAATAATATTGAGAGTAATAATTATTAATTTAGAGCACTCTTTTAATTTATTTCAATAGTATTGAATAATATCTTAAAAGTAAACAAAGGGACTATTTAGTGTAATTTATTTGAATTGCTTATAGTTCACTTGGACCAACAACCCAAATTTAAAATTTTTGAGGAATTTGTCCAATTTTTTTTTATTATTTATTTATTTATAAAGACAACAATAATTTGAAAGATCATATTATTCTAATCTATCTGTTAATGTGTCCACCTATCTATCTGCCTCTATTGTCGGCAAAAGTGAATATTCGAGCGATAGTGACGGGCGTAGTATGTGAGAATAGAGGGAGAAAATAGAGATAAAAAAAAATTATAAGCATACAAATGAAAAAACAAAATGTCTTTCAAAATAATGATTTATGCTTTCACTAATATATTTTATTAATTATATTCTTAAATTTAAGACAATAAATTATATTTTTTATCAATATATTTCATTAATCATATTTTGAAAATTAAAACAGTTCAATCATTAGACTTAATTTGATATACATAGAACCGTAAAAGTGGACTTACCACCAATAAATCATTATTTATTTATTTTATTTTTTTCTGTTTTATGAATCTTGTGCCCAATTATGTAATATAATTTTTGTTTACAGTTTATTAGATGAAAATAATTTAAATAAATTTTTTTAAAAAATTAATTATTTAAAAGTTGGGAGATGAATATTTTTGACTTAGGTTTCGTTTGGGAACATACTTTTTTAGTAATTTTTTAGTTTTTTGGCTAAAATATGATTTAAAAAAACTAGTATATTTGGGATGAAAATGTGCAAAAAGTAGAGAGAAAATGAAATTTTTAACTTTTTGGTATAAATTATTGGCTTTTTGATTTTTTTTAGTGACTTTTTGACTAAAATCACCACTTGCTAAACGAGGCCTTATGCTAATTTTGAACTTATAAGAGCCTTAACATCATCCTCTCTACAATGGCTTTGACGCTATTGTAGAGAGCTAATGTTGTAAATATGTGATTCATCAGTGTCGTTATACCCTTCATTCATTTTGCCAGTACTACAGTACCTCCTTTGATGAAGCGAGCAACTGTTCATTGCTACAACAAGCGGGGTTGTGTATTACCGGATGTCTTGCCGATCAACGGCAAATTTTTTTTTTTTTTTTTTTTGTATTTTTTAGGAATTGTTTAGCTGCTGCTCATCAATTTAATAAAAAAAGAAAGAATAAAAAATACAATAACAAAATAAAATTTTAATATGGTTGAGTTAGAATAAAGAGTTTGATGTAGTAGGTGACTAGCTAAAATAGCAACATTGGTTTTTAAGCTCTAATTTGACTAAAAATTTGAAGAGACTGGTGTGGATGCTCTAAGTTGTTCCAAATGTGGCCACAGTGTGAAACTTAGGCCGGTTTGGGAAAGTGAATTTTTAGCTAAACAGTTACTACAAAATATCAAATCATTCTCTCTATTTTTTTATACGCCTTCTCATAAATAAAAAAAAAAAAAAATCACAAAAAACAAAATGGGGTAAACCCCAAAACACCCATGACCTTCTTTGAGAATAAGCTAAATTAGTCAATAAAAAGTTAACCCAAACTAAGGTCTCATTTGGAAATATATTATTTTAGTAATTTTTTTTTACTTTTTACAAAAAATGTGCAGAAAAGTAGTGAGAATGATGTAACAACATACTATAATAACTTATTGATTTTTTTTGACTAAAAGTGAAAGTTCCCAAACCAATCCTAAATTAGTCAAAAAATTTAAATAAAAAAATAATAATAAAAAGCTCATTCTTTTTATTTTTTTTTTACACCTTCATGACATTTTAAAAAATCACTTAAAATTTGTTTGGAATGTAGATTGGCTTTTTGGGTCTTTTAGCTGCCTGAGACTAAAAAGTCTCGTTTAGGAGACTATTTAGCTTTTTTGATTTTTATGAGAAAAAAAAATAAAATTATTATTGGTTGGATGTAATATTTTATCTTATTTAATTAAAATAACTAGTTTTATCCTATATGATTATTTTAGCTCAAATTTATATCTCAAACGGAGTCCGAAAAAGTCAATTGATAAACTAACTTTAGGATTGTTTTAGAAATTAATTTTTTAACTTATGAAAAGATTAAAAAAAAAAAAAAAGAAAGAAATGTTAATTTTCGTTGCGATGACTTTTTAATTTTTTTTTTTTTTTTTGACTAAAATTTTAATTTCGCAAAATAACCCTTAATAATGAGTTTAGGTAATTAGGTAGAGGGACACTTGTTGATGAGAAGAAGAATTTCGCCACCAAACAAAGCGAAGCCATCAACAAGAAGAAGACGCCGCAGAGGTCACGTCAGCATATGGTCGTCACATATTGTTAGGTTGAAGGACAACATTACGTTATGGTTCATGACTCATCAGATTCATGATGCATAAAAATAAAAAAAAAATAAAAAAAACATTAATTATTTATTTTTGTATAATAATAATAATAAAATTATACTCATGATGTCTATAATTTAATTTTGTATCAACTTAAGACTTGTTTGGGAATATATTATTTTAATAATTTTTTAATTTTTTTGACTACAATATGAAATAAATTTTTTTTTTATGTTTGGAATAATTTTTTAATTTTTTACAAAAAGATGGATAAAAAATAAAAACAAAAAAGAATCTTTAACTTTTTTAATATAAATTATAAATTTTTTATTTTTTAAATATTTTTTTAACTTTTAAACTAAAACTATTACTTTTAAAACGAGGTCTTAATTATTGCAATTCTAGAGCCAGGTGAAAAAAATTACCTTGTGGGTCTGTCATAGACTCGTGACTCAAGGAAAAAAAAATTCTAAAATTTGCTTTCATACAAAAATAAATTGATGCATATCTTTGTTTAATCGCTACTTTATTTTTAAGAACACGAAAAATAAAAATATAACCAAACATATCCTTAAGATTCTTCTCTCAACTACTGTTTGATTTTGTCTGTCCTTTCAAAGTTTGTACCAAAACAATTCTCCCAAGAATATAAAAAATGACCACAAAATAAAAATGAATAGACCAGATTTTAAAAAAATTATTGATAAGGTCACTTCAAGAAAAAAAAATTTTAAAAAAAATCTATATCACTTTGTTTGTTTTCAATTTTCAGATTTCACTTTTCAAAAAATTTTACTTTTTTGTTTTTTTTATTTTTTTTGTTTTCACTGAATTTTTTTAATATTTTAAGCAATTTTAAAAAAAAAATTTTAGACACCCCTAACATAAATATACTTAGAAAGTATAATATTTGTGAAACTTTTTTTAAAAAAATTCACTACATATCAAAAATATAAAATAAAAAAAAAAACAAAATTTAGCACATTTTTTTGTATTTTTGTGTATTTATTAATTTTTTAAAATATTTTTTCATAAATAATTTATCATTTAGATACATCTAAGTAAGTTACATCTAAAAAAGTAAAAAATTACTAAATTTTTTTAAAATATTCACTAAAAATAAAAATATATAAAAACAAAAATTTTAATTTTCAAAAGATTAAATTCAAAAAATTGAAACTAAAGACACGGCATATTTTTATATTTTGTGTTATGAGAATTGTATTATCAAAAATACCATCATTTTTTATAGGGCAAGTCAAGTCAACTGGTCATTTTTATCTATCAATAATGATAAAGACTTTTATAAAATATAATCTTTATAATTTTTAAAATAATTTAAATTATTTATGTCTTTATTAAATATAATTTTTAAAAAAATTTAAATACACCAATAATCAATATATGAGTGAGGGCCATGAGGCCGCCCTCTATTAGGTCCCAAACATTTTCGTTTATCCATTGGAATCTCGTGAACTGGTCCTCCTTTAACTCAACATATCAGCAATTTGATACATATCATTCATCCTTCACGAGTCCCCATGACTCCTCTCACCATCTACATATACAAAAATGATATTTGAGCACTTTAGTTCACCATACCAAGCAATTGATATAGCTCGTTCTCTCTCTCTCTCTCTCTCCATGATTTACCATGGATGGAGAAAGTAGGAAGAGGAAGATGGAGAATGAAGAAGAAGATGATGATGAAGAGAAGATGCAGAAGTTTTTCGCCTTGATAAGAAGCACACGAGACGCTCGCGAACGGGTTATGAGCGGTGCTGACAAATTACAGGAGGAAGAAAAGAAGAAAGGGAAGCCAGCGGATGCTTGGAACCCGTCGTTCCAACCGGAGGATTTCATGGAGGGTGGTGGTGATCAGTCTAAAGGTCCTCCTCCTCCTCAGGCAAGCCTAGCACTAACACTAGCAATAGCAGGTCCTACTAAAAGAGAAGAAGATGAAGCTAAAGAACAAGAAGAAGAAGAAGAAGAAGAAGAAGAAGAAGAAGAAGAAGAAGAAGATCATAAAGGAGGTGACAATGATGGGTTAGACCTCAAGCTTTCATTGTAATAGCAAAAGTCCAAGAATGTACAAGGCTGGACTTTTGGGCATGTTGACATGTTTTCAGAATGATCCAGCTGTTCACAATTCACATAGGTTTCATGGGGTTCACCCCCATCGTCAACATAAAAGCAGAGATACAAAGAGGGGTTAATCTCTCTCTTTGATTTTGGCTGCATAATTGCACTTATACATTATATAATCACCACTCGCAAGCCTGCGCTAAAACAAATGCTTACGAATGAGTTCACAAACACAAAAACTGGTCACAAAATAGGACACATAACGTATATGAACGGATAATATATTTAAAAGTGGATCTCAATAACAAATCCTGTAAAATTCTATCTATTTATGTGTATTTTGTGTTCAATTTTATGATTGATTTTTGTATTTGTAGCAGAATTGACAGTCATTAACCAATGCGGGAATGAAATAGAAATCATTCAAACTGAATTGCATAAAAATGTGAATCACATTGGTCACAAAGCTTAGCACCAACTATGGTGTTTCACAATCCAAAGAGGATGTCCTAGTCTGCTACCTTTACTCACACGAGATTGCAAAGAAATGAAATTAATAATATCAAAGTAAATTTTCTAAGACAATATGTCTATAAGTGTTATGGTCAAGATAAATTGTTTCTAATGTGGTGTGCGTTTTTTTGTCTGTTCTCTACTATTTGTAAGTTTCAATTTCTCTTCTTTCTATTTATATATATGTTATGTAATCAAAAAGAGAAAAATATTGCCTTTACTTGGGATGGTCTAACTTTGCCAAAAGTTATATCTACTTAAGCAAACTATTATTTAATCAATAACATTCAGCAGGCTTTATACCGTACTTAACGTAATAATAATGATAATATATTATAATTTATAACATAAATGTTGGAGAATAAACTTGATTTTTCTAGAGGATTCCATATACACAAGACATAGGAATTGAAAGGATATGCATGCCTTTTATAAATAGTTAGACATGGTCAATTTATTAATATTAGATCAAAGGTCATGTTGGAAATATACAGATTAAATGTGGGTACACAACTTAAAATAGATACATATAAACCCATGTACTCTAGACATTTCGTTTCAAGTGGAATGAAAGTTTCTAGTATCCTCTTCATCTCTATTTCTCCCCCTAGGCTTGTTTGTGGTGAGACAAGAAACCTGCAAATGGAATGGGCCAATTTCGAATGCCTCAACTCACGAAAGGTAACTATGATAATTGATGCATTCGTATGAAAGTAAATTTGGGAGGACAAGGTCCATGAGAGATTGTAGTCAAAGACTATGAGGAGCCTTAAATGAAGATTCCTTGACTCAAGGACAAAAGGATACTTTGGAGCCTTAAAATAAAGATTCCTCGACCCTATCTCTTATTTCCAAATTCCAAGAGGGGCAATTATATAGGTGCGATGCACATTATTTGTATGTTATACTCGCGCACAGACAAAATTTTTTCTGTTTATTAAAATTATTTTTGTTTCAGGATAGATCATCTTCTGGAAAGGAACCAAACATATGTACGCATATGGTTTAGGTTTCAGTAGTGATTGGTACCACTAAACCACCACTAATGAGGTAGAAAATTAAAAATAAAAAGAAACAAGACACAACAATACTGTGGCAATGGATGGGACCCACTGCCACATCATTAGTACCACCACTAATTAGTGGTCTCAAGCATTTTTGGCTTAGGTTTATATCTGCATCTTTACTGTCCCCTTGGCTTGTTTTCAGGTCATTTTATCATAAGACTTGGGTGTGCCGATGCAAGGAAGGTAATCATAATAGTTGTTTGGACTTCGGTATAGCAATCTGTCATTTACATGTAAAACATAATATACTTGTAATTTTGATTTGTTGTTTTGCATAGGTATTTTGATGAATATGGAATCATCCGTGATATTGTACACAGTCATATACTCTAGACAATTGCATTACTTGCTATGGAGCCAACAATAATAGTGTTAATGGAAGCTGGAGGCTGGAATCTAATTTTGAGAAGAAGACGGCTGGGTAACTGTATAGACACCCCACTTTTGACTGTCCTCAAGACTTGGACGTCATCGTTTGAACACCCGATGATTGTGCTAGCTCGTATTCGTTTTGAGTCTCTAAAGGTCTCGACTGAGCGTCTTGCCTTAGAGCCTCTAATCTTGTCTGTTTTGTGCTTGGTTGTGGACCAAAAGCTTGTTGCTTTGAATCTGGAGGAGAGGGTGGCTTGTCGACCATCTCCACTATCCATCAGCCATGGCTTGTGCCTGCTGGCTATCAGTGGTGGCCAGTCGACCACACTGATGGCCGGTCAGCTGCTAATGATAGCTGATGGCCATTTTTCTCCTTTTTAAAATATTTATTTACCAGCTGTGTCAGCTGTTGATGACTGATGCTCATCTCCATACACGTGTATGGAGGGATGAATACAAGCCTTTGGCTTGTTTTTCTATATAATGGGGGGTCTCTCCCTTATTTGGGGGGTTACAAAAAATTTGTGAACAAATTTCCTCTCTCTCTCTCTCTCTCTCTCTCTCTCTCTCTCTCTCTCTCTAGAATCCTCTCTCTCTTCCTATTTTGTGCTTGAAAGTGAGAATTCTCTACACATTTGCACTAAGACCCTTGACCAAACACCTTCACCTTGGAGCTGAGGTTCTTGGAGGCCTTGTTTGAATTCTTAATGATGGTTTTAACTCAGAATTGTTGTTGTTTGTTGCTGTGCTACGGTATAAGACTTTACCTTGTAAGCTTTGTTCTAGTTGCTTGTTTTGCCATCTTTTTACACTATTTTTGGCCTGGTTTTCAACTACAAAAAACTCTAATTTTTAGGCATTAACATGTTGGTTTGAGCCTATTTTGTGTTAAGGGATTATCTCTCCATTTTATTCCTTAGCTTATGAGCTTCTTGCATCATCTTTTAACATACTAAAGTCAAACTTTTTGGCCCTTTAAACCACTGAATTCCAGGGGAATTTCAGTGGTAAAACTTGGTTTTGAGGTCCAAAATAAGAGGGGGTGGCCTTCCCTCCTTGTGTCTGTAGACACCCCATTTTTTGACCGACCTTAAGACTCAGACGTCACTGATTGAGCGCTTGGTGATGTTGCATACTGTGCTCGTTCAGAAGTCTCAGAGTTGCGGCCGTGCGCCCTGCCTCCGGACTTCCGAACCCTCTTCTCTACCTTGTCTCGGTTTGCGAACCAGACTCGGTTTTCTCTGTTTTCTTTCCTGAGGGAAGGGAGTGGTCCTGTAGACTATCTCCCGGTGGCCGTGAGCTACTTTTCGTGGCCGTAGGCCATTTTGCCCATTTCGGAGCCCGGTTCCCGGTTTTCGGAGCCGTCAGGCTGTGTGCCTCGGCTCGGGACCGCCCAACCATCTCCGACTTCTCCGGTTTTTGGCGGAGACCTCTATTTTAATGTTCCGAGGAACACTGGGGCCCCTGATGCCCACTTCGCAGCCGAACACCACTTCCGGTGCCCGGCAACCCATTTTCGGGACCTCGAACTGCGTGATTTGGGCCCCGAGCATTCATTTCGCATCCGCTTTCTCCGGTTTTTGGCGGAGACCTCTGTTTTAACATTTCGAGGAACCCTGGGGCCCCCGATGCCCACTTCGTGGCCGTATGCCACTTTCGGTGCCTGTAACCGGTTTTCGGGACCCCAAACTGCCCGGTTTTGGTCCCGAGCATTCATTTTGCGTCGGTTTTCTCTGATTTTTGGCAGGGACCTCTGTTTTGTCATTCCGAAGGACACTGGGGTCGCAGATACCCACTTCCGGCACCCGCAGCTCATTTTCGGGATCCCGAATTGCTCGGTTTTGGCTCCGAGCGTTCATTTCTCATTAGTTTTTGTTCAAACTTGGCAGGTACCTCTGTTTCAACATCAGGAAGATCACTGGGGGGGGGAGAAGCCAGCAATTATCCCAGATAACCAGTTTCCTCCCGAGCCCGCTTTTTCTCACCTGCCAATGTTGAACACCACAGGGTATTTTCTTCCAACCAAAGCTACATATCTGTGATCAGGGGACATGGGAGGACCCTAAAAATGTATGGTCGGCCAGTAATTCCTATTTTCATTTTTGAGCCTCTTCTTCAAGCTCTATGTTGTGGCTCCTGCTTCAGTGTTGCCAATTTCCAACCCTAGAACCTTGTTCTACACATCTTGGAGGACCCTAAAAGTTGGTGGTCGGCCAGAAAATTTGAGTTTCATTTTTGAGCCTCTCCTTCAAGCTCTATGTTGTGGCTCCTGCTTCAGTGTTGCCAAATTCCAACCTTGGATCCTTATTCTACACACCTTGGAGGACCCTAAAAGTTGGTGGTCGGCCACTAATTCAAAACTTCATTTTTTTCACCTGGCTGGCCGGCCATGTAGGGTGGTGGCCGCCATGGGGGTGTGGCCGGCCACCTTGCAGAACCACCGGCCGACGGATTCTTGCTTTCACTGTCCCAAATTGTCCGGATATTTTCCAACATATCCCGGGGCATCCGGGGGATATTTCGGGAGGGAAAGATTGGGTGCTTTCCCTCCCCTTTTACACCCCATTTCTTGCCTATTTGAAGGACCCTCCCTCTCCTTCTTCAAGGTTGGAAAATTTGGTCTCAAGAACACTTCTCCAAATTCCTCCATTTTCATAGCTCAAAACCTCAAAAAGCTTCTAAGTTCCTAGGTCTTCTCTTCATCAACACCTAGCCTCACCTTCCTTACTACCATTCCAGCAGCTAGGAAGTGAATTTCAGAGGTTGAGAAGCTACAAATCAGAGCCAAGAATCAAAGAAAGACAAGTCTTCAAGGGTAAGTCCTCAAAACCAACTTTTAGGGCTTTTTCTTGATTCATTTCTATACTCTATTTGGTTGAGAATTGGGGCTCCGACCCCTACTTCTTTTGTGCTTGTTTTGAGCCCCTCTACAACTTTGTAGAAGGGCTCAACTTCATTTGATGCTCCTATGATATACTTGTTTCAATACCTAGCTTTTATGCCATTATCTTGCATGCTAGCTTAGGCCTATTTCCTTTTGTTTTCAGGGGTCCGACCCCTACTGGTTTTGTGTTTTTTTTGAGCCCCTCTACAACATTGTAGAAGGGCTCAACCTCATTTGGTCATTGTATATACCACCCCCTTCAAATTTCATCAAGTGTGCCATTTTTGCATGCAATTTTTGACCTATTTGTGTTTGTTTTTGGGACTTCGAACCCTACTGGTTTTGGTCTTATTTTGACCCCCTTTACATACTTCATGAAGAAAGCTTTGTCATTTGGTGTGTGCATTGCATGTCTCATGATATAGCCTATTTGGAAGCCTACTTTGCATGGTTTTTTTAGCATGTTTGTATTCTGATTTTGAGGATGTCATCTTCTGCAATTGTGCTTATTTTCATCTCATCTTCAATGTTGTAGAAGAAAGTTTGTCCATTTTGGGTTTTCATATATCACTTGTCTCAATACCCCTCTTTTGGCCACTAATTTTGCATGCTATCGTTGATCTATCTATGCTTGCATTTTGGCCATGTTTGTTACTGAAAAATGCCATATTTGGGACTGCCTTGCTACTGTTCTTGCTGCCATGATCATATTTTGCATGTATAGCATGGCTATAGGCCATTTCGGGGCTTAATTTCACACTTTCGGGATGAATGCATGCTTCGAGTGTCATTTCGAATTGTTTCGGGGCTGTTTTCCCCCTTTATTTAGGTGCTGAAATTCCATTGCCATGCTTGCATATCATTTCCCATGCCATTTGTATCATTTTTGCATTGCCTCGGTTTGCGTGCCAATGGGCACGCACTTCGAGGCACCTCATTCTTATCATTCAATGACCTATGTGGCGTGTGAGGCTATCTCATGTTGGCATAAGCCCAATTTGCATTTTCATACTTCTACATCATTGTCGATTTGCGTGTCATGACACGCTGCTTGCGAGGCAGCTTTGTTTTTATCCGACGGCCTCCTATGTGAGTGAGCTGAGGCTCTCCCATGTTGGTGTAAGCCCATCGTTGCATTCCGTATGCCATCTCGTCTCATTTTATCATCGCCTCGGTTTGCGTGTCCGCGGGCACGCATTTCGAGGCACTTCGGTTTTATCCGATTTTCTTTCTTTCATCATCGCCTCGATTTGCGCGCCTGTGGGCACGCGTTTCGAGGCACTTCGGTTTTATCCGATTTTCATTCTTTCATCATCGCCTCGATTTGCGCGCCTGTGGGCACGCGTTTCGAGGCACTTCGGTTTTATCCGATTTTCATTCTTTCATCATCGCCTCGGTTTGCGTGTCCGCGGGCACGCATTTCGAGGCACTTCGGTTTTATCCATTTTTGCATCGCATATCATCGCCTCGGTTTGCGTGTCCGCGGACACGCATTTCGAGACACTTCTGTTTTATCCGATTTTCTCATTGCATCCTCGCCTCGGTTTGCGTGCCGGTGTGTACGCATTTCGAGACACTTCGGTTTTATCCGTTTTTTTCATTTCATCATCGCCTCGGTTTGCGTGCCCGTGTGCACGCATTTCGAGGCACTCTGTTTTATCCGCTGGGCATTGCGTATGCCTCTGCCTCGGTTTGCGTGCCCGTGTGCACGCATTTCGAGGCACTCTGTTTTATCCGCTTGGCATTGCGTATGCCTCTGCCTCGGTTTGCGTGCCCGTGTGCACGCATTTCCAGGCACTCGGTTTTATCCGCTTGGCATTGCGTATGCTCGCCTCGGTTTATGCGTGCTGCGTGCACGATTTCGAGGCACTCGCTTTATCCGCTGGCATTGCGTATGCCTCGGCTTATGCGTCTGCAGCACGATTTCCGTGCACTGTTTTATCCGCTTGGCATTGCGTATGCCTCTGCCTCGGTTTGCGTGCCCGTGTGCACGCATTTCGAGACATTCTGTTTTATCCGATTGGCACTGCGTATGCCTCCGTCTCGGTTTGCGTGCCCGTGTGCACGCATTTAGAGGCACTCTGTTTTATCCGGTTTGCATTTCATCATTGCCTCGGTTTGCGTGCCAGTGGGCACGCATTTCGAGGCACCTCATTCTTATCATTCCGGCATCCTATGTGAGTGTGGCTGAGGCCCTCTTCATGATTGGTATAAGCCCATCATTACATTTCGCATGTCATTCCGCATCGCCTCGGTTTGCGTGCCCGTGGACACGCATTTCGAGGCATCTCATTTTCTTAGCATTGAGCATGCTAGGTTGTATATTAGTTGCATTTCATACATGTCTTGCATTTTGCACGGGAAACGAGGCACGTTTCATACTCCGAGCAACGGAACGAGTCTCAATTCCCAAGTCACCGACACTCCGGATTACCCATGATGGAGTTAGGTTCTGTTGTAGCATTCATATGCATTCATCCCATATTGAGTTATGCAATTCGATTCCTCGGCCATCATGCATCGATGTGCGTGATTGGTGGCACGAGGATCGAGGCATGCATATATTTGTGAAATACATTGCTATGCCCTTTTCCTGCTCTCTGTTGCAGCAAAATCAACAATCAACAACTTTTCGGAGGCTGGCACGCATTTCGAGAAAATTGCAAACAGAGGCTAATCAGGGCATCCCAGTGGATTTCTGCGCCAAGCAGCCCAGCATATATCATCTATCAGAAGCGAGGCAGTCCCTGGCTTGCACGCCAGTTTTAATTCTTTTGTAATTAACTTGTTAATTAATTAGAATTTGTATATTTATTTCCGGACTGTATATTCTTTTATTCGGACTGTATATTTATTCGGACCCTCTGCGCGAGGGCATAAATGTAATAAGGGTGTGTGAGTGTGATGTATGTCTTCCAACCCCCATTTCTTTCTCCCTTTTATTTACCCGCTTTGAATGGTTAGATATAGGGCATATTTCAATTAGCATACAAAGATGACAAAGATGTTTGCATCATTCATCTCAGATTGCATGCATCGGGCTCGACATCATGCAAACTGCATTGTATTTCAATTCTAAAGTTGAATACATGTTAGTCATTGCATTCCATATACCATGTTTAGAATAGCCGAGCCTGCTATAGTTGCATTTTTGCATGTGTTGCATTAGGCATTCTCAGATATTTTAGGATCATGCATGATTTCTAATCACTTTTGTTTTGGCTTGGAGTACTAGGTAAGTTTTATGCTTTAGCATCCTTGCATGTGTGTGAGTGATCGCCATGAAAGCATGCTTACCATGAGGCTAAATGCTTATGTGATATAACTGCCTTGAATGCCTGTGGGTGGAGGTTGAGTTATCTGAATTGGAGCAATTCATCAATCGTTTGTTAAGCCCACTAGACTGTGGCAAAATCTACACTTTAGGCCTACCTGCGGGTAGCAAACCATTTTCACACAAACAAACATGGAATGTTTAGTTCCACTTCAGACTGCCCAGTCTATACTTGTTTCTTCATGAACATCACATAGTAATCCTAGGCTAATAATCTAATAAGAGCATACAATGTTTTCAAAATCAGATATCATGGTTAGTAGAGGCCGATCTTTGACCGGGCGAGAGGGGGTGCTCACGATGTGACCTTCCCTAATCGTACCCAAGTTCCCGAGCCAACTTTGGTGATGACGGACACGTGGCCTTTCGGCACCGAGTCAGGGTTTCCTAAATTTCCCATTTTAAAATATTTAGGTGGCGACTCATTATCCGCAAAGCGATCCATGTTTGGCACTTCTTTCAAAAAATCTGTTTTCCTTCAAAACGATTTGCCGGATTTGGACTCTTTGGTTCAAGATTGAGAACCGCAACAAAAATCGAGTCCGAGCTGTAGCGAGGTCCCCCGCGGGCGTTGTTACAGTGTCTTGTTTGCAAGTGTAGATAGCCTAACATACGAGCATATTTTTCTACCTTTTTGTGACTTAATCTCAGCATGTTTTAGGCTCTAATTTAGCATGATATAACTTTGTTTTGAGCTGTCTTGGTCATATGAGCCTTGTATTACATAGCTATAGTGCAAATGCCTTCACTAACTTAGTGATTTAAGGCCTCTAACATGTTTTGCTTGTGAGGATTGCATGTTGGAGTATCATTTTACATGTGATTTCAGTGTGTATAGCTCTGTCACACTCTCACTTATTTCACTCTTTCATTGCTTTTGAGAGTTGTGCCTTGAGCCTTGTTTGCAGGCTAACACGCGAGCATGTTTTTTTTGCCTTTTATGCTTCAATCTCAGCATATTTCAGCTACTTTTTTGGCATGTCTTAGCTCTGTTTTGAGCTGGTTTGATCATTTGAGCTTGGTATTGCATGCCTCTAGTGTAGTGCTCTTCACTAGTTTATTGCTTTTGGCTCTTAACATGTTGTGCATGTGTTGCTTACATGTTGTAGCACTATTTTTCATGCCATTTCAGCACTGAAAATTCTGCAACCTCCCTCTATTCTTCACTTTTCAATTTGTTTTGAAAGTGGTCTTGAGCCCCTTATTGGCTTGAGTGTGAACTTGAGGCTTTCATACCTAATTGTTTTAACGTTCTCTTGAGGGTTCCTCATAACTAATAGCATGAGGCCTCTTTCATGCTCTGGCTTAGGCCATCTTTCCAATTAGAGGACAATCACTTTGGATTTAACCGGTTAAAGAATGACTTGGTAATGTTAAAATGTGTAAACAAAATGAATCAAGTAAAATATGACCAAGATAAGCATGGTGTATTTACATTGCATATGTTCAATCGAACATTATATTGAACACAAGGTAGATTGGTCCATTTCATACTCAAAGTGATGAAATGAGCCAATTTCCTTTGTCTCCATCACCCTTGATCATGCATGATAGGGTAGTGGTCCTTTGAGTCATATTTGTGCATTCATTGACTTTGTACAAGCTTGACTCTTTGGCCATCATGCATTGAAAATGCTTGGTTGATGGCTTGAGAGCCAAGAATTACACTCATTTGAGCTTGAGAAATGATAAGGAGGGTAATAGTACATATATTGTGTGAGAATACACTGCTTTGCCTCTGTTTGCTCTCTATTGCAGCAAAATGGAGAATTCCAGACAAATAGTGGCCGACCGGCTAGTAGTAGTAGCCGACCGGCCATCAGTGGAAAAGTTGTTCAAAGTGTTCTTGAGGTGGAGCAGAAGCAGTCTGGAAATTGGTGTAATGTTCAAAAATCAAATCAAAGTGCAAACAGAGGCATCTAAAGGCAAGGTGGTGGATTTTCGAAATGAAGCCAACTGAACATGCATGCGTCCCTCGCCCTCGAGGCCATTTAATTGTTTCAATTAGTTAGCGTAGCTAGTGTTGTAATATTTTAATTAGCTTAGCATAACTAGTTATTTAATTATGGTTTGTAATAATTAATTAACTAGAATAGTTAATTAGTTGTTTTGTAATAATTAGCTTAGCTTAGTATAACTTAGCTTATTTATTCGGACCCTCTTTCGAGAGGGCGCAATGTTGTAATAAGCGTGTGTGTGTGTGTGCATGGCCTCCAACCCTACTTCTTTCTACCTTTTACTTAACCGCTTTCGATAGTTAGATTAGGGATATGTTTTTATTAGCATACCTTATGCTCGCATGTTTGCATCATTCATTTGTCTTGCATGCACCGAGGCTCGGCGCATCATTCAAACTACATCGTATTTCAATACTTACTTGAATACGTGTATCAAATTGTTGCATTCATGTGCCATCTTAGATAGCCGAGCCTATTAATTGCATTATTGCATGTGTTGCATTAGGCATCTTGCATAGTTAGGATCATGCATATTTCTAACTAGCTTTTGTTTTGGCTTAGAGTACACTGTAAGTTTTACGATTTAGCATACTTGCATGAGTGTGAGTGTTGCCATGATAGCATGCTTGCGATGAGGCTATTTGCTTAAATTGTAAACTGTATGAATGCTCGCAGATGAAGGCTTTGTTGCCTGAATTGGAACAATTCAACGAATGTGAGTTTTAAGCCCACTTTGCGAAGTGGCAAATCATGTTTTAAGCCCATCATGTTTGATGGCAAATCTGCACTTTAGCCCACTTGCGAGTGGCACTTTCAAACCATTTTCGAAAGAAAACATGAGTCAAATTCGTTCAAATTCTCACGATTTTAGTCTATACTTGCTTGTGTGCATCACATAGTAATGTTAACTGAATAATCGGAATAAGAACACGTGTGTTTATCAAAAAACATATCATGTTTAGTAGAAACCGATCCTTTGATCGGGCGAGTGGGGGTGCTCATGTCATAACATTCCCCTCTCGTGCCCAAATTCCGAGCCGAGGCAACTTTGGTGATGATGGACACGTGGCCTTTGGCACGAGTCAGGGTTTCTTAAATTTCCTAAAAATAAAATATTTAGGTGGCGACTCTGTAATCTGACAAAGCAGTCTAGTTTTGACATTATTTGACTCAAAATCAAGTTTCCAAAATGATTTGCCAGATTGGAGTCTTTGGTGTTTATCGGTCTCACATTGCACTTTGTGAGATTAGATTCGGAACCGTGACAAGAGTCTGAACTGTAGGAGACCAATTCGCGCCTCTCCGAAAGGGGGGCGTGCGGAGAAAGTCGAGTCTACAGTTTCTAACGACTCTGCTGGGGATTTAGAGAACTTGACTCGAAATCATGATATGTTGTTCTATCTACATTTATGTGTTTCTTTACATTACATTTGCATAGGTGCGCCTAAGTCACAGTGTTTGCCATCTGCTATTCCTGAATGGTTTGCCGGAGGCTTGCTTGGAAAAGCTTTCCATAAGTCTGACCGGTTACGGGCTTTGCCACGATGGGAACACAAACCTTGGATCTGGACTACCACTGTACCGTTTGATCCTCCTTTCACTTCTCGGTGTTAGGAGCAAGAGGTATATTAGGTGGTCTTGCTGAGGCACCATTTTTGGACCAATTGACCTAGTTGCATATCGGAAGCCATAGAGACTGTTCTAAACTAGGACAAGTTGCTCACCCGAATGCAGGATTGTTTGAAACCGCATACGTACGTAGTGAACCCCTAGTTCCTGACGAAACTAGGACAGGGATACCCTACCCCACCATAGGGGTGTTTTGGCTCTCACTTGCTTGATATGTGCTGTTAGGGTGTGTCTTTATAGGAATGTATGTATCAGTTGCAAGTCTGGGTATCAATCTAAGGAAATTAGTTTTGAGGCAGAAATTTTAGGGACAGAAATTAGTGTTTAAGTACAAATTGTCCAGCTTATGATTTCAACTGTGTGTTGTCTCTATCTAAGCCGAGGTGTTATGTGTTTGCTGATTGTTGTTTCTTTTTTGTTTTATTTTTCTTTTTGTAAGGTAGTGTTTCACAATTGTTTCCGACAAGGTAGATACCCCGTAAGCACTCTGGACTAGAGTTAGGAGGATTTACCAATCTAAGGATCTTACTACAGGACAACCAGTGTTTGTTTCACTACCTCCGGTTATGAGATGGAGGATAGTCAAGCATAGATCACCGGTTCAATAGTCGTCAATTCAACAGTGACTATCTGCTTCACCTGTTCATAGTCGGGCCCAGTTTTCAGCTTCCACCTCAGAAAGAGAGTATACACCGGTTCTGATAGATCAGCACCCCTCAGTCAGTATGAAAGATATGATGCGTCAACTTCAACAGACTATCGAGACCATGCAGCGGGACGCTGCTCGCCAAACGAAAGTTACCGTTCGCCAAACAGAGGTTGTAGCCCAGCAAGCTGAAGTGATTGCTAGGCTTCAACAACAACAACAACAATAACCACAACAAGCAGCAGCTTCTGCTTCGCACCCACCCCTACCTAGGGTTCCAATACCCAGGGATACTACTAATGTCTAGGAGAATACGGACATTCCAGCAAGGCCAGTCCCACCTCAAATTTCCAAAGCACCAGCCTACCCAACAGACACACCGTTCGAGTTTGAGGTTGATCCTACCGCTTTGAAAGTGAGCAAGCTTGAAAAGCTTTTCAAACGAGCTCAGGGAGTCAACTCGATCCCAGACATAGAGGATGGCTACACAGATTCGGCGGTGACATTGCTGGATAGATTTAAAATGCCTCACATAGACTGCTTCGACGGTTTGCGTGATCCCATGGTCCATTTGAGGTTATTTTCAAATATTCTACAGCCGATGGGCCTGACTAGACTGCAGAAGCTGTCCCTCTTTAGCTGGACCCTGTCAGGTATTGCGGATATCTGGTATGTTAAACTAGAGGATTTTGTGAAAAGGAGTTGAGAAAAGATGGTCGAGGCCTTTGTCGCCCAATATTCTTATAACACTCAAATCGAGGTCACAACTCGTGATCTCGAGGTGACACAGCAAGAGCCGAAGGAAGGCTGCTCTGACTTCGTCACTCGGTGGAGGGCCAAGGCCTCCATGATGACCACTAGGCCAGTTGAGAAAGACCAGATAAGAATGGTTGTTCATAATCTGCAACCGAAGCTACTGTAGAAGATTATTGCCTTACCCCTACCTACATTTGCTGATCTTCATGAGATAGGGGTACAGATAGAGAATGCGATGAAGCAGGGTTTGATTGGCCATGAAAAGGAGTAGCCCAAGAGGGCGTTTACACACAGTTCAAATGTAGCTACGAGTAACAACGCAGCTGCGAGGACCTCTGATGTTGGTATGGTCACCACCATATCGAAAATAGCCACACCCTTTACCGGCACATCTGGAGCCACCTCACAACTTACAAAGTACCCACCCCGAGGCCAGAGAGTTTTCACCCCACTCTAAATGTCTCTGTCTGCGGCCTTGAGGGTCCTAATTAGAAAAGGGCATCTGAAGCCCCTAGAGCCATGCCCATTGCCTAATCCCCTCCCTCCTACACACAACCCAACCAAGTATTGCGCTTTCCATCAGCAACATGATCATGACACCAACTTATGCTTTAGACTCCGTCATGAGATTCAGGATCTCATTGACAACAAAGTGATAGCGCCTCTTGAGAAGCCTAACGTCACCACAAATCATCTCCTACCACATAACCAACCCCCTCCACCCAGGCAAGTAAACCTTATCCAAACAATGGCCGACCTATACGACCCCAACATATACATCACTCTCTCCCACCTGCCTAAGCCGGCGATGTTCATCCTAGAAAGCACAAACTTGTGCATGATGAGCGCATCCCTATCCCAACCTAAACCCATGGTGGTGGCTATGATAGAAGAAGGCATGCTTAAAGGCTCCGTGAGCTTAACAAAAGAGGAGTACAACCCCTGCCATTACATTGTGCCAACAAGTCAGGCCAGGTCAGAGGTGGAGTTGCCAACGAAGATGGAGGTTAATGTAGTCCGGGAGGACAGGCCAAGCCATGGGCTAAATGATTTAACTGAGCATGAGGAGGACATCAGTAATCTGTAGGTCTTTGATAAACAGGATCTGGAGAATGTACAGATCGACTGGTTTGATGTGAATGGATCAACGGATAATACATAGTGGCTTAGTGATGAGCCGGATATTGATGAGGGGTCTCAACCAAAGTAGGAACAGCTAGCAGTGCGAACGTCTGTAACGGTCGAAAAGGTCGACAACAAAGGGCAGTTGCCGGAGAGCACCGGTACAAAGAATTTTGCTCAGGAATTGGGTAGCTTGTATACAACTGATACAGAACAGGAGACCATGCTGAAGCGATTCGAGCAGGAAAGAACTGAGACTGATCAGAGGGCTAGAAAAGCCAAAGTCCTCGCGGGGACTAAATATGTTGTGAACACGAGAACAATTACAGCGGAACCAGACAATTGTTTGTCGATTGCCGAGGGAATGTAGTGGGAAGACGATGATTTGCATCTTGCCCATACTGATGAGGACTGGGAACAGAATCTACCGGATGATACGTGGTATACCGAAGAAGTCAATCACATGATTCGAAGTGGGCGGTACGTTAAGCCCCCACACCTAGACCAACTAGAAGCATCAGGGAAAGATAAAGAACTAAAGAAGCAGAAAGACAAACTGTTAGAGGAAGAAGCTGTACTGAAGCAGCTGAAAAAGATTCAAGCAAATATCTCCATTTGGGGATTGCTCATGGCCTTACAGGTGCATAGACAAGCCGTCCTATCAGCAATGGATAAGGCTAAGCTCTCTATTGACACAACCCCCGAGCAGTTAGTGGGACTGGAGTTCCCGGGTGGCACTTCACCGACTTTGACTTTCACAGATAAAGAATTGCCACCTGAGGGCTCTAAGCACAACAAGCCACTATACATCTCTGTGGAATGTAAAGAGAAGTAGATACCAGTTGTCTTGGTTGATACCAAGTCTGCAATTAATGTGTGTCCATCACGTACGGCCTATGCTATCGGTTTGAAACCCGCAGATTTCACACCAACAGCCCAAGTGATTCAGGCTTATGACAATACAAGTCAGGAAGTGATGGGGACAGTGTGGATTAGAACTCAAGTTGGCCCGGCACAACAGGACATCGAGTTCCATGTTCTGGACGTTCCAGCCACCTTTAATTTACTCCTTGGACGGCCATGGCTACACCAAGTAAGAGTTGTCTCTTCTACTCTGCATTAGATGCTGAAGTACCCCCATGGAAAGGGGCTAGCCATTGTTTTTGGAAATTCTTCGATACATCCACCGCCAGAGGTTACTACACCGATCTTGGAAATTGTACACGGCAAGGAGGATGTCTTTTTGTCTGGGTTCACCTTGGCCGAGGCCCGGGTAGTGCAGGATATTCTGGCTATTGATGAGGGATTGTATGTTGGTGCACAATTCGTTTACCTCATTAATAAGCTTTAATATGTACCCGGAATGGGATTGAGAAGGAGCGGCTGGAAGGGCGTCGCTACGTTAGCCGAAGTGCCACACAACCCTTATACCTTTGGTCTAGGTTACACGCTACCAAAGAGGATCGGGTAAGAAAGGGAAAGGAAATGGCAGGAAGAGCCAAGGCTAAACAAGCTGGGAAGTACTATGAGTTGGTGCATAGACCTATTCAAGGAACCCTGAACGGCCGCTTTGTCCGGAAGGGAGAGGATTTCCCATTTTGTGGATTTCCTGAGCCATAGCTGAATTTTGAGAAGCAGCGTTTGCCCGGCTTCGAGATCTTTTTCGACCTACAGTTGCAAGGGGATGAAGTTGCAGAAGAGTAGACTGACCTACCAGTTGTGGCTGAACAGTGCAAAGAGGATGAGTCCGATGGCACAAAACTTGAGATAGGAGCAACACTGGCTTGTCTCATCTCGGATCCTCAGATCACACCGGAGTGCTTGGGGGATGACTTCTCTATTTCCATGATTGGAGATCAATCGGCTGTGAGCCCTTCTTCTGGCATTCTGGATGCATCTATCACACCCTTCCTCGTTTGGCAGTATGAGGAAGGCTTTTTGTCCAGCAGTTCTAAGTCAGGTAGTGAATCGAAATCTGATTCCACAGAGTTTGTGGAGTCGAAATCAGATTCTAGTTCTTCTGAGTCAGAGTCTAGTATTCCTGGGGTTAATAACCCGGATGTCGTTGTTTTGTCCAAGTCATTTTTTTCCATTTCTTTTGAGTCGGTTGTAACCAAGGAATTGGACGAAATGGAAATTATGAATGAGAATGGTTCACTACTGTTTCTGAGTACTTTTCTGTGCCACTCGTTTATTGCATTAATCAGGACTTTCAAAACTTTGATAAAAATGACGAGGAAGAAATTCTTTTGGTTTTGAAACATTTGATTGATCGAGAGGAGGAGAGGTTTGTAAAACCTTTGGTTGATGAAATCACTTCAATTAATGTTGGTACTGAGAAGGATCCGTGTCTGGTCCAGATCGGGTCCACGTTGTCTTCGGAGGAACGCGAGCGCTTAGTCGCTTTATTAAATGATTTCAAAGATGTTTTCGCATGATCCTATGAAGACATGCTTGGAATCGATCCTGAGATTGTACAGCACCCGATCCCTCTTGACCCTAAGGCCCGACCTGTCAAGCAGAAGCTTCGAAGAATACGCCTGGACTGGGCTTTGAAAATCAAGGAAGAGGTCACTAAGCAGATAGATGCAAGGTTCCTGTTAGTATCTGAGTGCCCTACTTGGTTAGCCAACATTGTTCCGGTGCCGAAGAAAGATGGAAAAATTCGGGTGTGTGTGGATTTCAGAGATCTGAACAAAGTTAGTCCGAATGATGACTTTCCTCTACCGCATATCGACGAATTGGTGGACTTCACCGTAGGGCATGCGCTGCTCTCCTTTATGGATGGGTTTTCCGGGTACAACTGGATCTTGATGGCACCCGAGGATAAGGAGAAGACTGCCTTCACCACGTTGTGGGGAACCCACTGCTATAGGGTGATGCCGTTCGATCTAAAGAATGCTGGGGCTACTTATCAACGGGCTGTAACCACAATCTTGCATGATATGATCCACAAAGAGGTAGAGGTGTATGTGGACAACATGATTGTCAAGTCCAAGGAAAGAGAGGGCCACTACACCGCCTTGAAGAAAATTTTCCAACGGATCAGAGAGTAAAGTTTGCGACTGAATCCTCAGAAATGTACTTTTGGTGTTATAGCAGGGAAAATGTTAGGGTTCTTGATTACACAAAGGGGCATTGAAGTCAATCCTCACAAAATCAAGGCCATCTTCGAAATGCCATTACCAAGGATTGAAAAGGAGGTGCGAGGCTTTCTGGGTAAAGTGCAATTCATAAGACGGTTTATTACAAAATTAACCTTGACTTGTGAACCACTATTTGGTCGCCTGAAGAAAGGAAAGAAATTTCAATGGGATGACCGATGCCAAGTTGCTTTTGAGCAGATCAAGTAGTATCTACAGAACCCACCCATGTTGTCACCACCAGAGCCGGGGAAGTCGTTGATTTTGTATTTGTCAGTAACTGATATAACTATGGGCAGCATGCTTGCACGGGAATCTGAGAATAAAGTGAAGAAGGCTATCTATTACCCGAGCAAGAAAATGCTGGAATATGAGACCCGTTACACTCCACTGGAGAAGGCTTGTTTGGCCTTGGTATGGGCTACCAGGAAGTTGAGGCACTACCTGTTAGCTCACTCCGTAATTCTGGTTTCAAGATTGGATCCCGTCAAATATCTCTTTGAGAAACCAGCGCTTACAGGTAGGCTAGCCCGTTGGTTGCTTCTTCTTTTCGAATTTGATTTGAAGTACATGACTCGCAAGTCTGTGAAAGGGAGAGCAGTAGCGGAGTTCCTAGCCGATCACCCAGTAGAGGGAGACAAAGCAGTAGAGTATCTGTTCCCAGATAAGGCTATTCTGCAGGTTGAAGAAGAGATTTGGACTATGTACTTTGACGAAGCGTCTAACCAGTACGGGTATAGGATAGGGGTGTTGTTGATAGCACCCGACAATTCCCAAATACCTTTAGCTTTCAAACTCCAGTTTAAGGTATCAAACAACGAAACAGAGTACGAGGCATGTATCGCTGGCTTAGAAGTCGCCCTAGAACTAGGGGCAAAACGGTTAGACGTCATTAGAGACTTGAACCTGGTTGTATCTCAAGCGAAAGAAGACTGGAAGGTTAAAGAAGAGAGGATGAAAATCTATCACCAAACCTTGGACGTTTTGATTTCTAGGTTTGAGAAACTAACCTTTACGCATTTGTTAAGAGAGAGCAACAGGTTCGTTGACACTTTATCAACTCTATCTTCCATGATAGACATCCCTTTGAGAGTTCGGATGCGTCCAATCTTTATTGAACAGAGGTATGTGCCAGCTTACGAGTTAATCATCGCGATAAATGAAGTACAAGATCAAAACCCTTGGTATCATGACATTTGGAACTTCTTGGAAAAGAAGGTTTATCCACTAGGGGCAAATGCCAAAGATAAAAGGGCAATATAGCGAATGGCTGCTCAGTTTATCATTTGCAGGGGTAAATTATACAAACGGGGCCATCTGGGAATGCATACACTGTGTGTTGATGCTGAAGAGTCGAAGTGCTTAATGGAGGCCATCCATGGAGGAAAGTGCGGAGCGCACATGAGCGGAGTGATGCTAGCTAGAAAGATTCTCAGACAGGGTTACTACTGGTCAACCATGGAGGAGGATTGTATCGATTTTGTTCGATGATGCCACAAATGCCAGATCCATGCAAATTGCATGAACATCCCACCGTCGAAGCTGTACAACATGACTTCACCATGGCCGTTTTCAGTCTAGGGAATTGATGTTATTGGGGCAGTTACTCCAAAAGGGTCAAATGGGCATGAGTATATCCTGGTGGCGATAGACTACTTACAAAGTGGGTCAAGGCCCAATCTTATGCAGTGCTGAAAGCGTCACATATAGCCAAGTTCATCGAGAATAATATCATTTGTCGCTATAGGGTCCCGAATGAGATCATTTCGAACAATGGTTCCCACTTCAAGAAGGAAGTGATCGACTTGTTGGAGAAATACAACATGGCTTTTCATAAGTCATCCGCATATCGGTCGTAAACCAATGGAGCTGTTGAGGTCACCAACAAGAACATCAAGCACATTGTACAGAAGATGGTGAAAACCTACAGGGACTAGCCAAATAAGCCGTCATTTGCTCTTTGGGGCTACAGAACATCAATTCGGACTTCTACTGGGGCAACTCCGTATTCTCTGGAGGCTGTTTTACCGATTGAAGTTGAGGTTCCGTCACTGCAGGTTATGGCTAAGTGCCAGATAGCAGAAGCAGATTGGCAGTAGAGCAGGTTCGAAGAACTTATGATGTTCAACGAGAGGAGGCTGAAATCACTGTACCACGTCCAAGGTTATCAACACAAGATTTTCAGGGCTTTCAACAAGAAAGTTAAGTCCAAGAATCTGAAAGAAGGGGATTTGGTGCTCAAAAACAACTGAGCTCCTATCCATGACTCTAGGGGCAAGTTCAGACCTAAATGGACTGGTTCTTACATCATCAAATCTATTTGGTCAGGTGGAGCTGTCATTCTTATGGACCTAGATGGCCTCGAATTCTTCCAACCAATCAACATGGACAAGTTGAAGAAATACTACCCTTGAGAGGCTCGCTAGGCCGAAAACCCGAAAGGGCGACCTAGGCAAAAGTTAGAGCACAAAAAATTTGAAATAAGAAAAATTGAGCTCATAAGGTTGAAAACCCAGAAAGGGCGGCCTTGACAAAAGTTAGAGCGCAAAAGGAGAGTGTTAACACCCGAGTGAACCCGAACCGAACTACGTAAGGCTTGATTCCCATCTTCGGGATACGTAGGCAACTTCATTATGAAGTCCAGCCATAAACACTTCTAAATCAACTGTGTCCATGTGATTGTTTTGGTCGTCTTTGTCTTTTCTACATTCAAGAGTTCGGTTGTGATCTTTGCTATCAGAGCTGTTTACAGTACAGTGTAGTGCTCTTCAGACAAGAGGCAACTTTCCAATTATTGGATTTGGGGTTGTGCATCTCAGCAATAGATCTCGGGTGTGTCCAGTTGTGATCCTTATCGAAAATGGTTTTAAAAAGTTTTAATAAAAGTTGATTTTGTTCAAATTAATCTTTTTACAACTTAGACTATTTTTTGGATCAAAAGGAAAATTTTCAGTACCCACAACCTTCAATTTCATTGATTTTAATACAGAGTTCTTCAACTCTCGATACAAATTGAAGTTGCTTTTTATTACATTCAAAAGGAAAACTTGAAAGTACAGATTAAAGCAATAAACTTAGGGCATAGTTGAGTCAGGTATTCCTGCGTCCCCTCCTAGAGCTTGTGGAAGCTTCAGATGCCAAAGTAGGCTTGGTTTGTGCCTCATCTTCAAGCCAAGCTATGCATTCGCCAGAAAAAGTGCAACTGAAACTGGGAGCGAGAGCCAAAAGTTCTCTTGTTGTCCACGCAGTGGAATAACGAGCTAGCTGTGAGCCTCGAATCAGAAAAGAAGCTGGGTACTCTATCCCCTCTTCTGGGCAAGTCTGGTCCTGTCCGAATTAACACCTGAACCGGAATGGAAAATAGAAGACACAGTGTGTCAAGCCAATCAACTGAATGCTAGGTTGTCAAGACATGTTGTAGCTCATCTCAGGCATATCAAACCAGGGGCAACGCCAAACAATGTCAACAGCAGACTTGTTGCACATCCATTGGCACCACCATCCCTCGTTCAGGAAATCAACTAGCCGTTGGCGAAAGAAATAACCACGCATTGAATATACAGGGCAAGTGTCTACTACTTTCAACCTGTCCATGAGCCATACCTGGGAAATGATGAAAAATAAGAGAGATTAAAGAATAGAGAGGTGTACGTGGAGAGAAAAGTGAAAAGGGGTTTTAAGAGAAAAACAGAGCCTGAGGGCCAAGTGATGTGAGAAACACATGTGAGAAGGGTTGGAAACATTACCTGCAAGAGTAGTGGACTTCTTGCGAACCTGGTCGTTTCCTGGCGATGGAAAGCATCAAGCCCATCAAAGTCGCAACTAGTGTCAAGCCAATGCAGCTCTTGCCCTCCTTCAAGCCTTGGGCAACTTCGTTCAAGCGAATGCTAGACCCTCCGAAGCCAGGGGCAAGTAGAAAATGAGCCAACATGCACAAGCAGAGGGCATGCTGCTGAAAACTTTGCCAAAGACGGTTGCTACGGTTGCCGGCGTTAGAAAATCGGTGAATGAGAGTGGGAATGTCAAGTTCTCCGTTGTGAACCAAAGATCGAGCATCGTGTAAAGTAAGCCCACTCATTCGTCCTAAAGCTTGGATGTGGCCAAAACGAGACTGGGGCAAGATTTCGTCGTCACACCAGGATTCCATCAAAGCTTGGAATTCTTCGATTGTAAGGCATATCTCTTGTCTGCCAAAGCTAAATACATGTGTAATCGGATTCCAACATCTAGCCGCGGCATGGAAGAATGGAAAACACAGTGCAGTGCGACTCAGCGGGAATAGTGCATTTATCTCGAAACCCCGAAAATTTAACTTTTTCGAGCCATCTAAATTCGCAATCCAAGTCGAGAGTTTTTCGGTAATGAATAGCTCTATTTGAAGCAAAAACAGAGCTGAAATGAAGAAACCACGAAGCTGGAGTTTTTGTAGAAGGTGTTGAGTGGAAAATAGGTGGCAACAATCTAGTGGTTCCTTACACTGGTGGCCGACCGGCCAGTGTTGGTGGCTAATCGGCCACTTTTGTAGCCGACCGGCCAGTACTAGTGGCCGACAACCATTTTTGATGGCCGGCAGCATCTGTTTATGGCCATGTGTTGAAAATGCCAAGAACCTGTGTTATGATCCACTTTTGGTGCTTTTCTTCTGTCTCTCTTTAAGAATTTTGTCGAATTGCTTATCGAGTTGTTGTTTTGTTTATCGAGTTGTATTTGTTTTGACTGTTGAGTCGTTGTTTTGTTCATTGAGTTGTTTTACTCTGTTTGTTATGTGTTGGTTGGGTCACTACCTGATTAAGCAATTGCCAATACGATATTCAATTTCCATCAAACCCGTTTTTGTGTAAAATGGTGCAATGCGATGCTCAGAATATAAAATGCAACACTTTTTAAACAAAAAGCTATTTTCATTCCAATCATGGTTTCTTTTACAGAGAGTACAAGTTTTTAAGAAAATAAAACTGCCTAAGGCTGTACAATTTGCTAAAACAACTAGCAAAAAGAAAAGAAATAAAGCAAAAAAACATCTGAATCGGCGCCAACCACCTTAGGATCGAGAGGCCCTCTTTGTCCTCTTCTTGGGCATGGACTTGAAGCTATCGCCATCAGCACCACTATCTGAATCTGAGCCAGAGCCCGCCTCAACATCTCTGCTCCCCTCCTCGGAGCCCTCCTCAGCATTGCCACCGCCCTCAGAACCCGAGCCCGTGCTGTCGCCTCCTCCCTCAGATGACTCTGACTGCGGACTCGCTGGCTCCTCGCCCTCATATGTCTCACCATCATAAGGGATAAGCTCTGGTGGACTGTTCTCGTCATGAGTACGCCTAGCTCTGCCTCGGCTGTGCATCGGAGTCCCTCGTTTCTCTCTCCCTGCAGTCGGGGAAGGCACTGAAGGTCCTGCTGCAGCTCCAGCTAGGGCGCCCGATGGGGCTGGCATCTGAAAAGGGAACCTGAAAAGAACAGTTTGTCAAATGCATCAGCTATGGTATATATGGGATGCAAAGATGAGTATAGTGTTGAATGCAGTGTATGAGAGCAGTGTATCAATGCAGTGTTGTCAATGTAATGTATTCAGATCAGTATGGGGTAGATTGCAGTTGAAATGCTAATGTATTAGTAGAAAATTTCGTGGCATGAAGTGTAAACTAAAGAAAACTTACCGGAATCCTATAGAGACTAAGTAGGTTCAGGCTCGTCTGAACCAACCCCATTAGAGAAGCCGCCAGCTCGAGAGCCTATCCGGTGTACTCTATGGAAGCTTGCAAATGTGTTGAGATGATCATTGGTCTACAAAGTATAATTGAAATGAATTGAATATGCAAAATGTAAAGTATGGTACTGTAGACCGCCCCGAGAACTCTTGGCTCCGCGCGCAAGGGCGCGAATTCATTTGTTCTTAGCTACTACATGTTCGGACTCGTGTCACGGTTCTGAATCTAGTCTCACAAAGTGCAACGTGAGACCGATAAATCACCAAAGAGTCCAAATTCGGCAAAATCGTTTTAGAAAACTAATTTTTATAAAGAAGTGCCAAACATGGACTGCTTTGCCAGATACAGAGTCACCACCTAAATGTTTTTATTTTTGGAGAATTTAGGAAACCCTGACTCGTGCCTAAGGCCACGTGTTCGTCATCACCAAAGTTGTCTCGGCTCAGGAACTTGGGTACGAGAGGGGAAGGTCATGCAATGAGCACCCCCGCTAGCCCGATCAAAGATCAGCCTTTACTAACATGATATTTTGTTTTTGAAAACATATGTGTTCTTATTCTGGTTATTAACCTAGAATTACTATGCGATGCGCATAGCATACAAGTATAGACTAGATTGCCTAAGTTGGAACAAAACATTTCATGTTCGTTTGTTTGAAAACGGTTTAGAGGTGTTACTTGCAAGTAGGCTAAGTCGTGGTTTTCAATGAATTGTTCCAATTCAAGCAATCCAACCTTCACCCACAGGCATTCAAGCAATTAATCACTTAAGCAATTAGCCTCATGGCAAGCATGCTAGCATGGCAACATATACATCTCATGCAGTATGCTAACGTGTAAACACTCACAGTGTACTCCGAGCCAAAACAGAGAACTAGTTAAAAATCATGCATGATCCTAGTTCATGTTAAGATGGCTAATGCAACACATGCGAAAATGCAACTAAGATAGGCTCGGCTATTCTAAGATGTCATGTGAATGCAACTTGATAACATGCTGTTGAACACATATTCAAGAAAATGTATTGAAATACAATGCAATTAGTATGATGCGTTGAACCCGGTGCATGCAATACAGATGAATGGATGCACGCATGCAAGCATAAGGTATGCTAAATAAAATATGCCCTAGAACTAACCATCGTAAGCGGTTAAGTAAAAAGGAGAAAGAAATAGAGGTTGGAAGACATGCATCACACACACACATGCTTATTACAATAGTTCGCCCTCTCGCAGGATGTAGACGTCCCCGAACGCGTCCCGGGAGGATGACTCCCCCGTTCTGGTTCGATATTGGGTCTACTACAGTTCGAAGGACTCAATTTTCGTCACGGTTCTTAATCTTGAACCAAAGAGTCAAACTCTGGCAAATCGTTTTGAGAAAAATAGATTTTTTGAAAAGAAGTGCCAAACATGGACTACTTTGCCAGATTACAGAGTCGCCACCTAAATATTTAAAAATGGGAAATTTAGGAAACCCTGACTCGGTGCCGAAGGCCACGTGTCCGTCATCACCAAAGTGGTCTTGGCTCGGGAGCTTGGGTACGATCGGGGAAGGTCAGCTATGAGCACCCCCTTTCGCCCGGTCTGAAGACCGGCCTCTACTAACCGTGATATCCGTTTTTGAAAACACTACGTGCTCTTATCCCAATTATTAGCCTAGAATTACTATGTTATGCGCACAGCAAACAAGTATAGACTAGATCGCCTAATTTGGGAACAAACATTGCATATCCGTTCGTTTTGAAAATGTTTCGGGATTTGCTACTCGCAAGTAGGCTAAAACACGGATTTCAATGAGTTTTCCCAACTCAAGCAATCCAACCTCCACCCACAGGCATTCAAACAGTTTATCTCATGTAAGCACTTAGCCGCATGGTAAGCATACTGTTATGGCAACATTCACACGCATGCGGTATGCTAAAGCATAAATACTTACATTGTACTCCGTGCCAAAACAAGAAACTAGTTAGCAAACATGCGTGTCCTAGTTCATGTTAAATGGCTAATGCATCACATACAGGGATGTAATCTAGACAGGCTCGGCTATCCCTAAACATGGCACGTGAAATGCAACAACTATCACGTATTCAATTTGGAATTGAAAGTACGATGCAGTTTGCATGATGTGCCGAGCCCGATGCATGTGAACAAATGCATGAATGCACGCATGCATAGCATAAGGTATGCTAAAATAAACGTGCCCTAATCTACCATAAGGCGTGTAAATAAAAGGGAAGAAAGAAGTGGGGGTTGGAAGACATACACACCCACGCACACTTATTACAAATTCGCCCTCACTCGGAGGGACCAAAAGAATATACAAATTAATTAACTACGCAAGCTAATTAAAATATTACAAATCAACTAAATTAATTAAATAAAATAATTAATCTAATTAAACAGAAAATCGCCTCGGGATGGGGGGCCAAATGCAACGCGTGCTCGGGACTCGTTCGGAATCACACTGTCATGCATGATTTGCCTCTGTTTCCTCTGCTCCCCTCCTCAGAAAATTGCCAAAGTCCCAGGAATACTTCCTTAGGCACTGGAGATCACCACCGGCTGGGGTAGGACACCACCGGCTGAAGAAGGAGGCCACCGGCACTAGATAAAGTTATCGGCTGGAAATTGACTGCCGGTCGGCACTAAATAGTGCCGGTCGGCACTTAACACCTGCAGAACTTGCAACCCACAGCAGCAGAGGACAACAACATGCATGGCAATATGATTCAAGGTATTTATGCACTATACACACCCCTTATCATGTAATTGGCTCAAAGGGGCATGTGCCTCGATTCCCGGACCACCAATCACGCATTTCCATGCATGATGGCCCTAAGAACCAAGAATGCACCTTTGATTTCAAATGCATGCAATGCAAACAAGCAAACAAGGGTGCTCAACCTCCATCATACTTCACTTCAAGAGGTCAAACATGCACAATACAAAGGCAACCCTAAACATGTCAACTAGGCATGTAACATGGACTATGCAATATGTTCATGCAAAGGGTTCAAGTAAGCATGCAAGGTAAGCATGCAAACCAATGGAATGATGGTCTTATACATGAATTAGGCAACTCAAATAGTCCTAAAGTCAGTGGCCAAAGTGCTAAATCATGAGGGCCAAACACACATGCACACATGCACAAGTTAAGGCACCAACACTTAAGCACAATTAAGCAACTCTTAAACACATCTAAGAGGCACAAATATGGATCATTAGTATGCATAGTAAGCTCTGAAAAGCATGCAAAACATGGTGCCAAACCAACTAACAATGCAAGCCAAACAAAGCATACAAATGGTCCAAGCATTAAGGCAAGCCAATAAGGCTTTGAACCACACCTAGTACAACCACACATGGCAATACTCAAACAGCTAAAATCAGAGTTTTAACACATAAAACTAAACCCAAAGGACCCCCCTAGATGGCATCTAGATGACATGAATCCAAAGGCATGCATTAAGGCCAAAACATGGAGCATACAACACATGCTTTTAAAATATTAAAGAGGCATGCTAAGCAATCAAATGATCATGCATGAAGGACTGAAATAGCATGCAAAGTGGTTCGAAGCCGTCAAAATAAGGCAAGCAACACATACTACACATGCATACTCAAAGGCTAGCAAGCCTAAAATGCAAAGGGGCTATATAATGCATGCCAAGATCAACCCAAACGGCTATGGACAGAGCTAAAACATATCAAAATAAGCATACAAGCTTCATGAATCTAGGCCCAAAACATGCTAGAAAGAAGGCATACAAACCTAGAGCAAGTTAAGGCAATACAAGGCATTACAATGCAACCATGCAAAACATGCAAGGAGTACTAAAACCAACTTAGAAACATGTTATATCATGGCAATATAAGCATGAAAAACAAACCAAACATGCTCAACACACAACCAAACATGGTGCTCCTTTAGAGGCCAAAATTTGCCCTTTTCAAGGACATCAAGGAGAGGGGGTGGCCCTCTCCTTTTGGAGACTTTATGGCACCATCTCCACCACTGAAATCTCTCAAGACTTCAGTGGTGGAGAGGCCCAAGCACCAAAGTCTCGGAGCTCTCACAAAATGGCCTAAAATGGGGCCTTTTCAAGGCCTAAAGGGGGTCAAACTTCCCCAAAGTGCAAAACACTCTTAATAAACAATAAAGAGGGTTAAAAATTAGAACTTTTATGTGTTATAGACTAAACACAAAAACTGTTCTAAGCTATGCAAAAATGGAGTACAAAAATGGGGTAAATAAAGCAAGTTTCTTACCCTTGAAGCCTTTCTTCACAAATGTTGAAGTTGTTGGTTCCTTGAGCTCCAAACTAGTCAAGAACACTAAGAACAAGCCCTTGGACCCTCAGCAACCAAAGGAAGGTGAAACACTAGATGCTTGTGTGCAATAGTATGAACTAAAGCACCTAGTGTACAAAATAAGCAAGGAAAAGAGAGATAGGATAGATATAGGATTTCTAACCTAAAACCAGAGCTTCTTCTCTGTCTAAAATGTCTAAAATTTTGTAACCCTAAGCCAAGAAGAGGAGTGGTCCTCTTATAGGCAACAAAGCTTGCAAAGCTTACAAGCTAAGCTAACTAAGGGGGGCATCCCTCCATACACGTGTATGGAGGGGAACCAAGACTATACAGCTGTCTGAAAATATCTCATAAAGCAGCTGTAAAGTGGTCGGCAGGGCAAAATGGTCATTTTGCCAAAAGGAGTGCCGACCGGCACAAAATAGTGCCGACCGGCACAATATAGTGCCGATGGCAACACCAGCCAGCCGGTGGTATGTGGGGGTGCCTCACAAAGCATTCCCTGCCCCTCTAGGGCAAAACACAGGTGTCTGGTGCAAAACCGGACACAAAACGGTCAAGTTCGGAGGTCCTGAGGCAAGGCGCGCGAGCCGAGAACTCCGGGAACTCCAAACGAACACGAACATGGATAATCACCGAGTGTTCCAACGGTGACGTCCAAGTCTTGAGGACGGTCAAAAATGGGGTGTCTACACAGGAGGGGCCGAATAATGAGCTAACTAGCTAATCTAAGCTAATTAAACTAATTATTACATCACAAAACTAATTAACTACCAAGTTAACTAATTAAGTACAAAACGAAGCTAATTAACTAACAAGTTAACTAACTAGTTATTACAACACAAATAAGCAGCTAAACGCATTAACTACTTAGGTACAGAACCAAAACATAAACTAGCTAAGGAAAGTAGTAAAAAGAGGTCCTCAGGATGAGGAGTACATGCATGCTCGGTCGCCTCGTTCGGAAATCCATCGTGATGCCCTAACTTGGCTCTATTTGCAAATGTTCTCAGAACTTTGCACCAAGCTCCAGAAAGCTTCTAACTCATCTTGGGGACCCTCAGGAGCATGGCTGACCAGTTGTTGATGTTGTAGACCACCAGCCGACCACTTACCATTGTTGTAGACTAGAAAAAGTGGTCGGTCAGCTAGTTTTCCTGGTCGGCCGACCAGTTTTGCTACCACACTTCTAGTTTGCTACAACAAAGAGCAAGAAAGGGCATGACAATGTATTTACAAGATATGTGTGCACAACCACCCTCCCTATCATTTCATGAGCTCAAGGGAGTGCCGTTCTCGACTCTCGGGCCACCAATCGCGCATCTCGATGCATGATGGCCGAGAAGCCAAGATTGCACGAATCAATGTGAAATGAATGCACACATAACACATAAATGCCTTAACCTCTATCATGTATGATCAAGAGTGTCGGCGACCGAGAATTGAGACACGTTTCATCACTTTAAGTATGAAACGTCCCTCGTTTCCCGTGCTCGGATTAGTACTTAATCCAAACACATGCAATGCAACAACAAGCATGTTTAAACACAATGCAAATAACAACATAGCATACTCAATGCAATGTAACTTGTGATTCTAAAGACAATGTAATGCATGCATGCACAATGCAATACAACATGAGTAACTTATCAATGCTAAGGACATGCATACTCAATGCAAGGCAATATAAGCAACCTATCAATGCTAATGGCATGCATACTCAATGCAAGGCAACATAAGCATGCAAACAATATGTAAACAAACATGCTCAATGGACTTAAACCAAAAAATGGACAGACCTCTGTCATGCCCAAATCAGTGGCCATAATGCTAAGAAATAAAAAGCATGGAATGCAAAACAAAGCATGCTAACTCTCAATAGTGCCCAAGGAGTGACGAATGTGGAAGTGTAACAACACTATAAGCTCTGAAATAAGGTATGAAATGATGCCAAATCATTCAAACAATACAAGTATAGCATACTAAAGTCCTTAAGGCTTAAGGCTAGCAAAGAGGACTACAAAGAGGGCATGCAATACATGGCATAAATGCATGAACCAACCATGGACAGAGCTCAAATAGGTCTAAACAAGGACCAAAACATGCTGAGATGAGGGCTCAAAGGCCTAGGCATGCATGCATACAAGCTAAGCCATAAACAAGGCAACAATGCACAACCCTTAGAGGCACTCAAAGAGTGAAAAAAATGGGAACATGACAATTCTATATGCTCTGAAATGTTATATTAAATGATGCCAAATCATCCAAACAACACAAATGAAGCATCCTATGGTGCTCAAAACTCAAAGCTAGCAAGGCCAATTGTACTACAACTATGCAATACATGAAGCATATGGCAAATATAGCCCAAAACATTCCTAGAGCATGTCAAAATGATGCTAAAATATGTATGGAAGGAAGCCAAAATAAGCTAGCATGAAGGGCATAAAGCATGGAATATGCAAGGCCAAAAGGAAGGGTTACACTACACCTACTAAGACCAAGCATGAGATGGCTTTGCCAAAAAAAATTAGAGTTATATCATGGCAAAATAACCCCAAAAACACATTGAAATGATAGCTCGCAAGCTTAGGCATGAAAGTATACACAATGACTCATGTTAAGGGCATAAAGAACCAACCTTCCAAAGCATGGAACAACTAAAAGATGTGAATGCATGACCACACTACATGCACTGAAATCACATTTCAAATGATGCCAAATCATTCAAATGGTCCAAGCAATGCATGTTAATGGACTCAATACACAAAGCTAACAAGCTAGAATGCACTATGGCTATACAAAACATGGCATGCATGACCAAAACAACACAAATCAGAGTTAGAGCATGCTAAAATATGGACAAAAGCTTGCTGGAGTTAAGCCAAAAGCATGCTAGAATGATGATCAAAAGCATGATACATATTAGGCTAATTCATGGAATTACACTACAAGTGTATGGAGTATGCAAGGGGCTATCAAACCAAACCTTAACAAAGGTATATCATGGCAAAAAAAACACCAATAACATGCTGAAATGAAATCAAATCATGCTAGAATGGCATGCTACTTCATGAAGCATACAAGACTAGTTTGCAAAATTTACACTACAAGTGTATAAGGCATGCACGAGGTGACAAAACCAAATTAAAACAGTGGTATGCCATGTCAAAATAACCCCAAATACATGCTAAGATGGAGCCAACATAAGCTTAACAAACATGCTCACACATGAGGCATACAAAGCAAGCATACAAAACACAAGGAGAGGGGATGACCCTCTCCCATTTGGGACCTCAAAGCACCATTTCCACCACTAAAATTCCTCTAGAATTTAGTGGTAGAAAGGTCATGCAAAGGCTAAAACAAGAGCCTAAAGGGATGGCTCAAAACAAGGCCTAACAAGGCCTAAGTGGGGGTAGATCACCCTCAACACAAAAGAGACCTTAAACAAAAATTTTAAGCATACAAAATTAGAGCTTTTTGTAGTAGAAAGTTAGGCCTAAATAAGTATGCAAATAGGTCCAAAAGCTTAAGCAAAACAAAGGGTTAAAGGGCTAGTTGACTCACCCTTGTAGAAACACTTCAAAGCTACAACTCCAGCAACTTTTCTGAGCTTAAACCAATCCAAAAACCCCAAAACCAACCTCAAAGAGCCTCAGCAACAAAAGGATGGTGTTTGAGTGTGTGTTTGTGTGCAATAGTATGATAAAATGACACTTTAAGGCACAAATATGAAGAAAGAGAGCAATATAGAGACAAATGTGTATATGTATAGCTCAAGCACTTTTTCTAAACCTAAGGCATGAGGGAGGAGGCTCCCTTATATAGAAAAACAAGCAAGAAGCTTGTTGAACACACTTGAGGCTCTAAGCCATCCCTCCATACATGTGTATAGAGGATGACTTCTGTGCCTTCCAGCTGTCACAGCTGGCAAGAAAAGATCTCCAAAAAGGTGATGGAAAGTAGTCGACCACTTGAAGTGGTCGGCCAGCTACTTATAGTGGTCGACCGACCACCACAAGTGGTCTCCCAAAAAGAAAACTGGTCGGCCAGGGAGAGGAGAGGTCTGCACACTGAAAACAAGTCAATGATATGGTGGCTGACTAAAAAAGGTGGCCCAAAGACCTAAGAAAACCAGTTGGCCGACCAGAAAATTAGCTGGCTGGAAGAAAAGTGGTCTCCAAGGGAAAGAACTGGTCTCCCACCCTTATACCACTTTTTAAACAAGGAAAACAAGATTTGTACCAAAAACAAATCAAAAAAGATGCAAGACGAAAGTTCGGGAGGCAAAGTGCGCAGCCGGAAGCCTCGAAAACTAGTCTACTGGCACCAAAAATGGTCTCCTGGACCACAGTGTCCCTCTAGGCAGAGGCAACAAGGCATGGTTCAAAAACCAAGCCAAACGGAGAACGTTAAGCGGTCTTGAGACAAGGCGCACGGCCAAAGACTCCGAAAATCGGAAACTAGACTCCAAGCAGGAAAAGTGGTCTACGACCACAAAGAGGTGGTCTACAAGACCTCTCCCTTCCTCCAGGGAAGAGAAACAAGGCTTGGTTCGCAAACCGAGCCAAAGCACAAAGAGTTCAGAGGCAAGGCACCCAGCTGAAAACTTCGAAAACTCGAACGAGCACAACATGCATAATCATTGAGCGCTCAATCGATGACGTCTGAGTCTTAAGGTTGGTCAAAAATGGGGTGTCTACAGGTACATACCGGGGTCAGGCCTAGAACTCCAACAAGCTCGTGACCAGCTGGTACGAGCTCAATGGGAATCTGATAGGTCTCCCCAGAACGTCCCCAGCAGGTCAGTGTAGTGGACAGGTCTAGCCACCCCGGCCTTTGTCTTGCCTGGAGGCCTCTCCTATCATGAGCTCGAGATGTCCTGGATCCTCCCGCTCTCTGCCGCTGGAGCTCTGGCTCTCTCACCTCCACGGGCCCCAGTCAGGGGCGGTATGAGGTATGTCTGGATAAAGGCAGTGTAATCGCCCTCAAGCCTAAAGAAATCGGTGTCCCAACCTCTCGTGAAGTCGATCATCTCCTGCGTGGTGTACTTCTCTGTGACCCTCATATACATGGGAGGCGGCATCGGAACTACCGGCTTAGGCAAGCTGGGGCTCTGTCATAGGAATCGCTCCTCTAAGAACCATGCTCGACAAATTGGGCCCTCGAGCAAGATCCGAAATCGGGAAGCCTCCATGAGCCGACAAGAACCGATCTCGACCTATCGTGCATCACGCCTTGTTGCCAGGTGATCTGCAAATAGTGAATATACAGACTGTTAGCTGTTATTGTATATGCAATATGATGTAAAGCTGAAATGACTGAAAGGGTTGAGTTACCTCTACTGCGGTCACGATGTCGAAGAATCGGTGGAAAAAAGAGAATGACTCTTGAGGCCTCCGCTGGCATCTCCCGTCATATCTGTGTGAGTATGGCACTATGGGTGGTATCTCTACCTCTGGCTCTGGGACGAGTCTCTAGCAATAAGCGTACACCCATAACTACAGAAATTAGAACGATAACAGTGAGTATATATCAGAAGAGTGCAGAAAACGTACAGTGTGTGCAGTGTACAGATAATGTAAAGTAAAAAAAGTACAGTGTGTGCAGTGTACAGATAATGAAAAGAAAAAACTAGATTGTGTGCAGAAAGCGTACAGTGTGTGTAGTGTACAGATAGTGTAAAACAGAAAGCAGATGGTTTGCAATGCAGTGTACGGTGTGTGTGGTGTACAAGAAATGTGAAGCAGAAATGTAAAGCAGAAGGGTAGGGTGTACCTCCCAAGCTCTCCAGTAGCCCCCTAGCAGATGCCCACTCCGGCGAGAAGTGGAGCTCATGTACCCGTATAATCTGGCCAAGCCTGCACCACCCCAGTCGTAGAATCAGACACGAGACAGGTCCACCAAAGCGCTTATGAGGTAGAGCCTGACAGTGTTTACCCGGTTGGCGAATAGAGTAGTACCAAACAGAAACATGAAGAACCCCCAAGCGTAGTATTCAGTCTCCTTGCGGGTCGTCAGCATCGTCCCTCTGAAATGATTAGCGAACCACGTATATCGCACCATCCCTGATCGGGAGATAGGTGGGTGAATCCCCAGCAGGTAGATTTGGGCAGCCTCCCACTCATCCATGTCTGTGTCGTAAAGAATCGGATGACCCCCTACTGCTATGCCGGTGAGCATAGAGAAGTCAAAGGGAGTCATCGTCATCTCCCCTGCTGCAGAGAAGTGGAGGGAATCGGTGGTATCCCACCACCTCTCTACTAAAGCACCCAATAGAGGTCGGCTCGCGATGAGATGTGAGAACCCCATGCAAAATGCGCCGAAGCCAACCTCGTCGACGATGTGACGGACGGTGTTAGGAAGCCCCATATACCACTCTCACGGAGGTGGTCCCGTATCCGCAAAAGGCATGTGAATCCCCCTGTAAGCAGGACAAGCAGATGCAAGGCAGTGTAAGAAATACAGTGCAAGGGTATGTTCAGGACAAGTAGATGCAAAGCAGTGTAAGAAATACAGTGCAAGGGTATGTTCAGGACAAGTAGATGCAAGGCAGTGTAAGAAATACAATGCAAGGGTATGTTCAGGACAAACAGATGCAAGGTAGTGTGAGAAATATAGTGCAAAAGTGTGTTTGGGATGAATAGATGAAAAGTAGTGTGAGCTATACAAGAAATGCAACCTATATTGCGGAAAATAAAGAGAAAGTGTATACCTCAGAGGCGCTGTGGGATAGATGTGACTCTGGCTCGCATAGCAAGAGGTCCTTTGGTGCACCTCGCGTAAACCCCCTGAACTGGCGGATGTTATCAGGAGGTAGCACGTGTACCTCAAGATGGTACGTCGTGGGGTCGAATGGTCGAATGCTGACCGGCAATGGCTCAAACTCAAGATCTATCTCCATCCCTAGGGGAGCTCCGTCGTGTGGGATGTCATCTGCCATCTCAAGGAAGGATGAGAGAATAGCCGAAAATGTGGAAAATGGGTGGAAATGCCAAAAGTCAACAAAAAATCAACTCCGATGAGGTAAAAAATGGAACAAAAGGTCAAGGCTCGGAAGAGGACACGGAAGCCAAGGGTAACTCTAGAGAAACAAACCCCAAGTGATGGAAGTCAAGAAAGAAAGACCTAACACGACTTTCAATTGGTTCAAAGTGTTGTAAACTATGAGGGTTTATCAAATCGAATGTTTTTGGGATGTTGGAAAACGCGTTTGAAGCTTGGATCGGAAGAGGAAAATTGTCTAGAGCAAAAGGGGAGTGTTTTTTGGCAAGGGAGGAGTGAAGCTTCCCAGAGTGGCTGGCAGGCCACTGATGCTCTCCTTGGATGTTGTTTTGCTGTTTTGTGCCTTGATCCCTCAAGAAAGTGCAAGGGAAGTGCATTTTTTAAGCTCAAGTGACCTCTGTGGAAGCTCCGAACAGTGTTTTCAGCATGTGATGCTCAGCACGTACGAGGTGTATCCTTTTAACTTGTTGCAACTCCTCTAAGAGGTAAATCGAAGGTTACAACTGATTCGGTCTTGTTAAGACGCACATTTCTTTATTCGATGTTTTGCATCGAACATGCTGTTAATGTTGCATTGAAAATGCATTGTTATTATGTATAGAATATGTAGGTTGCGTTGCGTTGCATTACACATGTTCTCGTGTTTGCATAAACTGTGCATGTTCGCATGACATTACATCGTCTATGCTCTCACACTCGCATGAGAAGGTTTGTGTCTGTTGTATAGAGCATAAGTTTGTTAGTATGGCATAAACTATGCATCTCGATGTTGCACGGAGCATGCCACAATTTTCGTTGCATAGAATATGCGTTTCTCATTTGCATACAATATGCATTTGTTAATCTTGCATGGAGCATGCATTTGTCACCTTTGCATTGTGCATGCCCTTACCACGCTTGCATAGAATATGCGCTTCTCACATTCGCATGGAACATGCATTCCTATCTTGCTGTATCTATTAAGTCTCTTTCTTATGCAGGCACGATATTGTATGTATGGTTCATTCAAGGCTAGTGCAACCAGACGATATTGTATGTACGGTTTATTCAAAAAAATTTCGGGTAAGATCATTCATGTCCTTTGAATACCTCGTTTTGGTTAGAAACACTCGGGTATGTCTGATGTTTACACTACTCCTTTGTTGGTTAGAAGCATTCGGGTACGTCCGATGTTTACACCATTCCTTGTTTTGGTTAGAAACACTCGGGTACGCCCGGTGTTTACACCACTCATTTGTTGGTTAGAAACACTCGGGAACACCCAATGTTTACACCATTCCTTTGTTGGTTAGAAACACTCGGGTACGCCCGGTGTTTACACCACTCCTTTGCTAGTTAGAAACACTCAAGTATGCTCGGTGTTTACACCATTCTTTTGTTGGATAGAAACACTCGGGTACACCCGGTGTTTACACCATTCTTTTGTTGGTTAAAAACACTTGGGTACTCTTGGTGTTTACACCACCCATTTTTTGGTTAGAAACACTCGAGTACGCCCGGTGTTTACACTACTCTGCTTTGGTTAGAAGCATTGGGTTGTGTGCCCAGTGTTTGTACCACCCCCTTTGGTTAGAAGCATTTGGAACATGCGTCCGACGCTTATACCACCCCGTTGGTTAAAAGCATTAGGTTGTGTGCCCGGTGTTTATACCACCCCCTTTAGTTAGAAACGTTTGAGATGTATGTCCGACACTTATACCATCCCGTTGGTTAGAAGCGTTTGGATCGTGTGTCTGACGCTTATACCTCTCTTCTGGTTAGAAGCGCTTGGAACGTATTTCGACGCTCATACCTCTCTGTTTTGGTTAGAAACATTGGAACGTGCTCTGATGTTTATACCACCCTCCGGTGTTTACACCGCTTTCTTTTCCCTCTTGCGCGTGGCACGTTAGGACGCTTTGGTTAAATGCATCTGGACAGATTCCGATGCCTATACCGCTCTTTGTTTCAGTTGTATAATGGTTGAATGTGTTTCACTTGTTATTACTGTTCTTTGTGGCTCAGAGCCTTAGGGTGTGTCCTTAGGTTCGCACCACTGCTTCTTTCCTCGCATGTGCCACGCATTGGAATCTTATTTGCCGCCTCGGGTGTGCCGACGGTTGTTATTCTTTACCTTTTTTGCGTGAGGCACAATTAATATTGCATAATTTTCTTACATCCTTTCTGCATGAAATTTGGTTTGGTTCATTATTAACTTGCTTATGTACGAGTTTGCTGTAACGTTTCTTTGCATGGCGTTTGCATCTAGATGTTTCATTACAGTCTCATTGCATGATCATAAGTTATGTTCTGCATTGTGCATATCATTTGCATCTTGCCTCAGAACTATGCTGGTTTGATTCCTTGCAAAAGGATACGTAAGCAGCCTGTGGACACAACCACTCTTTGTTTCGATTGCTTGTTTGTCTAAGTCTTCGACTTTGTCAAAAATGGGTCGTCTCTGGGCTTTGACATTCACTTCCGTCATTTCTTGACTTCCGAGTTTTGTCAAAGAGGGGCAACTGTAGACATCCCATTTTTGACCGTTCTCAAGACTTGGATGTCATCGTTTGAACACCCGATGATTGTGCTCACTTGTGTTCGTTTTGAGTCTCTGAAGGTCTCGGCTGAGCGCCTTGCCTTGGAGCCTATAATCTTGTCTGTTTTGTGCTTTGTTGTGAACCAAGAGCTTGTTGCTTTGAATCTGGAGGAAAGGGTGGCTTGTCGACCATCTCTACTGTTCATCGGTAATGGCTTGTGCCTGCTGGCCATTAGTGGTGGCCGGTCGGCCACACTGATGGCTGGTTGGCTATTTTGATGTCTGGTCGGCCGCTAATGATAGCCGACGGCCATTTTTATCCTTTTTTAGATATTTATTTGCCAGTTGTGCCAGCTGTTAATCACTGATGCTCATCTCCATACACATGTATGGAGGGATGAAGGCAAGCCTTTGGCTTGTTTTTCTATATAATGGGGGGTCTCTCCCCCATTTGGGGGGTTATAAAAAATTTGTAAGCAAATTTCCTCTCTCTCTCTCTAGAATATTCTCTCTTTTCCTATTTTGTGCTTGAAAGTGAGAATTCTGTACACATTTGCACTAAGACCCTTGACCAAACACCTTCACCTTGGAGCTGAGGTTCTTGGAGGCCTTGTTTGAGTTCTTAAGGCTGGTTTTAGCTCAGAATTGTTGCTGTTTGTTGCTATGCTTCAATGGTATAAGACTTTACCTTATAAGCTTTGTTCTAGTTGCTTGCTTTGCCATCTTTTTACACTATTTCTGGCCTGGTTTTCAACTACAAAAAACTCTTATTTTTAGGCCTTAACATGTTCGTTTGAGCCTATTTTGTGTTAGGGGATTATCTCCCCCTTTTATTCCTTAGCTTGTGAGCTTCTTGCATCATCTTTTAACATACTAAAGTCAAACTTTTTGGCCCTTTAAGCCATTGAATTCTAGGGGAATTTCAGTGGTAAAAACTTGGTTTTGAGGTCTAAAATAGGAGGGGGTCGCCTCCCCTCCTTGTGCCTTGTTTGCAAGTGTAGATAGCCTAACATGTGAGCATGTTTTTCTACCTTCTTGTGACTTGATCTTAGCACGTTTTAGGCTCTAATTTAGCATGATATAACTCTATTTTGAGATGTCTTGCTCATATGAGCCTTGTATTGCATAGCTATATTGCAAATGCCTTCACTAGCTTAGTGATTTAAGGCCTCTAGCATGTTTTGCTTGTGAGGATTGCATGTTGTAGTATTATTTTACATGTGATTTCAGTGTGTATAGCTCTGTCACACTCTCACTTATTTCACTCTTTCAGTGTTTTTGAGAGTTGTGCCTTGAGCCTTGTTTGCGGGCTAATATGCGAGCATATTTTTCTTGCCTTTTATGCTTCAATCTCAGCATGTTTCAGCTACTTTTTTGGCATGTCTTAGCTCTATTTTGAGCTGGTTTGATCATTTGAGCATGGTATTGCATGCCTCTAGTGTAGTGCTCTTCACTAGTGTATTGCTTTTGGCTCTTAACATGTTGTGCATGTGTTGCTTGCATTGTAGCACTATTTTTCATGCCATTTTAGCACTGAAAATTCTGCAACCTCCCTCTATTCTTGACTTTTCAATTTGTTTTGAAAGTGGTCTTGAGCCCCTTGTTGGCTTGAGTGTGAACTTAAAGCTCTCATGCCTAATGGTTTTAACCTTCTCTTAAGGGTTCCTCCTAACCAACAGCATGAGGCCTCTTTCATGCTCAAGGCACTTATGGCTTAGGCCATCTTTCTAATTAGAGGACAATCACTTTGGATTTAACAAGTTAAAGAATGACTTGGTAATGTTAAAATGTGTAAACAAAATGAATCAAGTAAAATATAACCAAGATAAACATGTTGTATTTACATTGCATGTGTTCAATCGGACGTTATATTGAACACAAAGTAGATTGGTCCATTTCATACTCAAAGTGATGAAATGAGCCAATCTCCTTTGTCTCCATCACCCTTGATCGTGCATGATAGGGTGGTGGTCCTTTGAGTCTTATTTGTGCATTCATTGACTTTTTACAAGCTTGACTCTTTGGCTATCATGCATTGAAAATGCTTGGTTGATGGCTTGAGAGCCAAGAATTACACTTCTTTGAGCTTGAGAAATGATAAGGAGGGTAATAGTACATATATTGTGTGAGAATACACTACTTTGCCTCTGTTTGCTCTCTATTGCAACAAAAGGGAGAATTCCAGAGAAATGGTGGCCGACCGGCCACCAGTGGTGGCCGACAGCCACAAACATTGGCCGACTGGCCAGTAGTAGTGGCCGACAGCCACCTATGGTAGCCAACTGGCCATCAGTGGAAAAGTTGTTCAAAGTGTTCCTGAGATGGAGCAGAAGCAGTCTGGAAATTGGTGTAATGTTCAAAAATCAAAGCAAAGTGCAAACAGAGGCATCCAAAGGCAAGGTGGTGGATTTTCGAAACAAAGCCAACTGAGCATGCATACGTCCCTCGCCCTCGAGGCCATTTAATTGTTTCAATTAGTTAGCATAGCTAATCATTCAATAAGTGTTGTAATATTTTAATTAGCTTAGCATAGCTAGTTATTCAATTATGGTTTGTAATAATTAATTAGCTAGAATAGTTAATTAGTTGTTTTGTAATAATTAGCTTAGCTTAGTCTAGCTTAGCTTATTTATTCGGACCCTCCTTCGAGAGGGCGCAATGTCATAATAAGCGTGCGTGTGTGTGTGCATGTTTTCCAATCCCACTTCTTTCTCTCTTTTACTTAAACGCTTTTGATGGTTAGATTAGGGACATGTTTTGATTAGCATATCTTATGCTCGCATGTTTGCATCATTCATTTGTCTTGCATGCACCGAGGCTCGGCGCATCATTCAAACTGCATCATATTTCAATACTTACTTGAATACGTGTATCAAATTGTTGTATTCATATGCCATCTTAGATAGCCGAGCCTATTAATTGCATTATTGCATGTGTTGCATTTGGCATCTCGCATAGTTAAGATCATGCATATTTCTAACTAGCTTTTGTTTTCACTTGGAGTAGACTGTAAGTTTTACGCTTTAGCATACTTGCATGAGTGTGAGTGTTGCCATGATAGCATGCTTGCGATGAGGCTATTTGCTTAAATTCTAAATTGCCTGAATGCCTGTGGATGAAGGCTTTGTTGCCTGAATTGGAATAATTCAACGAATGTGAGTTTTAAGCTCACTTTGCGAAGTGGCAAATCATGTTTTAAGCCCATCACGCTTGATGGCAAATCCGTGCTTTAACCCACTTGTGAGTGGCACTTTCAAACCATTTTCGAAAGCAAACATGAGTCGAATTCGTTCTAATTCTTGCGATTTTAGTCTATACTTGCTTGTGTGCGTCACATAGTAAAGTTAACTGAATAATCGGAATAAGAACACATGTGTTTATCAAACAACATATCATGTTTAGTAGAGGCCGATCCTTTGATCGGGCGAACGGGGGTGCTCATGTCATGACCTTCCCCTTTCGTACCCAAGTTCCCGAGCCGAGGCAACTTTGGTGATGACGGACACGTGGCCTTTGGCACAAGTCAGGGTTTCCTAAATTTCTCAAAAACAAAATAGTTAGGTGGCGACTCTATAAGCTGGCAAAGCAGTTCAATTTTGGCATTATTTGACTCAAAATCAATTTTCCAAAATGATTTGCCGGATTGGACTCTTTGGTGTTTATTGGTCTCACATTGCACTTTGTGAGATTAGATTCGGAACCGTGACAGGAGTCCAAACTGTAGGAGACCAATTCGCGCCTCTCCGAAAGGGGGGCACGCGAAGAAAGTCGAGTCTGTAGTAACCAAGGTAACAGATCAGTGGAAAATGGGTTGTTTACCATCTTTATGGATGAGCTCCCAGACTTAATGAGTCCTAGGAGCCTGTTTACTCTGTTTAATAATTTTGGTGTAGTTAAGGATGCTTTCATCCCAGCAAAAAGAAGGAAAGCAACGGGATCAAGGTTTGGTTTTGTGAGATACGATTGCAAGGTTGCTACTGAAATGGCGGTGCTGATGGCGGATGGCCTGTGGTGTGACAACAAGGCACTGAAAGTGAAGAAGGTAGAGTTCAAAAAATGTGAGATTAAGCAACCTACAATGGTAACCAGAGGAAGCGATAGGATGATACAGCATCAACAGAGAAGTTTCGTGCAATAAAGGATAGAAAGTGTAGGCAGAAGATCTTTTGCAGAAGTATTACAGAATGGAGGTAGTGCTGGAAAGGCACAGCTTACTGTGAAGGCCTATGAAACTGGAAATGGGTGGCTTTATGACTGTATAATAGTCAAACTTAAATCTTTTCTATCATTCAATGAGTTTAAGGAGGAGGTTGCTAGAAAATGTGCAAAGAATGTAAGAGTCAGAGCTGAGGGAGGAAGGCTAGCTGTGATAACCTTCAAATCATAACAACATAAAAAGGAGGAAAGGCCAAAGATAAAAGAGTGGATGGTCCACTGGTGCAATTTTGTTACAAATTGGGAGAAAGGAAAATCCATTGCACAAGAAAGATGTGTGTGGATAACATGTATAGGTGTTCCATTCAACTTGTGGAGTGTTAGTACATTCAGAGACATTGGCAAGGTGTGGGGTGAGGTTGTTCAGTTAGCTGAAGATATTAACAATCAGAGTTCTTTTCAGTGTGGGACGGTAAGAATAATCACCAATCGATTGGAGTTCATAAATGAGGTGATTAATGTTGAATGTAATGGAAATATTTTCCCAGTTAGAGTGTGTGAAAGACTCCCAGCAGCAGTACAACCATGTCATTGCAAAAGATTTTGCTTGGACAATATTGGCACTGAATCTATGGGTCAAGAGGAAATAAATCAACTGTCAAAAAATAATGGGAAGGACATGGTGAAGAGATTTCAGGGGCAAAAGAGAAGAGTAATAAGTGGTTGTCTGCATCAGTCGTAAAAAAACTGTGGGTGTCATGGGTAATCCAAATGTCAGAGATGTAGGTGGGGAGGCTAACCAGGTGCATGTGGAAATTCCAAGAAATGAAATTCAAATTGTTGAAGGGCCTATATGCAACCCTGAGATCATCCGAAGCACTAGTGGGCCTGAGAGTCCAAGGCCCAAGCTAAACTTAGAGGTGATTTTGAAAGTTCCTCAAGATGGGGTATTGGCAGTTGGGCCCATAACTGAACCCTCAAATCTAAGTGGTTGTATAACCCAAACTCAATTGGGGAACTTACTGATAAGTCCCATGTACTAAGTTCAAGATCCAGCTAATCCCAAAACAAAATACTTGCACCAATTAGTCCAACACATTTTTAATTGTTACCAAAAAATTCTTTTTTTTTTTTTTAATTTACAGACACTGTTCACATCTTACTATCGTCGGACTTCCGTCAAGCGTCATGCGGAGACCCGTCGGAATGTTCAACATCACCGGAAAGTCGGCGGAATGTTTAAATCATGTTATGAAGCGTAAAAAAAAATTTTTGCATGTTATAAAGCGCAAAATTTTACGCTTTTAAACCATGATTCATTCCACACCAAAAAAAATTCAAAGCGCAAAATTTTACGATTTTCACACTGTAACTAAAACTCGAAAATTACTTGTTCGAATTCAAAATTTTCTCATTACAAATGTGGGTGATAGCTGTGCAAATCTAAGTTATTACGGATCTATTTCAATGATATTATAGATCTATTTTATCATCAACAACAACAACCATAGATCAAAAACTATCCCCAAAAAAATCAGAAATAGAGAGAAAGAGAGAGAAATTGACAAAACCATATTCATGAGATTCTTACAACATGACTCTGACAAGCCGTAGATCTGCTGTGGGTACTTCCGAACGCGGCCTCATCTAGCTTCGGTTGATTTCTTCTATCGAGTCATCCAATAGGTTCGAAGATCGAATTTCGGTAAATCGACGATGATGGTGTCGATGATGAAGAAGAAGAAAGCGAGCATCGAATTTTGGGATGCGAAATTGATCTGAAGAACGCATTGTTGATGAAAACGCATTGTTGATGATGATGAAAAATCTGCGAAAATTTCGGATCTGAAGATTTTTTTTTGTTGATGTTGATGAACCCATTGTTGATGATGAACACGTAACAAGAGAGGCAAAAACCAGAGAGATAAAGGAAATGACTTTTTGGGGCACTCAAAAAGTTTTGGGATTAAATGGTCACCACATGTTTCACATGGGACCTCCCAGTAATTTCCCCAACTCAATTTAGGCCTCATGCTCTGCTTCCTGTCGTAGAAAAAGGGGTAGAAATAACAACAACATCAAGGAAAGAGCAGATTACAAAATCAGAGATGAGCAGAAGCAAGAAGAAAGGAGCTGACCTGAGGAATAGGGCAAAGCTTAGTCGCAAGCAGACCAAGCATAAAGGAGCAGTGTCCAATAACTGTTTTCGAAGAAGAATTATCTTTAGAGCAGCAGCAGCTACAATATCACTGTCAGTTGAGCAGAGTATTAACTCAAGGAGAAGGAATATGTTCCTAAGTGAAGCTCAAGCTACTATGGAAGTCGGCAAAATCCTAGGTTTGAATTGTAAAGGTATGGAGCAGGAGGTGATTAGCAAATTAATTAAACTTGAAGAGAAGGACCTGGAGAGAATTGATGGGAAGGGCATTACTTCTTAGGCCAGGTCAGGGAAAAGAAGAGAGGGATTTGGGACCTGTGAACAGTTTCTGTATGATTATTTTATCTTGGAATGTTAGAGGTCTGCGAAGACCTGAAAAGAGAAGCAAAATTAAAAACTTAGTTAGGGAGAGGAATATTGATGTCCTGCTGCTGCAGGAGACAAAAAGGAGTAAAATAGATCAAATGTTTCTTAAGTCATTATGGCCACAGGAGGAACTAGAGAGCATGGAGGTGGGGGCTGAAAGAAGTGCTGGTGGTTTGTTGTGCTTGTGGAATCCACAAATTTTTGAACTAAATGAGTGTTGCAGCAACAGAAATTTCATACTTTTATTAGGTATGGGTCTTCATACTTTTAGTTGTGTGATTATAAATATTTATGCATCCAATGATGTGTTGAAAAGAAGACAGTTATGATATTTTTTAGCCCAGCTTAAACCAGCTTTCTTAAGTCCCTGGTGTATAGGTGGAGATTTTAACGAAATAAGATTCATGAGTGAAAGAAAAGGATGCTCTAGAAGGGAAAGAGGGATGAAGGACTTCAATGAATTCATTGATAAGTTGGAACTAATTGATATACCAATGCTAGGCAGAAATTTCACTTGGTGTAATGTGATGGATGGAGATAGATGGAGTAGGATTGATAGATTTCTACTAGATCCTAGGTGGCTGGAAAGATTAAAGTTGAAACAGTGGGGGCTGCCTCGAAGCATTTATGACCATTGCCCAATACTCCTCATGGAAGATGAGCGAGATTGGGGTCCAAAACCATTTAGATTCATAAATGCATGGTGTTTGCATCCTAAATTCAAAGAAGCAGTAAAGAAATGTTGGGAAGGAACACAAGTCAGTGGTGGGCCAGTTATAAGCTATTGAAAAAGCTAGGAAATCTAAGAGTACATCTGAGAAGATGAAACTGTGAAGTGTTTGGTAACCTTGATGAGCAGCTAAAACAAGCAGATGATGAAATTCATGAATGGGATTTAAAAGCTGAAGAAAGGATTCTCCAGGATTCTGAGATTAAAAGAAGGGCAAAAGTTAGAAGTGTAGCCTGGGATTTGAGCAAGAAAATGGAATGGTTATGGCATAAAAAATCTAGAATGGTTTGGGTTGAAAATGGGGATAAAAATACCAGGTTGTTTCATATAATAGCAAGTAAAAGGTAAAGGAAAAACTTATTGAACTCAGTTAATGAGCATGGAGTACTGTATGATCAGCCTGGAATGATTAAACAGGCTGTGGTAAGTCATTTCAGTTAGTTGTTCACTGAAAGATGGAGGTGTAGACCAAAATTGTCAGGTGTTTTTGCCTCAGTTAGTCAAACAGATTCAACTGAATTATTAGAGGCAGATTTTTTAGATGATGAAATCTGGGCAGCAATCAAAGACTGCGATGGTAACAAAGCCTCGGGGCCGGATGGTTTTAATCTAAAGTGTATCCAAAAATGCTGGGACATCATGAAAGGGCAGATTGTGCAGATGATGCATGAGTTCCACTCCAATGGTAAGTTGGCCAAAGGAGTGAATAATTCATTTATTACCTTAATTCCTAAGAAGGAAAGCCCAGTGGGTCTAAGTGACTATAGGCCAATCAATTTCGTTAGCTCCATGTATAAAATAATTGCCAAAGTCTTATCAAAAAGGTTGAGGCAGGTCTTACCCAAGATCATTAGTGAAGTACAAACGGCATTTCTAAGTGGAAGATACATTCTAGATGGAGTTCTAATTGCCAATGAAGTGGTGGATTGGTGGAGAAGGTCAAAAAACAAAGGAATCATCCTAAAATTGGACTTTGAAAAGGCAAATGACTCAGTAAATTGGGAGTTTTTGTATTCAATGATGGCCAATTTTGGTTTTGGTGAGAAATGGGTGGGTTGGATAAAGACGTGCATATCTACAGCTAGAATTTCAGTACTAGTAAACGAATCACCTACTTCAGAGTTTTCCCCCCTGAAAGGCCTTAGGCAAGGCGACCCACTTTCACCTTTTCTTTTTAACATTGTAGCAGAGGGCCTTAATATACTTGTGGAAAGAGCAAAACAAGAAGGTTTGATCAGAGGAGTTACAATAGGGCCAAATGAGTTGAAACTATCACACTTGCAATTTGCTGATGATACTATTATATTTTGTGAAGCTGAATGGAAAGAAATTGTTGCTTTGAAAAGGATTTTAAGATGCTTTGAGATGATGTCAGGACTCAAAATAAATTTTCATAAAAGCAAAGTGTGTGGGGTGGGTATTCAAGATGAGCTAGTGAAGGTCTTTGCAAAGAAACTTAACTGCCTCGGTGAAAAGCTGCCAATGAACTATCTGGGACTTCCATTAGGAGCAAATCCAAGAAGAAAGAGCTCATGGAAACTAGTAGTGGATAAGTTCAAGAGTAAGCTAGCTTCATGGAAGAGAAGGTATCTGTCTTTTGCAAGAAGATTAACACTGATAAAGTCTGTTTTGACAAGCTTGCCAGTCTATTTCCTATCCATCTTCAAGCTGCCAGTAGGTATTGCAAAATCAATAGACAAAATTCAAGCCAATTTTCTTTGGGGAGGCTCTGAAATCTAGAAAAAAGTGCACCTAGTTAGTTGGAAGGAGATTTGTCTAAGCAAAAATCAAGGTGGGCTAGGTGTGAGAAATCTAAGTCAAGTTAATGAGTGCCTTTTAATTAAATGGTAGTAGAGATATGGCAAAGAGGATTCAGCTTTGTGGAAACAAGTGGTATGCAGTAAGTATGGAGGTTTGGGTGGTAGATGGAGCCCATTTTTAGGATAGTCACTACCCATGTCAATTTTGTGGCAGGGTGTACTATCAGTGGCTGCAGAAAATCCTGACTTACGAGATTTCTTTTTGCAAAATTTCAAGGTAATTGTTGGAAATGGTGGAAGAGTGCGGTTCTGGATTGATAGGTGGATTAATAATCAAAGCCTGAATAAGGTATTTCCCAGATTATTCTCCTTGTCAGTTGAAAAGGATAGCACTCTGTTTGAGTATTTTCATAGCAGAGAAGTGGGTACAGATTGGAATATTGCCTTTAGAAGGCCTCTTCTTGCTTGGGAAGAGGAGGAAGTGTTGAAACTTAATGATTTGTTACAGAGTGCTCCTAGACTAAATGAAGGGGGTGAAGACTATTGCTCTTGGTTAGCGCACCCTTCTTTAATGTGTCATCAATCTGGAAGTGGGTGGTAGCATGTAAAGGGCCAACTATCACAATCACTAAAAGCATTTGGAATAATTTAGCCCCTCCCAAAGTACAGTTTCTGAGTTAGTTGGCTTAGAAAGGTAGGATTAAGTCCTCTGAGTTTTTACATAGGATTAGAGTATTGAATTCTAATGATAGTGCATTGTGTGTGTTCTGTAAATCTGAGGTGGAGTCTTTAAACCATGTCCTCCTTCACTGTCCTAAGATCTGGAGAATATGGGCCAGTATTGTGAGTTGGTAGAACCTGAGTTGGGCTATTCATGGTTCAGTAGAGGCAGTACTAAACTACTGGTCAGGTCCAAAAATGAAGAAAAAGGTAAAGGAGATCTGGAAGATGATACCATTGGCAGTAATGTGGTCAATGTGGAAACTCAGGAATGAGTGCATATTTAATGAAGCACAACCAGCTTTGAATGATTTGGCTGATCTGGTAAAAACTAGAGTTGCTATGTGGGCTGTTTCCTCCTTGAAAGAGTTTAATTACTCAGTGCACGATGTGTTATATAACCTGAAGCAGGTCTGCAACTGTGTGTAGAAAATGGGACCTGAGGATGCTGAATTGCTGCTAAATATGCTGGTTCTGGTGGTTTTTTTTTGGTGTTCTGTTTTTATACAAGGAAATTGAATTGTTGTTCTGGTGCTGGTGTTGGTCTGCTATGCTGGTGGTTTTTGGCTGAATCAGATGCTCTGGTGCTGGTGTTGATGCCTGCTATGCTGGTGGTTTTTTTGCTGTTCTGTTTAGGTGAAGTTTTTGTATCATATATGGAAGTTTGGTGTTGTGTGATGCTTGCTGAAATATGATAATGTTGTTAATGCTTTGTGGTAAAGGATTATGTCTAAGGTTAGATTTTTGTTTATAAGGTTGATGGCTGGGTGAGAATTGGGATGAGATGATGTTTTGGGCAGAAAGAACCTAGGTGTGCTGATGTATAAGACTCTTTGTTAGCTGTTTGTGGTTGATTTGTTTTATTAGAATGTTATGCTCAGAAGTGGCTATCAGTTTTGGTTCTGTTTTTGTGGGATTTCTGTTCTGGCTAGGAGTTTCTGCAGCTGGATGTATGAGTATGCAGGCTGCTGGTTTTTATAGCAGGTCAGCTACTGGTCTGACGGTTTTAATCAAATTTGGAGCTGCTGCGTAGTGGTAATATTGGAATGATGGTTCTAATCAAATGCAAGCCTTGGTGGCTGTTAATCAATAGTGGTGTATGCTACTATTGTATGATGCTACTGCTGGAGTCTCAATGATTTGGAGCTGCTTGTGCATTGGTTTGCTGTATAGGTGAAGCAGTGGTCGTGTCAAGTACTGAGATGCTGCAAGGATTTTTGCATGTCTTCACTAGTTGGTTCATCAGATGCTTGTAGGAATGGTGGATGAATCTGTCCAGTTGTTTTGTTTTGGCAACACTAGTTGGTTCTCTTGTGTGTGTTGCTGCAGGGCTGGTTGGTGTATGCCTGGGTGCCCAAATCTGTTCTGATTTTGTTCTGTCCTGAGTTGCTGATTTGTTCTATTCTGAGTCTTGTTGCTGAGTTGAATTGGTGCTGATTTGTGTTCAATTGGTGTTACAACTAGGAAGTTGGAGTTAAACCCCTAATTAAGCTTAGAGGAAGCATACTTGGGAATCCACTAACACATGAGCATGATGATCGGCTTGCACTTATATCAGATGGACTTTTTGAGTCAACAAAAACGAACTGTCATTGTGAGTTTTGGATGTAGATCCCAACAATGCACCATGCACAAAGGATCTTCAACTTGTCACAAACTGGAACGATCTGTTAGCTGTGGACTGTTAATATGCTGAACAAATGCTCCAGCAGAGGGGTTTATGGATGAATGGTCTTCAAGGATTGTTAGGTTGGGCTGCTGAGTTTGTAGTTTTATGGTTTACTGTTTGTTTGTTTTTGTTTTTGCTCTGCATGTTGGTTACTCACCAACTTGGAGTTTGGAATTTGTGCTAGCAGATGATTTCATGTGCATCTAGGTGCCAACCTAGTTGGGATCTAGATGTTCCATTGTGATTCTTTTTGCACCCTCCTCTTTATTGATGTATGTTATCATGCTCTGTATGTTTTTCTATCAATAAAGTTTTTTGCTGATTAAAAGAAAAAAAAAAAAGTCTTGACGACGAATATAAACGAAATGAAAAGGTACACAGCCCTTTCTTTGCAACACACATATTGCAAAGTCAAATATAACAGATTCACCACATTGATGTATCTTTTGATCTTTACAAGAAGCTTCTATTTAGGTCAAGGTTTTGAGATCAATTCGTAAATTGGAACTTATTGATGTCATTCTTGGTCAATATAAAGCTAGCTCAGGAGATAAGGTTGATGCTTACTTGGACAGTTTGATCCCCACATTCTTGGTCAATATAAAGCTGGCAAGGGATTCATCAAACACAGGTAGCTAGGATCAGTCGCAGTTTTGTTATTATGAGTTTGTCGTAAACTATAGTGAAATTCCAGACTGTTCAATTATCAGATTTCAATGAATTACTAAAATTTGTTACAAGTTTGTGACTCCTTTCTATAACTCTCATTTATATGTTAAAATATCAGTTGGTAATTTATTCTAAAAATCTGGAATTCACCTCGAAAGAATGTTACGTGTTGACTCTGCTAGTGATTTAGAATTTTTGGTAAATGTGATATCTTCTCGACTTCAATAATGGTTTATACTTATTTGATAATGTAATAATTATCTTGGCTTTGTATTTAACTTTTATTTTTATTTTTTTCCGTACTTAGGGATTGTTTGGGATGTTTTAAATAAGTGCACTTTTTGACTTTTTGAACTAAAAAGTTGAGGAAAAAAATATGGTAGTTTGGGTTAACTTTTTGATTTTTTTATGGAAAAATATGTATTAAAAAATTGTATAAATTAGTGTATAGGGAAAAATTAGGATTGGGAGTTGTGCCGTACTTTTTGACTTTTGGTGAATAGTAATAACTTTTTAACTTTTTGAGTAACTTTTTTACTTTTTTACTTTTTTACTTTTTTTCAACTTGTCAAACTTGGCCTTAATATTCAACTTCTTATCACAACATGCTATAACATATTTGGCAACTTTATATGTGACAGCCCAAAATTTTAAGGACATCATAATAAGATTTAGAATTTAAAATCAATGTCACCACCAATATCACTAATATCCATTAATTAACAATCCAAAAATTGAAAGTTTTCAAATTATAATTCTAATAAAACTTAAAACTTAGTTTCAGTACAAAAAAAAAATAAAATAAAACAACTATGAAAGAAAACTAGAGAAAACTAGGAAACATATGAAATGGTTCGTGGAACTTGGGGACTCTTTAAGCTAATCAAGGCTGAATGTCACCTTGCAAGGCCTTAGTGTTTCCTTCGTTTTCTTCAGTACCTGGCAGAAAACGCCAGGGCAACAAGAATGCCAATGAGCGACGAACTCAATAATATACTACAACCTGAAAATACCCACCTCGATAATAATACTTACAATTAATGAATAATGCGTAGTAACAGAATAACGGTAGCATTTAATAAGCATTACAGGAATGCCGACAGTTAAAATAATAACAATAGATGAATAAATAAATAAATAAAAATGGCAAACAGAAACAGTAATTCATTATAAGGAAAATGCAAACTTTTCTTTTTAAATTCTCATAGATTTAGTTTATCAAATAAATTTAAGTAACTTCCCGCAGAGCACTATTTCCATTCAACCGCTAAGCAATGGCCACAGGCAATTCTAACTCCCCCTTGATCAAATATTCAAATGTTACTTGCTGTAACTACCAATGATGCTCACATACCAAGGTTACATACCCGAGTCGTGACATCACGGTTTGCCCCAAGGGAACGGTCTATGTTATGACACCCGCACCACCAACCTTATATCGCCTACACCAATAAGAGCCGAAATACCTTCCCGTGACATGTTAAGATTCGCAACCCACTAGCGCAAGCTTCTAAACCGGGCTCACCCCCATCACTTTTAAATTTTTAATGTATCATCGGTTCAATTTTGTGTTTCTTTACTTCATCAAATTCACATTTTTATGCATGTGCGAGTTTTAGTTTGAGAACCACAGTGACCTAATGTTTATATAGCACAACACAATCATATATGGCAACCAAAATAAATGTGATAGAATGTCTTAGAAATCATCACAAAATTTCTTAAGAATTCACCCACTTCTTCTTTCAGCACTGTATGGTCAAACAAAAAATATATGAAACCCATACCAAACGAAGTTCAACCATTATAATATTTTAACTAGTGCTAGTTCATCGAGTTAGAAAAATATTTCGAGAGGAATACCAGGGCTAAAAACGATTTTAAAATGGAGAAATAATTTTTGAAAGAAAACTGATTTTCTAGAACAGTGAGTTACATTACCCTCCAGCACAGGTGTTCTGTGTTCGAAAAATAAAAGGGACCTCAAACAGTGTTGAAAAGAGGCATGATCAGAACGGTTTGCTAAACTTTTGAGTTTAGAACATATTTCCAAAAGGGTGTGAAGACTGAAAACCAGTCGAAGATGGTCAAATAATTTTTATAAGAAAACTGGACAGATTCTGTCATATTTTGAAAAAATTGGCGTTTCTCTCTCAAAACTAATAAAAAATTATGAAACCAGTGGAATTTGAAAGTTAACTTAAAAATATAACTTTTCCAATTTGAATCACTTGAAAATTAATTCTTTTGAATAAACGGTGACCTAGTAAAGTCAACATTGTTGTTGCCTCCAAACAGCAATGAAGTTAAAAATACATTCAGGCCATGAAATGTTGTCAAATAATTTTCTTCAATATTCTAGCACCATGAAAACATGTTAAACTAACTCCAGTAGTTTCAGATTTTATGAAAGTGTTCTCATGAGTTTGTTTAGGGTTTATTCAAAACAGATTAAAAATCTGTTTTGCTGGAAGTTCACTAGTTTGCGAAAAACACACTTTGTATCCACCATGAATCACATGCAAGACTAAAAAAAAATGTTTCTTACTATTATTCCCATGTGAAACTCTAATCCTTCATATTTACTTTCATTAGTGATAACATAAAATAATATTTATGAAGAATAAACACAAATTCATAAGCATGCAAGATTGATTCAACAATGGAGAAGACTTGAACACATAAAGAGCAAAATCAGTAGCTAAACCATCTAATCCATACTTGTAAGAATGATAGAGATCACATAATCATAAGATTATCATTCTATCCAAATGTAACATGCATTGAGCATTGGTGTATTATCAATACACACTCTTGCATATTTTAATGTATAGATTTAGTTAAGAAAAATATCTAAGGGAGGATAGGGGTTGAGTATTTTTACCTCAATAAAGTTAAAAAAAATATGCCAAGTGTTGAGCCTTTCTTCCCCTCTCTTCTCTCCTTTCCCTCTTGCTTTCTCTCCCTCTCTTTCTCTTTGTTTTGCTCAGTTACGTGTGTGTGTAATAGAGGCTGAATAGTGCTCCTAATTATAAGAGTTTGAGGGCCTAATTTATTATTATTATTATTATTATTATATTTTTACTTTACTTCTCTTTTAGCTTAGGAACTATGATCTAAGAAGATAGATTACAGTTGGTTTGCATGTTGTGGTAGCCTTGACAAGGCTTGAAATTGCCATCTATGCATGTAGGCATGGAGTGTGGCAGTAAGCAAAGGCATGTATTGGCATGCTTGGGCCAAATTCCTCTGCCCAACATAAATTTTGATTTCTTTCTTTCTTTTTCTTTTTTTTTTATTTTTTTTTTTTTTTTTTGTACAAAATAAAAATCAATTGAATATATATACATATAACCTAGTCACTAGATATTTTGCTCCCTACTATTCTCCTACTAACTTAGTTATTATTTGTTTAATTTATTTAGTTTCCACAACTATATTTAGATACAAATTTTATTATTATTATTATTTTTAATTTATTTTATTTTATTTATTTATTTTATTTTTTCAAAAAGATAAATAATTTTATTTAAAGGAATCTAATTTTGGTATTAACCATGATGCTATTAACATTATAATTCGATAATTTAATAATCACTGTTAACTGACTTAATATTATTATTAATCAAACTAATTTGTTGTCTAAAAATTCAGGTTCTCACAACCTATCTCCCTTAAATAATTTCGTCCTCGAAATTTTAACGCGTACCTTTATCTTCAAACAACTAAGGGTAATTGGCTCGTATTGCATCCTCTCTTTCCCAAGTAGGCTCCTCTACTCCTCGATGCTGCCACAACACCCGCACCAAGTGGATTACTTTGCCTCTTAAGTTCTTTTCTCGTCGATCCATAATCTTTATAGGCCTTTCCTCAAAGCTTGCATCTTCATTGACATCAATCTCTCCTCAGTTGATAACATAGGAAGGGTGTGGCTCATATTTTCGTAACATTGAGATGTGAAAAACATTGTGCACCGCTACGAGCTGTGGTGGTAGTGCTAAACGATATGCTACCTCTCCTACCTTGCTCAAAATTTCAAAGGGTCCCACATAACAAGGTGCAAGTTTTCCTTTCTTTCCAAATCGTGTAGTACCTCGACGAGGTCGAACTTTGAGAAAAACGTGATCCCCTATCTCAAACGTTAAGGGTCATCTCCTTTGATCCGCATAGCTCTTTTGTCGACTTTGGGCTGTGGTTAGCCGTTGTTTGATCAGTTTTATCTTTTCAGTAGTCTCCTGAACCAAGTCTAATCCTAACAAGGTTGCTTCTCCTACTTCAGTCCAACAAACTAGTGATTGACAAGGTCATCCATAAAGTGCTTCATACGGTACCATTCCAATACTGGCTTGGAAACTATTGTTGTAAGCGAACTCAATGAGGGATAGGTGTCTCTCCCAACTTCCCTTAAAATTCATAACGCAAGCTCGAAGCATGTCCTCCAAGGTTTGTATCGTTCTTTCAGACTGCCCATCGGTTTGTAGGTGAAATGCCGTGCTAAAGCATAGGTTTGTTCCCATTGCCTTCTACAAGCTCTGCTAAAATTGAAAAGTGAATCGAGGATCACGATCAGACACGATGCTAACTGGTACTCCGTGTAATCTGATCACTTCTTTGATGAACAATCTACTGAGTGAATCCAACGTATCTGATGACCCAACAAGTAAGAATCGGGCTATCTTAGTTGGTCGATCTACCACTACCCACACGCCGTCATGTCCCTGTGGTGACCGAGGCAAACCCGTCATGAAATCCACGGTTATGTGTTCCCATTTTCACTCCGGGATTGGTAAAGGTTGAAGTGTTCCTGCCGGTCTTTGATGTTCAGCCTTTACTTGTTGGCATGTCAGGCACTGAGACACAAACTTCGCTACATCCTTTTTCATTCCACCCCACCAATATTGGCGTTTTAAGTCTTGGTACATCTTAGTACCTCCCGGATGTACTGCAAATGCTGAATGGTGGAATTCTCTAAGTACCTTTTCCCTTAATGAGTTGTCGCTTGGCACGAACATTCGACCTTCATATTTCAAACTCTCATCAGTGTAAATTTCCTAACCAGGCATGGTTTTACTAGATTCTATTCGAGCCTTGATGAATGCTACCTCCGAGTCCTACTTTTGTGATTCTAATATCTCGCTCAAAATTTTAAGCGTAGCAATCTGAGCACCAAGGTAAGCCCTTTTATCTTGAATATAGAGATCCCGGGTTTACCCCTTATTGTACAGTGATCCGGACGTGTGTCCTTGGATGTTAATAGTTGAGCTTTGTCTTGTTTACATCCTTTTCTACATTGTATTTGAGTTATAGGATGTGTTGGGCAGGTTTTGTTTCAGGTTGGTTGTGTTTGGGAACCAAGGGTTGCTGCCCAGAATTTTTGTCCTTCTCTCAAGCGAGGAGTTGGTCGCTCGAGCGAGCGTTGAGTTTTGTGTCTGGTGGGTCGAGCCAGAGTGGCTTCGCTCGAGCGAGCGATTGCGTCTGGTACTGGACCTGAACACCATGATTTTTGGCTCGAGCGAGCTTTTCTTCGCTCGAGCGATCTGGTTCGGTCTTCGCTCGGCGGCGGTTTATCGCCGAGCGTCGTCTAGTTCGAACTGAAGGGTCAAGTTCTTGGCTCGAGCGAGCTTTTCTTCGCTCGAGCGAGCTTCTGGGTTGTTGGCTCGAGCGAGACCTTCTTGGCTCGAGCTAGGGTTTTCTGTGTCTGGTCGCTCGAGCGACCAAGTCTTCGCTCGAGCGAGCCTATTTATATCAGTTCGCAGCAGCGATCTAAACTTCACTTTTTCAAAACTTTTATATCTTCAAACCCTAAATCTGAGAGCCTCTCTCTCTAGACTTGCCTTCTCTCTAAGAAATCATCTCCCTAGAGTGTAAATCTACCCTAAGTGCTTTGTTAAAAAGATAGAGGGTGACTTGGGCTTCGATCTAATCTGAAAATATTTGGCTTTGGAGCAAGTTGGGTGTTGGGTCTTCATCTCCTTTTGAGCTCAAACTTTGAGGTAGGGATATCCTACTCCTCTTTATGGATTTTGTCTTTGAATTTTAGCATTTTGATGTGTTGGAAGTTGTTGAGTAATTTTGAGAAACTTTGGGCCTTTGTGTAATTTTACAAAAAATGGGGTTTTTATTTATAATGAACCTAGAGGCATGTTTAGTGTAGAAACATGGGATAAATGTTGAAACATTGATAAAAATGGAACCTTAAGGGTTGTAATGTCAATTATGGAAAAATGCCCTAATTACTTTGATTAATTAATTGATGTGATTAATTATGAGAAATGAGGAATTGAAGTGGAAATGTTGATTTAATATCCATTTTGTGCATTTATTCTCTGTTTAGAAATATCTGCTTTGGGCTATCGGTGGAGGATAGTCTTGATTGTTGTAGACAATGCATGATGATTAGGCAAACTAAAATCAATCATTGAAATGTGTCATTGAATATGACAGTTGAAGAATACATTAACTTTATGTATTGATTCGTGATGTGTATAATTATTGTTTATATGCATTGTGTTGTGTTGGAGAAGATAGGGGATGTACTCCACGGTTTAGGGGAAGATAGGGGATGTACCTCTAAACCAGATGTTGTTTGGGAGAAGATAGGGGATGGACTCCGTAGATAGAGCTCATATGCTTGTCTTGGGAATGTGATATAGCTAGTTTGCATATCTGTGGAAGTAATGAAACTGTAAGTGGTTAATATGAGTTATTGTCTCATATGAGTTGTGTGGCCAGGTTCTGAGCCATGAATTATGAATTGAGAATTAAATAAAAATGGAGATTGAATTGAACATAGGCTTGAAAGTCTTGGAATTGTAATTGTTATGAAAGAGTGTAAAAGTGTTGACCATCTATCAACCGTTAATCTTTTAGTCATTATTCATAACTGGTTTAGTATGTTTCTGCTGGGCTGTGGCTCACCCTATATGGGAACATCATTTCAGGTACAGGTAGCACGCCACCTCCAAGGACATAGCTTGGGAGGCTTGAGGCTGACAGACTTTTTGGTCGTCTATTTTCTTTTGATGTATTACATGTAAATTCAAGCCAAGGGCTTAAGGTGTAATTGAGCTAGTGCTCTCTCTTTTTTTGTAACCAAGTGTTAACTTGGAAAGCTGTAAGCCCTTAGGGCATTTGCTTTTGTTGTTAACATGTAATACTTTTTGTAATGAAACTGTGATAAATAGAAGGATATGGGACTTTTATATATATCAATGCATGTCTATATTGTTGGGCTTTGTGTTGTTATTTTGAGAGCGTTACATTGAACCTTCATCTGTACCCCAAATTCATTGAGCATTCCAACCATATTCCATTATCTAAGTGCTAAACTAGCAATAATCCCTCTATTCTTGCGACTTAGCGTATCTGCCACTACGTTAGCCTAGCCGGGATGATAGAAAGGGTAAATTGATAATCCTTGAGATACTCCATCCAGCGTCTCTGACGCATGTTCAGGTCCTTTTGGGTGAACAGATACTTCAAGCTTTTGTGATCGGTGAATATCTCAAACTTTTTACCATACAGGTAGTGTATCCAAATTTTGAGTGTGTGAACTATAACTGCTAACTCCAAGTCATGAGTGGGATAATTCTTCTCATGGTTCTTTAATTGCCTTGATCCATATGCCACCACCTTGCCATTTTGCATCAATACACACCCTAGACCTTCTTTGGAAGCATCACAATACACATTGTACCTAACGTCACGTTTTGGTGTTATGAGAATAGGGGCACTCGTCAATCTTTTCTTGAGTTCTTGGATTGAATTTTCACAAGACTCATTCCATTCAAACTTAACCCCCTTTTGAGTCAAATGTGTCATTGGTTTGGCCAATTTTTAGAAATCTTGAATGAATCTTCAATAGTAACTGGCCAATCCTAAGAAACTATGAATCTCAAATGTGTTCTTAGGTTGCTTCCATTATGTCACTGCTTCTACTTTAGTTGGGTCCACTGATATTCCCTTTTTAGACACCACATGACCCAAAAACTTTACTTCCTCCATCCAGAACTCACATTTACTAGCCTTAGCATACAGTTGGTTCTTTCTCAAGGTTTGAAGTACTATTCTCAAGTGTTGTTCATGGTCTCCTTTAGATTTGGAATACACCAAAATATCATCAATGAAAACTACCACAAATTGATCTAAGTAAGGCATAAATATTTTGTTCATTAAGCTCGTGAACACGCCTGGTGCATTGGTTAGGCTGAATGGCATCACCACGGACTCATAGTGGCCGTAACGGGTTCAAAACGCAGTCTTAAAAATATCTTCTTCCCGAATACGCAACCGGTGATACCCAGACCTGAGGTCTATCTTTGAGAAATACTTTGCCCCTCTAAGCAGATCGAAAAGGTCATCAATCCTAGGTAGGGGATACCGATTCTTAATGGTGACCCTATTGAGTTGTGAATAATCAATGCATAACCTAAGTGTCCCATCTTTTTTTTTAGCAAATAAGGCTGGTGCTCTCCACGGAGACGTGCTTGGCCTTATAAATTCCTTGTCCAATAATTCTTGCAACTGTGTCTTTAGCTCTCTCAATTCAGCTGGTGCCATACGATGTGGTGCCATTGAGATCGGTGATGTACTAGGTTGTAATTCAATGGTAAAGTCTATTTCTTGCTTTGGGGATAGTCCTGGTAACTCCTCTTGGAATACATCAACATACTCGCACACCACACAAGGTAGCCCTAGTTCCATACGATCCTTGTCTTCCAAAACTAAGATGGCTAACCACCCAGCTAGGTCATCGAGTCACTTTGACTTTCCAAGTGTCAGTGATAGGGAATCTCGTGTATCCCTCCTAAATTGGAATCGTGTTCCGTCATGAGAGTAGAGAGTCATCATCTTTCGATAGCAATTAATGGTGGCTCTATGGGCTGATAACCAGTCTATTCCTAGGATAACGTCAAAATCTGACATTTCCATGACTCGTAGGTCGCAAGTTAAACGCAAACTGGAGACTCCTAGTTCACATGATTTGCATACGAGATTTACTCGAGTTTGACCTCCTAACGGTGAAGCTATACTCATAGGAGTTTCTAATCGTTCAAGCTCTAATCCCAAGAATCACATAGTAGTAGTAGAGAAGAAAGAGTATGACATGGCTACGACAATAGCACAATTAGCATAAGAATTCAAATAGAATTTGAATAGACGGTACAGTCGGATGGCATGATGATTTTGAACTTTTAATATGGTTAAGATTATGGAGCTAGTGACCAAACTAGATATTTGAATTGAAATTGCGTTTGGCCATACACATTTCAAACCAAATATCTAAGATTCTTCACTCCGTAAGGAGTAAAAGAGTACAACTGGTTTTTAAGAGAACAACATACATGATACAATAATCAAGGCTCAAAAATTGCCAATTGATCATCTGAAGGAAATACTTTGTCGAATTGGAAAGGTTCAATGAAGATAGAGAAGTGATGATTTTACATCCGACAAATTTGGTGTCAAGCTAGAGGTACAATTAGGATCAAATAAGAATAGTTACTATGATTAGCATAAAGGTCGTATAAATCATGAGTCACATAACTCTATTCCTTCTAACACATGACACTACTCCTCAATAAGGTTACACCTCTTCTTACCGTCCCTAGGTATTCTAACATAGAGCTCTGATACCATGTTGTGACGCCCTAAAATTTTAAGGACATCATAATAAGATTTAGAACTTAAAATCAATGTTGTCACCAATATCACTAACATCCATTAATTAACAACCCAAAAATTGAAAGTTTTTAAATTACAATTCTAATAAAACTTAAAACTTAGTCTCAGTACAATAAAAAATAAAATAAAACAACTATGAAAGAAAACTAGAGAAAACTAGGAAACATAGGAAATGGTTCATGAAACTTGGGGACTCTTCAAGCTAACCAAGGCTGAATGTCACCTTGCAAGGCCTCAGTGTTTCCTTCGTTTTCTTCAGTACCTGGCAGAAAACGCCAGGACAACGAGAATGCCAATGAGCGACGAGCTCAATAATATACTACAACCCGAAAATACTCACCCCGATAATAATACACACAATTAATGAATAATGCGTAGTAACAGAATAATGATAGCATTTAATAAGCATAACAAAAATGCTGACAGTTAAAATAATAACAATAGATGAATAAATAAATAAATAAAATGGCAAACGGAAACAGTAATTCATCATAAGGAAAATGCAAACTTTTCTTTTTAAATTCTCATAGATTTAGTTTATCAAATAAATTTAAGTAACTCCCCGCGGAGCACTATTTCCATTCAACCGCTAAGCAATGGCCACAGGTAATTCTGATTCCCCCTTGGTCAAATATTCAAATGTTACTTACTGTAACTACCAATGATGCCCATGCACCAGGGTTACGTACCCGAGTCGTGACATCATGGTCTGTCCCAAGCGAACGGTCTATGTTGCGACACCCGCACCACCAACCTTATATCGCCTACACCGTTATGAGCCGAAATACCTTCTGTACCATGTTAGGATTCGCAACTCACTGGCGCAAGCTTCTAAACTGGGCTCACCCCTATCACTTTTAAATTTTTAATGTATCATCGGTTCAATTTCGTGTTTCTTTACTTCGTCAAATTCACATTTTTATGCATGTGCGAGTTTTAGTTTGAGAACCACAGTGACCTAATGTTTATATAGCACAACACAATCATATATGGCAACCAAAATAAATGTGCTGGAATGTCTTAGAAATCATCACAAAATTTCTTAAAAATTCACCCACTTCTTCTTTCAACACTGTATGGTCAAACAAAAAATATGTGAAACCCATACCAAACAAAATTCAATCATTATAATATTTTAACTGGTGCTAGTTCATCGAGTTATAAAAATATTTCGAGAAGAATACCAGGGCTAAAAACAATTTTAAAATGGAGAAATAATTTTTGGAAGAAAACTGGTTTTCTAGGACAGTAAGTTACATTACCCTCCAGCACAGGTGTTCTGTGTTTGAAAAATAAAAAGGGACCTCAAACAGTGTCGAAAAGAGGCATGGTTAGAACGGTTTGCTAAACTTTTGAGTTTAGAACATATTTCCAGAAGGGTGTGAAGACTGAAAACCAGTCGAAGATGGTCAAATAATTTTTATAAAAAAACTGGACAGATTCTGTCATATTTTGGAAAAATTGACATTTCTTTCTCAATACTTAATAAAAAATTATGAAACCAGTGGAATTTGAAAGGTAACTTAAAAATATAAATTTTCCAATTTGAATCACTTGAAAATTAATTCTTTGGAATAAACAGTGACCTGGTAAATTCAGCATTGCTGTTGCCTCCAAACAGCAATGAAGTTAAAAATATATTCAGGCCATGAAATGTTGTCAAATAATTTTCTTCAATATTCTAGCACCATGAAAACATGTTAAACTAACTCCAGTAGTTTCAGATTTTATGAAAGTGTTCTCATGAGTTTGTTTAGGGTTTATTCAAAACGGATTAAAAATCTGTTTTGCTAGAAGTTCACTAGTTTGTGAAAAACACACTTTGTATCCACCATGAATCACATGCAAGACTAAAAAAAATGTTTCTTACTATTATTCCTATGTGAAACTCTAATCCTTCATATTTACTTTCATTAGTGATAACATAAAATAATATTTATGAAGAGTAAATACAAATTCATAAGCATGCAAGATTGATTCAACAATGGAGAAGACTTGAACACATAAAGAGCAAAATCAGTAGCTAAACCATCTAATCCGTACTTGTAAGAAGGATAGAGATCACATAATCATAAGATTATCATTCTATCCAAATGTAACATGCATTGAGCATTGGTGTATTATCAATACACACTCTTGCATATTTTAATGTATAGATTTAGTTAAGAAAAATATCTAAGGGAGGATAGGGGTTGAGTATTTTTACCTCAATAAAGTTAAAAAAAATATGCCAAGTGTTGAGCCTTTCTTCCCCTCTCTTCTCTCCTTTCCCTCTTGCTTTCTCTCCCTCTCTTTCTCTTTGTTTTGCTCAGTTACATGTGTGTGTGTGTAATGGAGGCTGAATAGTGCTCCTAATTATAGAGTTTGAGGGCCTAATTTATTATTATTATTATTATTATTATTATTATTATTATTATTATTATTATTATTATTATTTTATTTTATTTTTTCTTTACTTCTCTTTTAGCTTAGGAACTATGATCTAAGAGGATAGATTACAGTTGGTTTGCATGTTGTGGTAGCCTTGACAAGGCTTGAAATTGCCATCTATGCATGTAAGTATGGAGTGTGGCAGTAAGTAAAGGCATGCATTGGCATGCTTGTGCCAAATTCCTCTGCCCAATATAAATTTTGATTTCTTTCTTTCGTTTTCTTTCTTTTTTTTTTGTACAAAATAAAAATCAATTGAATATATATATAACCTAGTCACTAGATATTTTGCTCCCTACTATTCTCCTACTAACTTAGTTATTATTTTTTTAACTCATTTAGTTTCCACAACTATATTTAGATGCAAATTTTTTTATTTTTTTTATTTTATTTATTTTATTTTATTTTATTTTATTTTTTTCAGAAAGATAAATAATTTTATTTAAAGGAATCTAATTTTGGTATTAACCATGATGCTATTAACATTATAATTCGATAATTTAATAATCACTGTTAACTGACTTAATATTATTATTAACAAACTAATTAGTTGTCTAAAAATTCAGGTTCTTACATTATAGGCAGTGTTTGGTTTGTTGGAATGATTTTAGACAAAAATGGCATCACTATTCCTTGGCCTCCTAGTGAGATGACTATTCTCCTAAATTGGTGATGGTGATCGATTTCTAATGTAGATTCCTTTCTTTCTACAGAACCAAACATAAGAATGGATGTACTACCACTACAAAAAATTAAGGTTTTAGATACCAAAATTTATGAACAAAATTATTTTTTAGGGACCTGTAACAACCCTGGCCTATGATTAGCCGACAAATCATGATTAATTATGCCTAATGAGTAATTAAGTTGAAATTCTGAATTAATTGAATGTGTGTTGCGTTATTTGTGTTTCTATCTGTTTGTCGTAGAAATATCTGTTTATGTTTTTGTTTTGTTCTGAGAGTTAAAGGCCTTATTGACATCCGATCATGAAATTGATTTGATTTCTATGTTATTTTAGATTTTTAGAATTTTATGGTAGGTTTCATTAAAATTCGATTCGGAAAGAATAAATTAGAATAATTAATGTCCATTTGATTAGCTTTAATTCAACTCCTTAATCAAGCCTATATAAGACTCTTATATGCCCCAACTCATCTCTTTTCTTCATCATATTTTTGAGCTTACACAATCAAGCAAAACGTGAGGGAGAGAGGAGGAAAAGACCAAGAGGGGTATGAGATCAAACTTGAGATTGGGAAAGAATTTGCTAAAGAATTAAGGAATTTTGCTTGGAAGCTTAAAGATATAGCAAGCTAGAGCCTTAATCAAGGGTGAGGTAAGGATTTAAGCCTTTCCTTGTGTAATTGAGACATAATACATGAATTCAAGAGGAATTTAACACAAGAATTAAGCAAGGGAAGGAGAATTAAGAAGATTACCATACATGCATTCAAATTCTCTTTCATTTAGAGTTGGATTTGAAGAATTCATACATCCATGCCCTGATCATAGCTTGGTTTTGGAAAGTCATCAAGTTTCGTACCAATTTACCTTGTTTGATCATGTTTTGAAAGCTTTCAAGTCAAAAAAATTATATGTATGTTATGTTCTTTAAACTTTAAGCTTGAATTTCCGTAATTGACTTACTCTTGGACCTTGATTTTGCGAAATGGTTTTAAATTCATGATGTTTTCCAAGTTTAAACAAGCTTCCTTGAGTTTCTTGCCCAAGAGAGCATGTTTTGCAGCATTGAATTTGAGTTTTGAGCCTAGTAGAGTGATCTAGAAATTTCAAAATTCTGTCTCTCCGCTCGAATGACAAATCTTGTGCTCGAGCGACCACTCTGAGTTATGCACTTCTGCTCAAGTGACCAAAAGTTAGCTTGAGTGTAAAATGCATGCTCCTAGAAGTTGACACATTTTGCAGACCACTCGAACGACAAGAGTTGCACTCGAGCGAGTACCTCAGTCTCACGTTCGAGTGACTGTCGAGCGAAAAAATCAAGCAACCAATACTTTTACAGAGTTTACGGACCGCTCGAGCGAAGGAAGTTCCGCTTGAGTGACTACTCACATTTTTGAATCTTTGCTCGAGCAAGGACTCTGTTTTCAGCAAAACGGACCAAGCGTTTTCAAATGCATTCTGGCATCCTCATTGCATCTTAGGCATTCGTAGGCCTTAATTAAGACATAGTAATGAGGACAAAGACTTATAAACACACTAAAAGCAAGGCAAATTAAGTTAAGTGTTTTCGAGTATGTGTTTTAGTGTGCATCTGTTATCTGTTTATGTAGGTCACGCGCCATAAGCTATTTGATCTGTCTGTCTGCCTTTGGAGCCAACTGTGAGTAATAACTTTGTAAAACTATGTTCAATTTATAAGTATTTTCTAAATGATATGAAATGATCTATTTTCTGAAATATTATTTTCTGCATGAATGAATGATTGTCTAAGTTTCTGAAATGTATTCGTGGCATCCTTAGTTTCAGATGACATCTGTTATATGTTTTGTTATGTCCCAATTATGGGCCAACTGTACGTCTCATGAGCCAATTGTTATGGATCCTTCTGTATACGTCCTATGTATAGGCCAACTATACATCTCATGAGTCAATTGTATGCTTTAATGGCCGTCCCTTTATGGATCAACTGTTTCCATTAATGCTAATGGATGTACTACATATGATTAACTGCAAATTCCGATTATGAGTATGATTCTGAATCTATTTCTGTAACGGTTATGGACAACGTTCAATAAAACCTTTACTTTGTTATTATTCACTGTGATTCCGCTCACTGTATTATTTATGTATGTAAGTGATCAGACGCGTGACCAGGCTCAATGATGATCGCCTGGAGCTTGTTTTGTTGGCCAACCCTTGTACCTCCCGAGGAGGTTCTGAAAGTCATGTGGTCAAGTTTTGTGAATCATGTGAAGGATGTTTTTGTTTTGTTTTTGCCTATCTATACTTTTGGCTAAGTCCCTTATGACACTATTTGTATCTCTATGGTGATACACGACGTATGGAAGTTTGACATTATATGTATAAGTTTCAAATCTATTCTGTCTCATGTACGTCAGTACAGCTCAATGGACTATGTATGTTTATATATTTGCTTTCGCAGCTCCTTAATATGTGATAAATTGTTCTGAGGCCCTTGGTAATCTAAGAATTATTGACCGGTTACGACACTAAACCTATAGGGGTGGGTTTGAGTCGTGACAAAACCAAGTAATTTTGTTATGAAAAGTGTCATTATTATATTTTTAGTAACAAAAATTAGACATTAGTGATGAATTATTATCCTTTTGGACTAAATTTTTTGTCTCAAAAACTAAACCATAATGAGACTACATTATTTCGTCCCTAAAAATCTATTTATTAGTGACATTTTTAAAATTTTGTTGTTAAAGCTCTTATTTTTTACTTTTTGGAATGACCTTTTAGCGACTATCATCATGACGATGGAAATTGGTTTCTAAATGTCTTTTACAATAAAATTTTCACTTTTAAAGATCAAAACATTTAGTCTTTAAAACTCTTATATATTGTAATTTAAAGATTCATTCCAATGAACCAAATATTGTACGAAGACTTAAAATTTGAGTTCTTTAGGAATGGAATAGTTCATGTATATAGAAGTTACAGTTGTGCATGATATTTTCTTTAATGCTATGGTAAAGCTCAAGTGACTGATAGTATTAGTTCCTACTTATAACTCTAAAATAAATCAATGAACAAACTGCAAGCTGGTTATTTTTCTAGCATTTGCAATTGCTTTATTCCCATATTTTAATAAATTTGTTTAAACATCTATTTTCCTAACAAATAGAATCTCTTCACCCATTGTAGCTTTATTACACAGGGTGGAGATACGCATACAGTTCTGTCACGTTCCCGGAAACCCTTACCGTGACGGCATGGACCATAACATTGACCTCGCCACTAATGAACTGATTTTACAAGATGTGCCTGACGAAGCCATCCTAGTCAGAGTTAACAACAAGGTTCAGGACTAAGTTTGCATTTGGATGCTTCCGAACTAGATTTGCTCTACAAGGATAAGTATGACATTTCACTCCTATATTTAAGATCTTTCGCTTCAAATGCATAATTCTACAGATGCTAAGACCTCATCATTGATGTCCATTACATGTCTGTCATTGTGTTCATACGAGCATTTTCTTCTCGATGTGATTGATGGAGACAACCATCTATTTATGAGAAGTGATGATCTTGAAGCTGCCTGGAAGATTTTACCTCCAGTTCTGCAAGAGATAGAAAACAAAAATATGGCACCAGAGCTGTATGAGTTGCGAGGTAGGGGTCCAGTTTGAGCCTTCTATCTCTGGGCAAAACATGGGGTTCGGTGGGTTGATGACTAGTAAGGCTCTCTACCCCATCTTTGTTTTGTTTCTTGAGAATGATTTGAATGCACAATTAGTGATTAGAGTTCCAATGGTTCCTACATGAAACAATAATAAAATTTACTGTCTTGTGGTGACCATGTGCCTTTCCTTCATTTGAAGACTAAAACCTATTTGGTTGTGTTTTTGTTTTCAGAATAAAAAAACATTGAAAGGTTAAAAATTATTCATCCTTTCCGTATTGTTTTCAGTTTTTGCAAAAGTAGTTTTAGAAAATTTAGAAACAACCTTTTGGTGTCTCTTAAAAAGTGAGTTATTTAAGAAAAATCAAAAAAAGTTTTTGGAAACAGTTTGCAAATAAGTTTGTGTTTTTTAGGAAGTAAAATAAGAAAAACAAAATCACAATCAAACATTTTTACCTGGCATTTTGCAATTTTCTTATGTTCTTTTGTACCAAAATTTCAAATTTACCTGATAAGGTTTCAAAAGTGACATAACATTGCATGCTTTGTGTTGTGGAGTGTGTGTATTTTAGAGGAAATTCGAGAGATATAAATAACGAAAATTAAGAGATATTCTCTCCGCATTGATCTTCTTGTTGTAATTCAATGGTCTAGGTTTAAAGTTGAAGGAAAATGATGTCCTGTGTTTTTTAAAAACAAAATGTATTTTGATTCATTTTACTGTAATTTTATACTTAAATCGTTAAATTGTGTATTTTTACCGACAAATTTTGTTGTGACAAAAACAAAAAAATCATGATAGAGAACCTCTATCCACAAATATTAGCCACCCTTCATAGCTTTTGCTACTTTATAGCCACTCCTCATTTCTCATCGGTTGAGCTGCTCCCATTGCTCTCGCTTTCAATAGACAGGTCAATCAAATGAGTACAGTGTGATGCCAATTTTTTCACCTATACGACTCTCCTTTCACCCTCCTGTAGTTAGTGTGGCCCCTTTTTAAGCAAAAAAAAAAAAAAAAAACACGAGTTTGTGCTATCTCTTGCCTTTGTTTCTAACCAATAATGTTAGAAATTAAGAATTTAGACATAAAAAAGTATCAAGCAAAATTATGTAATAATTGAATTTAGATCCCATATTATTTTTTTAGTACTTTTTTGTGTCTGAATTTTTGATCTCTAACATTACTCATTTCAGGAACTAGGGATGGGTTGGGTTGTTTCCATATATTGTCTATGTATGTTAGTGATTAGATGATCAGTCACACTGGGATCAATACACAGATCTGCACCCTTACATCCTTTATAACTGAGCAGTCATTTAGCAACCTTAGTTGATGATCCAGATTGTTTCACTTTCAACGATAAAGCTTATCCTCCACTGTCTCACTAGCTAACCTTGATCCTTGTTATTTTGAGGTTATACCAATTATTAATCTAAATTCAAGTTTAAAACTTATGAAGGATAAATAATTTGACTCATTCCTATCTATATCATGAATGTTTGGAATTCATATTATGCAGGGAGACATTGCTTGTGAGTAGTTCATATTACATTTACATAAAGGCTTAAATATCTAATGTTAATTTTTGAACAATGCAATCCACTTTGGTAATCATCGTATCTGGATTAGACAGTTGATAAGAAGAAAAGTTGTTAAAAAACACAGGATAGAGGGCCTCCACTTGAATTGGATTTTAGCATATATGGATGTATTTGTATGAAAATATGTGACCATCGGGGCAGTTGTTTTTGTGTGTGGGTCATGCTAGGCTATTTATCCCTATTTATCTATTCAAAACAACAATAATCCCGTGATCGAATTTGAGCATCAAAATATTATTTGATGTTTTATTAATGCTTTAGTTTAATGGCTTCCTCCATTTGTATAAAATATGAGGTTTTAAGTATGAGTAACAGTGACGCTAACACAGTTGTATAGCATAACAATTGAAGCAACTAGAGTCTTTGAGTCATTAATCTTTTATTTCTTGGCAAAAATTTAAAAAAAAAACTTATTAATACACATGTTTTTATTTCAAAAGATTCAAAATAGTTTTTGATGGATTTTGTTTATATTTTAAACATGAGCCAACACATGTTGTGATTTTTACACTAATCCATAATCAGTATGGATATATAAATTTTGGTGATTTTATTAATTTTACTTATAGATTACTTCTCTAATGTTATTTGGGGCGGGGGGATCACAAAAGCTATTTAATATTAATTTAAAATACAAAATGTCAACCAACTAATGTAACTAAAAGTACATAGCATGATAATAAATTTAACCTTAATTGAAATAGATTTGTTGTTCAAAGAACAAAAATAATGAATGATCGAAAAAGAAAGAGAAAAAGAAGAAAGAACTAAACTCAACTAACCTTATTCATTCACCCAAAAAAAGAAAAAAACTAACCTTATTCATCCAAAAAAAAAAGCTCAACTAACCTTGATAGCAATTCAAAACTTTTAGAACTTAAAGATTGGATACTCGTAGCATGCAGATTTAAGATTTATGTATAAGTTATAACTTATATATTTCTTTTATGTGATTGTAATAGCTTGGAAAATAAAAAATTTTAAAAAAAAAAGTGATTTTATATACAAAATTAATTAGGTCATCAAAAAAAAAAGAAAAAGAAAAAAGCGGGGGTTAAAACAAAGGTGGAATAGTCATAACGGCCAAAATGTTTTATTTTAACGATGCTATAATGGGTGATCATGGATTCGATGACTTGTTTAACCTAGCTCAGCATAATATTTTTAAGGCATAGGATAGATTCGACTGAGATTTTAAGCCATCGTTTGGCATGTTAGATTTTTTGATTTTTTTGGTTATTTTAGTTATAAAAAGATAAAATAGATTTTTTAGTCCAATAAGACATAACATCACATTCAACCCATAATCATTTCATTTTTTCTTTTACAAAAGTCAAAAAATCAAAAAGCCTATCTCAAACGAGGCTTTTTAGTCCAAGGCTAAAATAACTAAAAAAAATAAAAAAACTCAACTCACATCCCAAACAAAAGCCTATTTAATTTTCAAAAATTTGGGAGTAGAAGTTTTAATCTGGCCTTGTCTACTCATTCGTAAAATATTAGTTTTAATATTAATATTATATTATTTAATTACAAAATAAATTAAATAATTAATAAAAGATTAAGATTTAAGATTTAAATTAAAATAATTTTTAATGTTGGGTGAATTACATTAATGGTCCTTGTAATTTGGAGTTTGTATCACTTTGGTCCCTGACTTTTTAATTATGATACATTTTACCCTGAATTTTGAATATCGTTCAAAATAAGGACAATTGAAGATATTCTTGTTCCATTTCAAGGACAAAGTTATTTGATAAAATATAAACTAATTTGACAAAAATAAATATTAAAATGTTATTTTTAAATTTAAAAAAAAAAATTCTACTCACCAAAGATAAAGTTTTATAAAAATGATAAGTTTTTTAATTTTTTTTACTAAATTAATTTTTAGTATGTGTTTGGATGATCATCATGTAATGAGAGGTTGTTTTTGTTGATATTTTTAGATGATTATCATGTAATAGATGGTTGTATTTGTTGTTAACAGATTTTTTTTTATGGTTATCATGTAATAAATGGTTATTAGGCTTTTAATGTATAATCGATATGTTTAATATATGAACTGTTTTTAGTTTTAGATTTTTGGATTTAATAGATTGATTTAATAATTATATTAAAGTTGTCGCCATGTTTGAGAAAAAATAAAACTTAATTTAAAGAAATTAAATATAAAAAAATTATTTTTAAAAATTATTTCTACCCTCCCAAAAAATAAAATTATATAAAAATGATGTGTTTTTAATTTTGTTCACCAATTTAATTTTAAGTTTCTTAGAAAAAAAATTTAAAAATAGATTTTGAAAACCAAACCAAACAGAACTTTATAACAAAAAAGTTTTGACATTGTTCATTAAAAAAATGGCTATTATATTTCAAACAACAAGTAAGTTAACCAACATAAAAGAAGTAGTATGACGATTTTGCCCTTCAAATGGAATAACAATGTCTTCAATTATCTTTATTTAGAATGAGATTTAAAATTCAAAGTTAATTGTATCACAATTAAAAAGTCAGAGACCAAAGTGGCAAACCCTAAACTATAGGAATTGTTAGTATAATTCGCCCTTTAATGTTTAAATTCAAATAATTATTAAAAAGGTCTAAATAATTTAATAATTTTTCAAGACAAAATAATAATAATAACAATAATAATAATAGTCCATATTTATTGGGTTAGGTGCGTGAGCTTGAAATTTAAAAGTTGCTTTAAGGTTAAGTTTGGAATAGTTAAATTAGACCAAATACTGAGCTATGCCGAACCGAATTTGGAATGACATATATATATATATATATATGCAATCTTAACCTACTATTTGTTCACCCCTAACAATAACAGTGAACCCATTACGCAACTTTTGAAACTTTATTTTTATGATAATACAATTATAACATATTAGAGCAACTCCAAGAAATGGGGTATAATAGTTGTATTAGCCATTTTTGTTTGTGAGATTATATTTATCTTCTTCCAACAGAGTCTACAACACAAGAGGCATTTTGTCAATTTTTATTTTGTCTCTTCACAAGTAACTAGTGTTTATTACTAGGTAAAGAGTCTCCTCGCCACTGTTTAGGTTTCCATCTATTCTTTATTGCTTCGCTGTTCTAGTCTGTTGATCACATGTATGCCTCTATTTCTCTATCCTTTCTCTTTGTTTCTCTTTCGTATAAAAATATTATTTTAAAAAATAATTTAATAATATATTTTTAAAAAACAAATATTTACAAATGCCGCATCATCAATCACATCAACACTATGTGCATAGACAGCATATCATAAAAAAAATCACATTTTTTATTTATGTTTATAAGAATTTTTTTTTTAAAATTAGTTAAATTAATTTGATTCATTAACTAAAACAAAGAATATTATTAAAATGCATACTAATTAAACTAATTATACCAAAAAAAGAGAGTACTCTTAATATGTACTTTATCTTCAAATTGGGTTAAACTTTAGTTTGGCAGCCTCAAGAGTTAGATTTTTTAATTTTGAATACCAATGATTGAGGAGGTTTTTGGAGCTCAATCAGTATCTTGTTCTAAATTTGGCCCTAAAATCACGAGTAATATTAGAATTTTAAAAATTTTATAAAAGTTTTTATCAAATATTTCATATGAATGTGGGATCCACATAATATGAGTCTCATGTGAATCTCATACTCAAATAAGACATTTAGTAGAACTTTTAATAAAATTTTTGAGGTCTCCATTTTTGTAAAATCATATCACTATTACATTTCTTTCTTTGAATAAATCCAAGCTTCTTTTTTTTTTTGGTTGACCCCTTCTTTTTCGAAGCGACAACTATCCTAATTCTTGCATTCTCTAAGACCGTGTTTGGTTGAGAAATTTGAGAAGAAATTTAAAAAGAAAAATAAAAAAAGTTGGTGAAATGTGAATAAAATATATCTATATTTCACATAGTTTCACGCACCTTTCCTTTTTATTTTTCCTTTCTAAATCCTCCAACCAAACATAGCATAAGTCACTCACAACCTAACAAAATTCTACATAAATTCATAATTTTATTTTGAATGAATTACCCTTACCTTTTTTAAAGTACGATAAAAATATAATTAGTCTTATAAATTTAACATAATTATGCTAACTTTTTCCAGTGAGATTAAAGTGATTAAAATTAATGCAGACGATAGGTGAATACTCAAATATAAATAAATAAATATAGATTTTAGTAGAAAACATATGATAACATTATCTTTTTATGTATACGATTAACGAATTACTAATAAAAAATAAATATAAGTATTATATGAATTAAAATCATAAAAGAGACTAGTGTAATTATGTTAAAAATGTGAGACTAATTATATTTTCTTTAAATTTTAGAGAAGGTGAGTTTAATTTATCCTTTTATATTTTTTAAAAAATATTTTTTTGACATGACACAAGGTTGAAATTTTGAAATTGAAAACATAATTATCTTAAATAATACAATAAGAACCAATGAGTTAAAAAATATCTAGAAAAATCTTCGTCAATCAATGAGTCTCACTTTTATTTATTTTTAAACAATATTATACAAATTAACAATTTTTACTGTTAATCATGAAATTCAATATTTAAAATGAAATCTGTTACAATAATATAATCAGTATTTAAAAAAAAAAAAATTTATTAATTTATCCAACATTACTATCTTCTTCATGCATGCTTTATTTTTATTTAAAATTGAAATTTGTTGTTTGATGTAAATTTTTTAAAATATTTTTTCTCAATACATAAAACAACAATGCTAGAGACTCCCAGTGACTGAGCACCCCCAGTGTCACATGACACACTTGTCAGTGACTGAAGTCTAAAAAAAAAAATTTTTTAAACCAATCAGGGGCGGCCCCCAGTGACCCCCACTAAGGGGTTGTTTGGGATGTCCTAAATAAGTGTACTTTTTATCTTTTTGAACTAAAAAATTCAGGAAGAAAATATAGATATTTTGGTTAACTTTTTGACTTTTTATGAAAAAATATGTAATAAAAAATTATAAAAATTGATTTGTAGGGAAAAATTAGTATGGAGAGTTGTGCAGCCGTAATTGTTGACTTTTGATGAATAGTGTTAATTTTTTAAATAATTTTTTGACTTTTTAATTTTTTTAATATATGTCAAACTTGACCTTAGTCATTTTTCTACATAAAAATTACTCTCACATCATCCAAGACATTTAAAAATGGGTATTTCGGTGGGACAAGATTGATCATCATAACGAAGCCACTACTTTTTTATCCTAACCAAAACACTGGATAATGTTAAATTATTAGGTATTATGAGAGGGCGAGAATGTGTTGCGCTAATTAATAATTGATAACATTTTAAAGTGGAGAAAATTGTTGAAAAGTTTACTTTAGTAATTATCTAAATCATTAGATTTAGTAGATATTTTTTTATTAGTGAAAGATTTATCTATTGTGAAATAGTTTGGTGAAAAGTTTTTTTTATTTGTTTTAAAAGATATTTTGTTTTTAATTTTACCCTCTAATTTATCTGTTGATTTTTTTATTTGTTGACTATTTATTCAAAAAAATTTCCTGTTTGTTCAAAAATTTTCCCTATTGTAACAACTCCATCACGTATAATGATTAATACTTGATTAATTAAGAGGATTTGAGATTTAATTACCAAGTATTATAATTTATTTGGAATTTATGAGAATTGTGGAACCTGACACGTAAATGATTTTATTGATGATTTATTTTGGAATTAGAAATTGAAAGCCTAAATGGCTCAAGATAGTACAAATGGTGAATTGAATTATGTTAATTTCGAGTATCGGACCATTTGGGAGTTTAATTAAATATTCGATTCAGTTTAGTGAAATTGAGATTCGATTAATTAGGTCCTAATTGCAGTTGATTAAATTATGAGAATTGAGAATTGTGATTATTGTGAATTAAATTTAATTATGATGTGCCCTATTTGAATATATAATTTAATTGACGGAAACTTGGAGTCTGATCAGAAATTGAAGACCTAAATGATTTAAGAAACCTAAATTGAGGTTGGAAATAAGATCGATTTATTATTTGGCGTCTTTTGGGAGTCTGACTAAAAATCTGATTCGGATTGATAGAATTAAATATAATTAATTGGGCCTTAGTGGAAGTCAAATTAAATCAATTAAAGTATGAGGGATTTATGATTAGTCATAATTAATTTAATGATGTGCTAATTGAAATTTAGTAAGACTAGGTGTTATTTAATTAAATTAATCCTAACCATAGATTAAATTGTAAAATGATTTAGAGTTGGGAATATATATGGGGGGGTGTGCAGAGAAAGTCTGGTGGGTGTACTGAGAAACCAGATTTGTGTGTGTGGGTATGTGTTGGAAGCTTAAAACAAGGTGCACGTGTGCATGATGTGTAAACAAGAGAAGTGTGCAAGTATGTATGTGTTAAAGGAGATGAATCAAGACCCATTTTTTGGTGTTCTTCTAGGAAGAAAACCGTGGAAAGAGAGAGAGAGAGAGAGAGATTTCAACCCAAGGAAGAGGAAGAGGGTCTTATGGGTTGTCAAAATTCAACTAAAAATTGTGGAAAAATCATCTTAAGGTGAGAAATCTTATCTTCTTTATAGTGTTATTTAAATAATCTAGATGTAAATTAATTCAAGATGAATTTTGAGAAGATTAAAATGAAGATTTGTGGATCATTTATATAAATGGATAGAAATTAGATTTGTGCATGTAAATCAAGTTGGGTTGAAAAACATGAGTTATGATCCTTTTAATTTGTTAAATTTGAGTTCAATTTTATATAATTGGGATGAAATTAGAAAATAAAGATTATTATGGAAACTAATTTGAATTTGGGATGTAAACATGAAATGGGTTGCATGCATGTGGTTGATTTTGGAATAAATTTAGGAACTTATTTTCTATGGATTTGATGTGGTGATTTTTCATGAAAATGTTACATGCATGAGCAAATTAATGCTCTAATTACAATATATTGCATGAATTATGAAAAATCTAAATTTATTCAAGCTCATATTTGAAGGAAAAAAAAAAAGGAGAAATGTTTGATAAGAATCAAGTTTATGAAAATTTAGAATTATAGATAAAGTTTTGGGTTCATAATTAGATTTTTAACCCATGCATGTAAGGTAAGTTAAGGAATTAATCCATAATTTAAAGAATACAAGTTTGTGATTGAGTTTTGGTGTAAATTAAGAGTTTAATTATGGTTGGAGCTTAATAAGGTAGAATTTGTGGGGTTTTGATAAATGTTTTGTACATGCAAATATTTCTTTAAAAGAGTTTGTAATTTTAATCTCATGACTTAAGAGGAATTAGTAAAATAATGAAGAATTGGAGCTAAGGTCAACTTATGAAGGTTAATTAGAAATTAATTATTTTGGATTTGGTTTTCGAAGTTATAATTAAATCAAGATCCATAAATTATATGTAATTTTATTGTGCATTTGATTTTGGAGAAAGGATTTTAAAATCATGAGTTCATGAGTTTTGATTTTATTATGAAAATTAGGAATTTGTTTAATCCATGCATGAGATTTAATTTAAAAAGTTTGTTCCATTTAAGTATATTTTAGAAATTGAGTTGAGTTGAATTTCTAAGAAATTGATTTGTGTAATTTATAATTAAGTTGATTTTGTTATTAATAATAAAATTGGGCCTATTTGTATTGCATACATCATGGATTTTGAAGGATTTAGATTAATTCAATCTCATATTTTGAAGAGAAAAATGAAATGTTTTATAAACATCAAGTTTATGGAAAATGAGAATTAATCCTAATGTTAGATAAAGTGTTGATTTTATAATTAGATTTTAATCCATACTTGTAATTTGAGATTAAGCATATTTTGGGGCATCTATGGTTATGAATTAAATTGAGGTTATAAATTAAACTAAGTCCAAGATTATGGAAACTAGTTGAAAAATTTATAAGAATATAAAACTAGTAATTTTGATGTCAATTTCATGCATGTGAATAATGTTCTAAGGAATTTATGACTTTAATAAATGGCTCTCTATGTTGTATACTAAAGTGCATGTTTTGAAGCTTTAAATACCAAATTTGAACTTTAATTTCAATTTTAGAATTTCAGAATTTTCGTTGTTCGCTCGAGCGAGGGAAGTCTCGCTCGAGCGTGAAAATCAAGCTCCCAGTAGTTTTTCAAATTTTACAGTTCGCTCGAGCGACCAAAGTGGCGCTCGAACGAAGACCCCATTTTCAGCACATTTTGAAAAGTTTCATTTAGTTCATATTTTTATCCTCATCTCTTTCCAATGCATTCTAGACATGATTTATGACTCAATAAAGATTAATAAGCTACTAATCAACATAGATTAGTTAGTTAAGGAATGAATCATTGATCTTATGGTAATTGTTTAAGAAGCGAAGTAAAGGATCAATCTATTTGGAAAAGAAGGGCTTAGTAATGAAAGAATATGTGAATTAAGAACCCAGTTTACTTAATTGAGAAAGAATAAATGTAGTAGAACTTCGGACTATACAGACTAGAGACTTGAAGGGACAAGTTTAATCAAGGAAGTAATATTGTATTTCAATGTGTATATGTTATATGTTTGTGTAGGTCACGCGCTATTGTTTGCTCGATTTATCTGATATATCCAGTCTGTCTAATTTGCCTCTGCAGCCCTCTATGAGTAATAACTTTGTAAAGTTATGTTCAATGCTATGTATTTTCAGTATATTATGATACGAAATGATTGGTTCTTGAAAAGCTATGATATGTTGGAAATGAATGAATGAATGTCCAGTTTTTCTGAAAAGTATTTGTGGCACCCTTAGTCCGGATGGCCCTTGCCTAGGGGTAACAAGATATGGACCTTTGTGGTCGTTGGTACCAACTTTGTTGTGGTCTTCGGACCTGCCTGCCTGTTGTGGTCTTCGAACCTGCCTGTTGTGGTCTTAGGACCTGCCTGATCTGATAGCTAAGGGGTGTACCACATATGATCTTATGCAAAATCTGAGTTTGATTATGAATATAAGCATGTATCTAAATCTATTTCTGATTGGAAATCTGAATGTGCATAAGACTCTATTTCTGATAAGACTGTGTTTTTGATATAATCTCTGATTTCTAACTCTATGATGGACATCATTCATTAAACCCTTTACTCTGTTATTATTCACTGGGCTTTAGCTTACTGTATTATTTATGTATGTAGGTGATCAGACGCGTGGCCAAGCTTAGAGGCATCTGTCTAGAATCTGTCTTGTTAGCCAACTAATGTGCCTCTCGTGAAGGTTCCGAGTGTGTCAAGTGGTTATTGCTTAGTAACTTAAAGTTTAAGTTCGGTTTTCGTGCTTGGTTAAGCAAGTCTTGGGTATTTTGTAAATAGGGCTAAGTTCCTTTTTGGTCTAATCTGTGTATATATGGTGACTCAGAGTTAATGTGTATATATGTATATAAAAAAAAAAAAAGTTTAAAATTTTTCTGTCTCATATAAGTCTGCACAGCTCAATGGACGTTGTATATTCTTAATTGCTTCCGCTAGCCCCTTATATTTTGTTAATCTGTTCAGAGGCCGTGGGTAATCCTCGGATTACTGGCCGGTTACGGTGCCAAACCTATAGGGGCGGGTTTGGGTCGTGATACCTATCTACTCAAAAAAATTTCTATTTATTAAACTTTTTTCCTATTTGTTCAATTTTTTTACTCTATCTGTTTAATTTTTTAATCTTTTCAATTCAAATTTCCATTATCTATTAAAATTTTTCCCAAAATATTTGTTATTGAAGACATTATCTGTTCAAATTTTGAACCTGTCTCAACCTATCTGTTGAATTTTTTTTGTTATTTGTCAAAATTAGCACCTATTTGTTAAATTATGAATCTGTTAAAAATAATATATGTTGAAATATGTGTCATTTTGAACAATCTGAACCATTTTTGAACAAATTTGCATTACATAAGGTCTTATCTATCATATTTTCAACAATCCAACAATCCAAACAAACCAGATCCAACAATAAAAGATCTATTTCAATGTTATTACAAATTTGTTTCATCATCAACAACATTTATCATCAATAAAAACAACAACAAGAAGAACAAATCGACAATAGTAACTAGAAAATTGGAGGGGGAAAAAAAAAAGAACCAAGTATTATAGAGAGAAAGACGAGGAAAAATCAAGATTGTGATTTGAGGTCTTCGAATCTGAAGGCAAACGGACCTGTGATGGTTATAATGATTCTATCATCAGAGACTATGGATATCTCAGATAAAGATCATGAAATTACACCGACAGAAATAGGGAGACTTAAGAATTAAGCAAAATCTGGCTTTCAAATCAACAGAATTGAAATCAAAATCATTCCAAAAACAAACAAAGCATTTGTTATACGTCAATAATATGTGTATGTATATATATATAGAGAGAGCAAGAGAGAGAGAAATTACCTCTTTGTCGAGGAGTTTTGAGAAGTATCGCTCGGTCTGAACATTGGTGACATCACCTCAAGAAATCGTCATCTTCTCCACCTTCTTCCATATCTCATACGTCTGCCTTCATCGCCAAAACCCAAACTCTAACTCCTTCTCCATTACTACAACTTCTTCCTCCGACAACGATATCATTCTCTCCCAAATAATTTTCGTTGCTGAAGATAACAAGGAAGACAATGAAAAAGCACTTCAAGTGAAGGCACTGAAAGGAAATGTCACGACCAACTCCCCGTATCTAAGGGTTAAGTATCGTGATGGCCAGTAACTGAAGTTACCTCTGCCCAATTCTTAAACAAATTACTAAACGCGAGCGAAAAAAAATATTTAAGTAAGGGTATTAAAATAATCATTAGAGCTTCTATTTTATAACAAAATTTATTGATTAAAAAGGCCGATATTTACATATGAAGAATAGAATTATAAATATTATAAAAGTGTTGTGTGTGTCTAAGACTCTCCAAAAGCTATTTGTAAATTGCATTGTTTCCTGAAATTTGGTAAACAGCTATAAGCACATGGCAGAGTAAGAAATATTGTATTAAGAGCATAATGGCATAAAATTCACCATGGATAATTATTGAGTAAACAAAACTTGATATTAAAATACAAAATATATAATATGAAAATCATTTGACATATAATACAAAAATCATATAAATAGAATAATGATAACCACAGTACATAACAAAATAAATGTATGGACTCAAGAGGTGGCTCATACGAACTCTAGAGGTGACTCCCACACTAGTGTAGCAATTAGCTCCGTACAGCACTTTGCTCCACACCAAAATAGGATTCAAGAAGTGACTCGTACGAATTCTAAAGGTAGCTCCCACAATAGTGTAGCACTTAGCTCTGTATAGCACTTTGCTCCATACCAGAAATCAGAGTGTCAATGGATCCATGATAAATAGAGGGTTACAAAGTGACTAATCAGAGGGCCAATGATTATTTAAGTCCCTCAAGGCATGAGACTCCAATGGTGGTACTTACAGAAAATAATTGTATATGAAATCACTGTCAAATAAATAATAAAATTTAAACAAACATATCCATGGGTTTCAATTTGAGCAAATAGAGTTTAGAAAATAATTAACGTAATCAAAATATTAACAAAATTTATAAAACATAAATTGCGTAAAATAATTTATGGTAACCCAAAATATACGTAAAATATATTATGGTGACTTAAGGTATAATATAACTCACTTTAATATTAATTTTAACTTTTATCTTTTGTTCACTACGATCAGGAAATACTCCAAACTAAACTCAAAAATTTATATATAAAAAAGCCAAAGAACAAAGAGAGAGAATAAGTGAATTTGTTTTTTCATTTGATGATGGCTGACTTTATATATGCAAGCAAGTGGCGTGTGGAGCAAGCAAGACAACTTGGGGCGCAAGTCACTTCTTGTACAGAAAATGATATATATTAGTTTATTTTGATGGGAGCTTTTTTGATAAATCCATTTTCTAAGAGCATTATTCCATCCAACCCATATTCTTTTTGACTATTCCATTAGGTCCAATTTGAGATAAGAAGACCAAAATACCCTTTTCATCTACTTATGTTCCATTTAGTTCACATTATTTTCTCATATTTCAATAAGTCCTATTGGTCACATAATTACCAAAATACCCCTAATGTGAATGTTCACACCGTCAATGTGAATGTTCATATCGTCAATGTGTAGGGGCCCGGCCCATGTCGATCCTTGTGGGTGCTCGGAAAAATTCGAGTCGGGCCGGGCCGGCCCACAGGCCAAAAAAATAGGACCGACTCGGCCCGTTGATAATGTGAATATTCACATTGACAAGTTAACATTCACATTGATAGGAGTGTAAAATTGGCCCGAGGGTGTCCCGGTTGAAATTGCCGCCGGGCGGCCCGGCCCGTTCATAATGTGAATATTCACATTGACATATCAACATTAACATTGATAAGAGTGTAAAATTAGCCCGTGACCCGTGGGCAGCCCGAAGCCCGGGCCCGTTGACAATGTGAATATTCACATTGACATATTAACATTCACATTGATAGGAGTGTAAAATTAGCCCGCGGCCTGTGGCCGGCCCGAAACCCGCCCGCGGCTCGTGGGCTGCCCTGGGCGGGCCCGGCCCGACCCGTTGATAATGTGAATATTCACATTGACATGTTAACATTCACATTGATAAGAGTATAAAATTAGTCCGCGCCCCGTGGCTGCCCGAAACCAGCCCACGGCCCATGGGCGGCCCGGCCCGGCCTGTTGACAATGTGAATATTCACATTGACATGTTAATATTCACATTGACATGTTAACATTCACATTGATAAGAGTGTAAAATTGACTCGCGTCCCATGGGCGCGGCGTGGGTGGCGGCGGCGCGGCGACGACAATGTGAATATTCATTGACATATTAACATTCACATTGATAGGAGTGTAAAATTGGCGACATTGCCCGCGAGCGGTCGGCCCGTTGACAATGTGAATATTCACATTGACATATTAATATTAACATTGATAACAGTGTAAAATTGGCCCGTGACCCGTGGACAGCCCGAAGCCTGGCCCCGGGTCGGGTTAGGCCCGGCCCGGCTCGTTGACAACGTGAATATTCACATTGACATGTTAACATTCACATTGATAAGAGTGTAACATTAACCCGTGCCCCGTGGCTGCCCGAAACTCGCTCACGACCCGTGGGCGGCCGAAATCGAAGCGTCTGTTGACAATGTGAATATTCACATTGACATGTTAACATTTACATTGATAAGAGTGTAAAATTGACTCGCGTCCCATGGGCGGCCCGGGTTTGGGTCCGGGCCTACCCCGAGCTGCGAGCGAGCTTCGAACAACGGACAAATTTTACACTTCTATCAATGTTAGTGTTAACATGTCAATGTGAATATTCACATTGTCACGGGTCGGTCCAAGCCCGCCGAGATGCGGGCAGCCGCAGTCACAATGCCAATTTTATACTCCTATCAATGTGAATGTTAACATGTCAATGTGAATATTCACATTGCCAACGGGCCGGGCCTGCCTCAGCCCGAGGTCGAGCTTCGGGCTACCCACGGGTCACGGGCCAATTTTACACTCTTATCAATGTGAATGTTAATATGTCAATGTGAATATTCACATTGTCAACAGGCCAGGCCGTGGATGGGTTTCGGGCAGCCACGGGGCGCGGGCTAATTTTACATTCCTATCAATGTGAATGTTAACATGTCAATGTGAATATTCACATTGTCACGGATCGGACCAAGCCCGCTTCGGGCTTCGGTCGGGCTTCGGCCTGCCCATGGGCTGCGGGCCAATTTTATACTCTTATTAATGTGAATATTAACATGTCAATGTGACTATTCACATTGTCAACGGGCCGGGCTAGCCGCGGGCGGACTTTTGGCCGCCCATGGGCCGCAGGCTAATTTTATACTCTTATCAATGTGAATATTAACATGTCAATGTGAATATTCACATTATCAACGGGTCGGACAGGGCCCGCCCCGGGCCGCCCATAGGTTGCGGGCGGGTTTCGCACCGCCACGGGACGGGGGCCAATTTTACACTCGTATTAATGTGAATGTTAACATGTCAATGTGAATATTCACATTGTCAACGGGCCGGGTCGGGCCCGCCCTGGGCTGCTGGCCAATTTTATACTCTTATCAATGTGAATGTTAACATGTCAATGTGAATATTCACATTGTTAACAAGCCGGGCCGGGACCGCCCCGGGCCGCCCACGGGCCGTAGGCGGGTTTCGGGTAGCCACGAGACGCGGGCTAATTTTACACTCCTATCAATGTGAATGTTAACATGTCAATGTGAATATTCACATTGTCAAAGAGCCGGGCCGGGCCGCTGGCGGGCTTTTGGCCGCCCATGGGTCGCGGACTAATTTTATACTCTTATCAATGTGAATGTTAACATGTCAATGTGAATATTCACATTGTCAACGCCGCCCCGGGCGGCCCATGGACCGCGGGCGGGTTTCGCCCCACCACGGGACGCGGGCCAATTTTACACTCCTATTAATGTGAATGTTAACATGTCAATGTGAATATTCACATTGTCAACGGGCCGGGCCCGCCCCAGCTTGTCGGCAGGTTTTAGGCCGCCCACGGGCCAATTTTACATTTCTACCAATGTGAATTTAAAATATAAATTTTCACATCATTAAATTGCTAATCCTTCAAAAAATATTTATAAGGGTATCAAAATTGAATATAAGGACATAAGTGTCCAAGAAAATAGTGTAAATCAAGAAAATGAACTTTATGGAATAAAACTATACATACATGGGACTAAATGGGTTAAAAAATTCCTTCATAGACTTATTGGGTTAAAACACTTCTAAATTGGACTTATCAATAAAAATCCCTATTTTGATTTAGGAAAAATATAGAAAAAATATAATAAAAATATCATAATACTCAAAAAATAATTTTGAATAATAATATCAAGTTAATTTTTTTTTTGAACTCATTTATAATTAAATAATATTAATATAAAATTTAAGCACTATAAGAAATTACACTTTTGGCGACCACATTTTTAGTCGCCAAAGGTTATTTTTTAGTCGGCAAAAGTCAATGGCGACTAAAGTTATTTGTCGCCCTATTGGTTGCCAAAGCCTAGTCGGCAATAGTCAACGGCGACTAAATTTACGTTGGTCGCTAATTGTTTTATCATTGGCTATTAAAACAGACTTAGTCACCAAACATGACGTTTTGGTGACCAAATATTTAGTCGTCAAAAGTAATTATATCAAAATGAAATTCTCTTTTAGCGACTAAAATATTTAGTCGCTAATAATCTTATCTTTGGCTACTAAAACGGACTTAGTCGCCAAACATAACGTTTTGGCGACCAATTATTTAGTCGTCAAAAGTAATTAAATCAAAATGTAATTCTCTTTCAGCGACTAAAATATTTAGTCGCTAATAAGTGCTGAGGTTTTTGGCTACAAAATTGGACTTAGTCGCCAAACATAAAGTTTTGGCGACCAAATATTTAGTCATCAAAAGTAATTATATCAAAATGAAATTCTCTTTCAACTAGGAGTGGGCGCGGGTCAGTTGCGGCCACGGAACCTCCAATCCGCCATCCGTCCGCCAGATTGGCGGATTGGAGAAAATCAATCCGCATCCGTCCACCAATCCGGCGGATGTGGATTGAGCGGATTGGCGGTTTGGCGGATGGATGCGAATCAGTTTGGCGGTTTAAAATTTTATAAATTTTCAACATAATTCAACTTGTGCACTTCCTCAAAAAAAAAAAAAAAAGTATTGCGATCAATGACTTAAAAAAGTATTACAATCATTGTATGCCTCATCGAAAGAAAGAAAATTTGAAACTCTAGAATATCATAATCACTGTATGCCTTATCCACATATTACAATCACAGCATGATTCATTTACATAAAGTATTATAATTTGTAATTCTTAAGATATAATAACAATTTAAACCACCAAAACCATGAACAGAGCAGTAGTAGAGATTGTATGTTTTTGTATTGTTACATCTATATACGTTTTTTAAAACAAAAACCAACCGGCATATATCATATTTTCTATTTATTATTTTTAGAGTTATATATAAAAATCAAAAAATATAGATAAATAATACATTTATTTTTTTCATTCAAAAAATATATTCAAGTTGAAAACTTTTTTTCAACAGAATATTTAAACTCTTTTTCAATTAAAAACATAAACAAAATATTTAAACAAATTGAAAACACAAAGTCTTATAAATTACTAGGGATGCTCGCGGTTTGGCGGTTCGGTTGCGGCCAAAGGAATCTTAAATCCGTCATCCGTCCGCCAAATTGGCGAATTGGAGAAAATCAATCCGCAACCATCCGCTCGTTATCACGCATCCGTTCAAAATGTGGCGAATCGGTTTGGTTCGGTCTGTTTTGGCGGATCGGTATATCCGCTGCTCACCCCTATTTCAACAACTAAAATATTTAGTTGCTAAAACATTTTAATCGCTAATAATAATACATTTACTGACTAACAATTTTAGTCACTAAAAATAATACATTTAGCGACCAAAATATTTAGTCGCTGTTAGTTTTCACGACGAAACATTTTAGTCGCCAAAAGATTAGATATTTTCATTTCATGGTAATTTAAGACCAAACATTTTAGTTGCCAAAGGAGGCCCTGTTTTTTCGTGACTGAAATTTTTAGTCGGCAAAAGTTTCTTCTCTAATCTTGATTTATTTTTTATTCGACGACTAAATTATTTTAGTAGCCATAACTAACTATACAACGACTAAAATTTCTCTTAATCCCTGAAGATACATTTTTGGCGACCAAACTATTGGTCGCCAAAAGTAGAAATTATTTTTTTATTTTTCATTCGGCGACTAAATAATTTTAGTAGTCAAAACTAACTATACAGTGACTAAAATATTACTTGGTCACTGAAAATAAATTTTTACCTACCCACCCTTTGGTCGCCAAAGCTAAAAAGTAAATTTTTATTTTTCATTCGGCGACTAAATAATTTTAGTAATCAAAAGTAACTATACAACGACTAAATTTTTTGTTTTGTCGCCAATTGTGGCATATTTAGAAACTAAAAATCGTTTTCGTCACCAATTGTGATATTTTTAACGACTACATTTTTTTAAGTCGCCAATAATCAATATGCCCCGACCAAAAAAAAATAGTAGCTAAATCTTGTACTTTTGCCGACTAGTATAATGTTTGGTCGCCAATTCCACAACTTTTGGTGACTAAATTTTTGTTAGTCACTGAGTTTGGTCACCAAAAATGTAATTTCCTGTAGTGAAGGGACAACTTAAATTTTCGAGTTGTTACAGGGAAGCTCACTCGTAACTTCAAACATCTACAAATCTGGCCGGCAGGAAAGGAGAGACGGTAGCGGTGTGGTAACTGGGAGCCATACTAGTGACGATGACACCGCCCATGAAGGAAGAAGGCAGTGATGACAGATCTAATTCGCTCAAATCTGAGGGAAACAAACGGATGAAAAGAAGAAGAGAGAGAATGAAAGAGAAGAGAAAAAGAGGCGATTTGTGGGACAAAGGTGATGGTGGTCAATCGGTGGCAATAGCGGCGACGAATGTGAAAAGAAAGAATGAGAGAGAGAGAGAGAGAGAGAGAGAGAGAGAGAGAGAGAGAGAGAGAGATGGGGACAAAATGGCCAAACCATGGTTAAAAGAGTATATATGCACACAAGGGTATTTTGGTCTTTCCTTCTAAGTACGTCCTTATAAACAAAGTATTTTAGAGCGTGAACTTTTAACCAAACAAAATTTAAGTTTGGATTTATCGACCAAGTGCCCTTTAAAATGTTATAGAATAGTAACACAAAAATAATATTGAGAGTAATAATTATTAATTTCAAGCACGCTTTTAATTTATTTCTAGAGTATTGAACAATATCTTAGAAGTAAACATGGGGACTATTTAGTGTAATTTATTTGAATTGCTTATAGTTCACTTGGACCAACAATCCAAATTTAAAATTTTTGAGGAATTTGTCCAATTTATTTATTTATAAAGATAACAATAATTTGAAAGATCATATTATCCTAATCTATTTGTCAATGTGTCCACCTATCTATCTGCCTCTATAGTCAGCAAAAGTGAATATTCGAGCGACAGTGATAGGCGTAGCATTGTGAGAATAGAGAGAGAGAAAATAGAGATAAAAAAATTATAAGCGTACAAATGAAAAAACAAAATGTCATTCAAAATAATAATTTATGCTTTCACCAATATTTAATTAATTATATTCTTAAATTTAAGACAATAAATTATATTTTTTATCAATATTTTTCATTAATCATATTCTGAAAATTAAAACAGATCAATCATTAGACTTAATTTGATATACAAGGAACCATAAAAGTGGACTTACCACCAATAAATCTTTATTTATTTTTTATTTTTTTTCTGCTTTATGAGTCTTGTGCCCAATTATGTAATATAATTTTTGTTTACAGTTTATTAGATGAAAATAGTTTAAATAAATTTTTTAAAAAATTAATTATTTAAAAGTTAGGAGATGAATATTTTTTACTTAGGTCTCATTCGGGAACATAATTTTTTGACTTTTTAGCTAAAATATTATTTAAAAAAACTAGTATGTTTAGGATGAAAATATGCAAAAAGTAGAGAGAAAATGAAATCTTTGACTTTTTGGTATCAGTTGTTGGCTTTTTGATATTTTTTTAGTGACTTTTTAACTTTTTAGTTAAAATCACCACTTGCCAAACGAAGCCTTATGCTAATTTTCAACTTATAAGAGCATCAGCATCATCGTCTCTACAATGGCTTTGACGCTATTGTAGAGAGCTAATGCTGTAAATATGTGATCCATCAGTGTCGCTATACCCTTCATTCATTTTGCCAGTGCTACAGTACCTTCTCTGATGAAGCGAGTTGTTCATCGCTACAACAAGCGAGGTTGTGTGTTACCGGATGTTCGGCCAGTCAATGGCAATTTTTTTTTTTTTTTTGCATTTTTTAGGAATTGTTTGGCTGCTGCTCATCCATTTAATAAAAAAAAGAAAGAATAAAAAATACAATAACAAAATAAAATTTTAATAGAATTGAGTTAGAATAAAAAGTTGATGCAGTGGGTGACTAGCTAAAATACCAAAAAAAAAATTTAAGCTCTAATTTGACTAAAAATTTGAAGAGACTGGTGTGGATGCTCTAAGTTGTTCCAAACATGGCCACAATGTGAAACTTAGGCCGGTTTGGAAAGGTGAATTTTTAGCTAAACAATTGCTACAAAATATCAAATCATTCTCTTTATTTTTTTATACGTCTTCTCATAAATTTAAAAAAAAAAATCACAAAAAAGAAAAAGGAGGAAACTCCAAAACACCCACGGCCTTCTTTGAGAATAAACTAAATTAGTCAATAAGTTAACCCAAACTAAGGCCTCGGTTGAGAATATATTATTTTAATAATTTTCTAATTTTTTATGAAAAGATGTACAGAAAAGTAGAAAGAATGATGTAATAATATATTATAATAACTTTTTGATTTTTTTGACTAAAAGTGAAAGTACCCAAACCAATCCCAAATTAGTCACCAAAAAAAAACTCATTCTCTTTATTTTTTTTTTTACACGTATCTTCATGAAATTTTAAAAAATCACTAAAAATTCGTTAGGGATATAGGTTGACTTTTTAGATCTTTTAGCCTGGGACTAAAAAGTCTCGTTTGGGAGACTATTTGGTTTTTTTGACTTTTGTGAGAAAAAAAAAATAATTATGAGTTAGGTGTGATATTTTGTCTTATTTTATTAAAATAATTAATTTTGTCATATATGATTATTTTAGCCCAAATTTTTATCTCAAACGGAGTTTAAAAAAGTGAATTAACAAACTAACTTTAGGATTGTTTTAGAAATTAATTTTTTAACTTATGAAAAGATTAAAAAAAAATAGAAAGAAATGTTAATTTTCGTTGCGATGACTTTTTATTTTTTATTTTTTGACTAAAATTTTAATTTCACAAAATGAGTTTAGGTAATTAGGTAGAGGGACACTTGTTGATGAGAAGAAGAATTTCGCCACCAAGCAAAGCGAAGCCATCAACAAGAAGAAGACGCCGCAGAGGTCACGTCAGCATATGGTCGTCACATATTGTTAGGTGGAAGGACAACATTACGTTATGGTTCATGACTCATCAGATTCATGATGCATAAAAATAAAAAAAATAATAAAAAAAACATTAATTATTTATTTTTGTATAATAATAATAATAAAATTATACTCATGATGTCTATAATTTAATTTTGTATCAACTTAAGACTTGTTTGGGAATATATTATTTTAATAATTTTTTAATTTTTTTGACTATAATATGAAATGAATTTTTTTTTTATGTTTAGAATAATTTTTTAATTTTTTACAAAAAGATAGATAAAAAGTAAAAACAAAAAAGAATCTTTAACTTTTTTAATATAAATTATAAATTTTTTATTTTTTAAATATTTTTTTAACTTTTAAACTAAAACTATTACTTTTAAAACGAGGTCTTAATTATTGCAATTCTAGAGCCAGGTGAAAAAAATTACCTTGTGGGTCTGTCATAGACTCGTGACTCAAGAAAAAAAAAATTCTAAAATTTGCTTTCATACAAAAATAAATTGATGCATATCTTTGTTTAATCGCTACTTTATTTTTAAGAACACGAAAAATAAAAATATAACCAAACATATCCTTAAGATTCTTCTCTCAACTACTGTTTGATTTTGTCTGTCCTTTCAAAGTTTGTACCAAAACAATTCTCCCAAGAATATAAAAATGACCACAAAATAAAAATGAATAGACCAGATTTTAAAAAAATTATTGATAAGGTCACTTCAAGAAAAAATTAAGAAAAAAAAAAATCTATATCACTTTGTTTGTTTTTAATTTTCAGATTTTATTTTTCAAAAAATTTTACTTTTTCATTTTTTTTATTTTTTTTGTTTTCACTTAATTTTTTTAATATTTTAAGTAATTTTTTTAAAAAAATTTTAGACACCCCTAACATAAATATACTTAGAAAGTATAATATTTGTGAAACTTTTTTTAAAAAAATTCACTACATATCAAAAATATATAAAAAAAAAAAAATACCAAAATTTAGCATATTTTTTTGTATTTTTGTGTATTTATTAATTTTTTAAAATATTTTTTCATAAATAATTTATCATTTAGATACATCTAAGTAAGTTACATCTAAAAAAATAGAAAATTACTAAAAATTTTAAAAATATTCACTAAAAATAAAAATATATAAAAACAAAAATTTTAATTTTCAAAAGATTAAATTCAAAAAATTGAAACTAAAGACACGGCATATTTTTATATTTTGTGTTATGAGAATTGTATTATCAAAAATACCATCATTTTTTATAGGGCAAGTCAAGTCAACTAGTCAATTTTATCTATCAATAATGATAAAGACTTTTATAAAATATAATCTTTATAATTTTTAAAATAATTTAAACTATTTATGTTATTATTAAATATAATTTTTAAAAAAATTTAAATACATCAACAATCAATATATCAGTGAGGTCATGAAGCCGCCCTCTATTAGGTCCCAAACATTTTCCTTTATCCATTGGAATCTCGTGAACTGGTCCTCCTTTAACTCAACATATCAGCAATTTGATACATATCATTCATCCTTCACGAGTCCCCATGACTCCTCTCACCATCTACATATACAAAAATGATATTTGAGCACTTTAGTTCACCATACCAAGCAATTGATATAGCTCGTTCTCTCTCTGTCTCTCTCTCTCTCTATGATTTACCATGGATGGAGAAAGTAGGAAGAGGAAGATGGAGAATGAAGAAGAAGATGATGATGAAGAGAAGATGCAGAAGTTTTTCGCCTTGATAAGAAGCACACGAGACGCTCGCGAACGGGTTATGAGCGGTGCTGACAAATTACAGGAGGAAGAAAAGAAGAAAGGGAAGCCAGCGGATGCTTGGAACCCGTCGTTCCAACCGGAGGATTTCATGGAGGGTGGTGGTGATCAGTCTAAAGGTCCTCCTCCTCCTCAGGCAAGCCTAGCACTAACACTAGCAATAGCAGGTCCTACTAAAAGAGAAGAAGATGAAGCTAAAGAAGAAGAAGAAGAAGAAGAAGATCATAAAGGAGGTGACAATGATGGGTTAGACCTCAAGCTTTCATTGTAATAGCAAAAGTCCAAGAATGTACAAGGCTGGACTTTTGGGCATGTTGACATGTTTTCAGAATGATCCAGCTGTTCACAATTCACATAGGTTTCATGGGGTTCACCCCCATCGTCAACATAAAAGCAGAGATACAAAGAGGGGTTAATCTCTCTCTTTGATTTTGGCTGCATAATTGCACTTATACATTATATAATCACCACTCGCAAGCCTGCGCTAAAACAAATGCTTACGAATGAGTTCACAAACACAAAAACTGGTCACAAAATAGGACACAACGTTTATGAACGGATAATATATTTAAAAGTGGATCTCAATAACAAATCCTGTAAAATTCTATCTATTCATGTGTATTTCGTGTTCAATTTTATGATTGGTTTTTGTGCTTGTAGCAGAACTGACAGTCATTTACCAATGCAGGAATGAAATAGAAATCACTCAAACTGAATTGCATAAAAATGTGAATCACATTGGTCACAAAGCTTAGCACGACTATGGTGTTTCACAATCTAAAGAGGATGTCCCTAGTCTGATACCTTTACTCACATGAGATTGCAAAGAAATGAAATTAATAATATCAAAGTAAATTTTCTAAGACAATATGTCTATAAGTGCTTTTATGGTCAAGATAAATTGTTTCCTATGTGGTGTGCGTTTTTTCGTCTATTCTCTACTATTTGTAAGTTTCAATTTCTCTTCTTCCTATTTATATATATGTTATGTAATCAAAAAGAGAAAAATACGAGAGAAAATATAGTAAGAACTCCTCAGGATGATACTATTTCAGCAAGTTCTAGTTTCATGCTTTCATCTAGGCGTGGAGTGCTCAAGATTGCCTTTACTTGGGATGGTCTAACTTTGCCAAAAGTTATATCTACTTAAGCAAAATATTATTTAATCAATAACATTCAGCAGGCTTTATATCGTACTTAATGTAATAATAATGATGATATATTATAATTTATAACATAAATGTTGGAGAATGAACTTGATTTTTCTAGAGGATTCTATATACACAAGACATAGGAATTGAAAGGATATGCATGCCTTTTATAAATAGTTAGACATGGTCAATATATTAATATTAGATCAAAGGTCATCTTGGAAATATACACATTAAATGTGTGTACAGAACTTAAATAGATACATATAAACCCATGTACTCTAGACATTTTGTTTCAAGAGGAATGAAAGTTTCTAGTATCCTCTTCATCTCTATTTCTCTCCCTCAGCTTGTTTGTGGTGAGACAAGAAGCTTGCAAATGGAATGGGCCAATTTTGAATGCCTCAACTCACAAAAGGTAACTGTGATAATTGATGCATTCATATGAAAGTAAATTTAGGAGGACAAGGTTCATGAGAGATTGTAGTCAAAGACTATGAGGAGCCTTAAAATGAAGATTCCTTGACTCAAGGACAAAAGGATACTTTGGAGGCTTTAAGAAAGAATATCAAAAGGCTCTTGCTTCCATCCATCCATGTTTGGATGATGTATTGCTTCAGAGGTTTGGCAGTGCAAGTGCTTTTAAGTAAGCATTGGAGAACCTTCTAAGCAAAGGAATTGACAAAGTCAACAAGGTTCGTCTCCAAAATTTACAATGTGAGTTTGAAGCCTTAAAAATGAAGGATTCCAAATCAAGTTTTGATTATTTTTCAACATTCTTGGCCATCATGAATCAACTAAGTATGGGGAAGATTTGAATGTTGCAAGGGTTATTGAAGGAAAATACTTCGTTCATTAGATCTTGAGTTTAATCATATTGTTGCTGCTATAGAGGAGTCAAAAGGTTTAGACTTCATGACCATTGGTCAACTCATGAGATCATTGCAAGTTGATGAAGAAAAGTTACAAAAGAAGAAACAAAAGCCTTTAGAGCAAGTGTTGCAAACAAGGCTCTTTTTGAAGGAGAAGGAAAATAAACATGGAAGATTCCCAAAGGGTCAAGGACATGGCAATGGACGAGGCCGATGTATATGAGATCAAAGGGGTGGTCACTAAATCGGCTTACAAAATGCAAGAATCCAAAACTTTGCATCAATTGATAGGGCTTGGAGAAGAAAAAAGACAAAGCTCGCCATAAATGAAAGAGCGTACGTTGAAATGGACTACACCAATGTAGAGGAGATCAAAGAGGTGGTTACTACATGATTTACAAAGATGCAATAAGCCAAAACTTAATCACGAGGGAGTGGAGATGAAAGAAGACAAAGCTCATCTCAAATGAGAGGGTGTGGAAGAGGAAACACTCCAAGGAAAATCTCAAACTCAATGCTTCAATTGTCAACAATTTGGGCTTTATGCTTTAGAATAAAGAAGTGCCGTTAACAATTTTGAAGAAAAAGTCAATTATGTAGAAAAGGGAAATGAAGATGTGGGGCCACTTTATTGTTGGCATATGAAAAAGGGAAGAAAAAAATAGTTGGTATCTTGATACTGGTGCAAGCAACCATATTTGTAGAAACAAAAGCATGTTTGTAGAGCTTGATGGATCGGAAGTGGCAAAGTCCCTTTTGAGACTCATCTCAAATTCCAATTGTTAGATTTATTATGTTATTTTATGTTGAGGGTATTATTGTCATAGTAATATTAAAGTTTCTAATATAAATGAGTGGTGCTATTAACACCCTATGAATTATTTTGGACCTCCTATTTCTTTGGACCCCTACTTATAAACTATGAAGCACGGATACTTCAAAAAGGGTGACGTATCCGTATCGGATACGTATCGGATACCGATACTCCTCGGATACTCGCGGATACGTATCAGATACTTCTTAAAAGTATCGGATACTTCTTAATTAATTTTTTATTAATTTTGAAGTATCGGATACTTAGTTTTGAAGTATCGGATACTCGAAGTTACATATTACTTATAATATTTTGTTTAGTTCTTTGATAAGAGGAATATAGTGAGAGTTAAAGTAATAGAATTTGTCAAATTGATGTATCATTGTTGTCTCTCTCACTTCTCTCTCGCTTTCTTACTCTCTCACGTTTCTTCTCTCTGCTCATTCTTTTTTTGGTGTTGGCATATAAGGATGATGTTTAATTTGCATTTTTTTTTGCTTTTAGTTTTGGATGTTTTATGAATGTTTGAGCACTTTTAGGTTAATAGGAATCCCTCTCTTTATTTATTAATTTATCTGTATCCATGCTTCCTAGGCTATCATTGATGACTTAAAAAAATACATTTACTGAAATTTTTATTTAAGAATGGTTTTTTGGCTTTAGCTAAGGTCTTGTGATATTCACTGATGAAAGGGAACAAGTTGAAACTATTGATCTTGAAGACTCTTTGGTTTTATAGGAATCTTTCTTCTTCATCAAGTTGTCTTTTGCTTTAGGTTTTATTTTTATGCATATTGCATTATTAAAAATTGTTAAAATAATATTTTTTACGAACGTATCCCCGCCGTACCCGTATCCTAGTTTTTCAAATTTTGTCGTATCGCCGTATCCGTATCGTGTCGTATCCGTATCCCGTATCCGTATCCGTGCTTCCTAGCTTATAAATTTTGAAACCCTTAAAATTTCTTTTCACTCTCCAAATAACACCAAAATTATCCTTGTGAAAACATTTCACCAATTAAATGCACACCTTCCACACTCCAAAAAAAAACCCACTTTCAAAAAACCCCTAACAAAGCCCACAAAGAAGAAGAAGAGGCAATGTGATTACTGTCTCTGCTGCCTCATCCACCATTGTCACAGTTTGTATGCTCTCTTTCTCTCTTTATATATATATATATAAACATAATTTCTTAGTTTTCTCATAATAATTTCTTCTCTTGCAGAAAAAAATTATAATAATTGGTTTAGTTTTATCAATAAAACATGTCCAAACCTATGAATAATGTTCGGTTACCTGTTTTCGAAAAAATAATAAATGTTTGGTTACCGGTTCCTGAACAAATAAATAATGTTCGGGCCTGTGTTCCCAAATTTCAGTCATATGATCAGGAGTTCAGTCTTGAAAAAATAACGAACAGATTTTATCATTTTTGTCATTTTTTTTAAGAAACTTACTCTTACAAAGCCAATCTCCTATGAGCTAAGAACAACATCAAAGTTATGAACCTCATCTAAGCTTTTATTGTTGTACTCCTCTCGTCTTATGGTATTGTGGTTGCTAGACAAACTTTCACTCATTGTTATTGTTGGAGAAGTATAGGTAATCAAATGGTTGCCACCGTTACCGCTGGAATACTGCCGCCAAAGGGTTTTCAAGGCTTTGAGGGTGGGTAGGTCTTGAAAGTGGAATTTGAAGAAGGTGGATGGATAGTAATAGAGGTGGGTGCTCTCATAAACCTTAATTCATGATGTAGTGGGTGTGTAGGTTTAATTGTAAGATGTGGTGTCGCAAAATTAATGATGTCCTTCGCAGCAATTTTATTTGAGATTATTATTGTAATAAAAAAAAATAAAATAAGAGCTAAAAATTGGGGGTCCAAAATAATTTATGAGGTGCTAATAGGAGCACTTAATATAAATATGTGTTTGGTGAGGGTTTTTCATTATGACCCAATAATCTATTCTCTATATTCTCTATTCTTCTCTCATTTCTTTCCAACCCTAACCCTAATTTCCTAAACTTCATACTTTAACTTGGTATCAAAGCGCTTCGATCTTATAATAACTTGTCTTCTTAAAATTTGAAATTTTCACTTGGTGACCTAAACGTGTTGACATCATCTTCCGTACGATGACGTCAGCATCTGTACGAACGTCGGGACCAAGCAAACACATGGTTTGATACATCTCATCCTGCTGGTAATTTTTGTGATTCTTGTGAAATTTTTTTGGGGTCATTTGATGTCTATTTTGATTTTTTGAAGTATTTTCAAAAATATCGATATTTTACAATCTGCTTTTGGAAGCTTTCCCTATGATTTTTCTTTACTGTAATCTATCATATGGGTGCCGATTAGGCTATTGAAAGCATTCTCTAAGATTTGTTTGATGATCTAAGGCTCTTGGGTGGGTTTTTTCACCCTGTTAGGTGGTTCACCCATTTGTTTTTTTGCTTCTATTAGCCTCTATGGGTGCTGACTCTCAGAAGGTCTTTCTTGAAGTTGTTTTGAGATTTTGTGGTCGTTTGTTTGGGGCTCTCCATTTGTGGTTGCTACTGTTTTTGCTTCAATTCCTCTTGCTTGTTCTTATAACTAGAGAAAAAACCCTTTACGGTCCTTAAGGATGGTGATTTACCTAAATCAATCACTACAAAGAAACTGAATGGACTCAATTATTTGGCTTGGGCACATGCTATGAGAGTGTTTCTCCGTGGCAAAAGGAAACAGAAATATCTGTCCGATCTTCCTCCTTCTGCTGAAAACAAGGCTTATGATGATTGGTTAAGCGAGGATTCAGTTATGAAGGGATGGCTCTGGCATAGTGTGGAACCCTATATTGCCACTACCGTTAAGTTATATGAGACCTCTAAGCAGATTTAGGACTCTCTTGCTAAGTCTTTTTCTCATTAGAGTAATGTTTTCCATGCATATGAGCTATATGAGAGGATATTTGCCACTAAACAGTCTAGTCATTCATTGTCTGAATATTACAGCATCCTTAAGAATATGTGGGATCAACTTTTGCAGCATCGTCCCTTTACTACTGATGTAGCACAACAAAAGCGTTAGAGTTTATGATTGCATCATTACTTTCTGGCTTGGATTCTAATTTGTAGGGTTTTAAGGATCAAATACTTGCTAGTGAGACTTTGACTACCGTTGCTAATGCCTACTCCTACTTATTATGTTCATTCCTTAGCCAGGGCACTCCTATCCCCACAGCTTCTGCTTTTGCTTTTACTTTGGTTTCTAATAGTAGCAGTCATGGTCCTTCTTGTGGTGTTTTTTGTGGTGGATTTGGTAATTGTGCCTTTTATAGTTCTCGTGGCTAGGGATGGCAATTTGAACCCAGCCCAACGGGAACCTGGCCCCCCAACCCCGATTAGAGCGGTTTTTTCCCGAAAAATACCCTCGACGGGCTGGGAATGGTAATCAAAAATAAATCCCCAATGATTTTCGGGCCGAGGACGATGATACATTTCCCAGCCCCGTTCTCAGCCTGACCCCGGCCCCGGCCCCAACCCCAACCCCAACCCCCACCCCATTTCCCCGAAGTAAAATTACCATTATACCCTGTCTATATATATGTCTCTATTTTGTTGACTCATTTTAGGGTTTGGTTCACTCACACACACGAACACATCGCCTCTCTCTCTCTGCTCTGCTCACACACAGCCGTCGCTGCTGCTCCTTCATCACTCGCCTCACACATACACGGCCGTCGGCTACTGCTCCCTCACACACGACCATCGTAATACCAAGGAAGACATCTCTCTCTCTCTCTCTCTCTCTCTCTCTCTCTCTCTACATTTGCGTAGATATATATATGTGTGTCTGTGTGTGTGTGTTTGTAGATAATTATATATGTATATGTATATATGTTGAAATTAAGCTCAACACTGAAAAAGGGACAATCGATCTGTGTGTGTGTTTATATATATATGTATATATTTGTGTGTGTTTATATATATATATATATATGTGTGTGTGTTGAAATTAAGCCCAACATACATCACTACTTCCAGATCTAGAAAAAGAAATAGATCTATGTTGATCTCATCTTTCTCTCTCTCTCCCTCCCCAAGCCTTTATTTTCGTTCTACACTAAACACTCCTCTGTTGCTACTTTTTTTTTTTTTTTTTGCCAGGGAATTTTCGGAGTCGGGGAAACCCGATCCCTGTTTGGGGGCGGACGTGGGGATGGTGATAAGTTCCCTGTCGGGGATCGGGACCGGGGACAGGGAAATTTTCACCATCGGGGATCGGGGACAGGGAGTGTGATCCCCGGCCCCGCCCTAGCCCGTTGCCATCCCTACTCGTGGCAATCCATCTTGTGGTGGAGTTTCTTATAGTGCTTCTCAAGGGGGTAGTTCTTGTGGTGGTGGTTTCCCCTCTCATGGTGATAGGAAATGTGATCATTGTGGTTCCACTGGCCATACTGAACCTAGGTGCTGGAAGAAAAATGGTAAACCCGATTATGTATATCAAGTTGTGGATGAGGTGAAAAGAAGGCTCATTCGTCTGATTCACGTGATGCACTCACTACTCATATTAGCGAGCTGACTGAGTTTGTCCATTCCCCTTGTACTACTTTTCATGTATCCTCTACTGCTACCTTGGCTAGTTCAGGTAATATTGCGAGTCTGGCCACCTCTCCTTAACCTTGGCTCCTAGATTTTGGCCCTAGTTCTCATATATCCGGTAATCCCTCTCTTTTCACTGGTCTACACTCTCTTACACATAATATTGTTCTTGTTGATGGGTCTTTCTGACCTTTTAGTAAGAAAACTAGTCTTTATCCTACCGAGTCTTTTTCTCTACCCTCTAGTCTTTATGTTCCTAATTTTCCCTTTAATTTTCTCTCTGTTAGTCAATTGACTAAGGTTTTACATTGTTCCATAACCTTTTCTCCTACCTCTTGTGTCTTGTAGGACCTCCAGACCAAGAAAATGATTGGTTTGGGACATGAAAAGGATGGCTTATACTATTTGGATCTTGATTGCTCTCCTCCTAGCACTTCTTCCGTCTTGAGTGTTACTATCTCTCCTTTTCAGTGGCATTTTTACTTGGGTCATCCTTCTTTGGCCAAGCTTAAGTTATCCATACCTGGGTTAAGTCATGTATCAAAGCTTGAGTGTGAAGCTTGTCAGTTTAAGAAACATTATCGTAGTTCTTTTCCTAGTCGTAGAGTTAGTCGTGAGTCTGCGTCTTTTAATACTATGACCACTGTTAATGGTTTTTTTATTTTGTTATTTTCGTTGATGATTTTTCTCAAATGACATGGTTGTTTTTAATAAAACAGAGGTCTGAGTTACCTCAGGTTATTTAGCGGTTCTATAATGAAATTGTTACTTAATTTGGCAAACATATTAAAGTTTTTTGCACTAATAATGCTTTAGAATATATGCAGTCGGTTGTCACTTCTTTTTGTGTTGATCATAGTGTTATTCATCAGACAAGTTGTGCTCACACCTCTCAACAAAATGGTGTGGCTGAGAGGAAATATTGTCATTTATTGGATGTTGCTCGTACCTTCTTGTTTAACATGCATGTTCCCAAACAGTTTTGGGGTGATGCAGTTCTCACAGCTTGCTCCCTTATCAATCATATGCCTTCTGTTGTTTTACATAATCAGTCTCCCTTTTCAATTTTATATCCTGCTCGTTCCCTTTTTCCCCTTTTCCTGTGTCTCCCCGTATTTTTGGTTGTGTCGCATTTGTTCATGTCCTAGATCCTAGTCAGGATAACTTATCTCCTCGGGCTTATTTATTTATTTATTTTAGGGTATTCTCGCACCCAAAAAGGGTGCCGGTGTTATCATCTAAAGTCTCATCGTTATTTTGTTAGTGTTGATGTCATCTTCTATGAGTTCACCCTTTACTATTCTTCCTCTGGTATTCAGTTCTCATCGGACCTCATCTTTTCTCGTGAGGGGGTGCTCTCCTGCCTTGCTCCTACTATTCCATTATCCCTTGCATCATCTACCTCTTCTCCTACTTCTTTTTCCTCTCCAGTAGCTCTTCATCCACCTCCCTCATCTCCTTTACAAGTGTATCAGTGATCTCAAGCTTGACATATTGTTTCTTATGGCCTGACTGATTCATCTTCTTCGCTAGAGGTCCCTACTCCTTCAACTCCACCTCCACCTCCACCTCCATCCTCTGATGATCTGTCTATTGCCTTGCGCTAAGGTATACACACTTGTACCCAACATCCTATTCAATACATTGTCACTTATTCTCGAGTTTCTCCTTGATTACATTTAGTTGTTCGTAGTTTGTCCTCTATTTTCATTCCATCTTCTTATCAGCAGGCCTTATCTATATTTGGATGGAAACTTGCTATAGATAAGGAAATAAGTGCACTTCAGTAAAATTAAACTTGGGAGCTTGTGCCTCTCCCGTTTGGGAAGCGTACTATTGGTTGTCGTTGGATTTTTAACATTAAGTATCTTCCTGATGGTTCTGTTAAGCACCTTAAGGCTCATCTCATTGCCAAATAGTACACACAAACTTATGGTGTTGATTACCTAAAGACTTTTTCACCTATGGCCTGTCTTAATTATGTTCAGACCCTTCTCTCTATTGTTGTTAGTCGCTCTTGGCTCCTTTATCAACTTGATATAAAAAATTCCTTTCTGCATGGGGATCTACAAGAGAAGGTCTATATGGATCAACCCCCTAGCTATGTTGTTCCTGGTAGTGAACATCTTGTCCGTTGGTTGTGGAAGGCTCCATATAGTCTCAAACAATCTCCTTATGCTTGGTTTGATCTCTTTAGTGCGGTTGTTTTAGCCTATGGTTTTCAGCGTTCTACCTACGATCACTGCGTCTTTGTCCGCCATTCTTTTGTTGGCACTATTGTCTTGATTGTTTATGTGGATAACATTATCCTATTTGGAAGTGACTCTTCTGGGATTGCTGAATTAAAGCACTATCTAAGTCAGCATTTTCACACTAAGAATTTGGGTCATCTTCGTTATTTTCTGGCATTGAGGTTGCTCACTCCTCCTAGGGTATTTTCCTCTCCCAACAAAAGTATGTCCTTAATCTTCTCTCTGAGACCAGTCTCTTAGGTGCTCGTCCGGTTGATACCCCTATGGATTCTTTTGTTAAGCTTAAATAGTGAGCATGGAGACTCTTTTTTTCCTGATGTGAGCCACTACTATCACCTAGTTAGGAAGTTGATTTATCTTACTGTTACTCATCCTGATATCACTTATGTTGTGGGTTTGGTTACTCAATTTATGCATGCCCTTAGCCATCCTCACTTTTGATGCCATATGTCGTATTTTACGTTGTCTGAAGGGTGCATCGGGCCGTGGTCAACTTTATCGCCCTTATACTTCATTAACTATCACCGGGGTTAGTGACGCTGATTAGGCCGGTGGTCATACTGACCTTCATTCTACTTCTGGCTATTGTATCTTTGTTGGTGATAACTGTTAAGTATTATTGTATAAGGGTAGTTAAGGATAGTTATGTCTTTTGTTCCTTTAGGCCTTGTTTGGGTACTCCCAAATAATCTAAAAAGTCAAAAAGTTACTCAAAAAGTTAAAAAGTTAACACTATTTACCAAAAGTCAACAATTACGGCTGCACAACTCCCAATTCAAATTTTCCTCTAAAAACCAATTTTCACAATTTTTTATTACACATTTTTCCATAAAAAGTCAAAAAGTTAACCCAAACATCCATATTTTCAACCTCAATTTTTTAGTCAAAAAAGACAAAAAGTGCACTTATTTAGTCTTCCCAAACTTGGCCTTAGTCTTTTATTATAAGTATAAGTATGTGTAACCCTAATATTTTTTAGTTGAGTGAATAATATACAGTTCTCTTTCTTTTCTTTCTTTTATACAAATCTAACATGGTATCAGAGCATCATCTTCCTCCTTGAAGATTCGTTTCTTTTTCTTTTTCTTTTTCTTGTTTCTTTCGTTCTTCCTTGTACACAGAGACAATCAGGAAAAAAAAAAAAAAAATCTTTATGGTCGAAATTTGATGGGTTTTCACCCTAGATTTTTATTTTAATTTTTTGATGAGTTTTTGAGTGTTTTTCCTATTTTTGTTGATTTTTGGAAAAACCGATTGATTTTTTTGAAAGTTCCTGCTAGGGCTTGTTTTTGGCTGTTTTTTCCCTTCCTCCCTCTACCTTGGGAGCCGACTGGGACTGATCTAGGGTTGGGAGGACTGGTTTTGATGATTTGGCAAGCTTTCACTCTATTTTTGTCAATTTTCCTCAGTTTCAGCACGTTTTCTCTCAGTTTCTGACTGGTTTTGGCCTCTCCAGCCCCTGTTTCGGCTCTGTTTTTGTCTCTAGAGGTAACTTTTGTCCCTAAGTTGAGTTTGTGGATTGCCTCTGTTGGTTTTTGCTGTTTTTCGGCTGGTATTTGTTTTTTTCCTATTGTGGGCATTTAATCTTCAATGGCTGAGGGTAAGACTAAGACTCAGGATACAACTAGTGATAAGGGTGGCCTCCGTCGTGTTATGACTCTTACCGACAATCCCTCTCTTCAAATTAGTCCCGTTAAATTGGATGGTTCCAACTATTTGATTTGGTCCCGCTCTTGTGGTCTTGCTATTCTTTGCGCCGCTTGTTGGCTACATTCTTGGTTCTCTTCCCTCTGGGATGGTGATGCCTCACTCCATACTCAATGGATTTCTGAAAATGCTCTTGTTATGACTTGGCTCATCAACTCTATGCAGCCCACTATTAGTCGGAGTTTCCTTTTATTAGATACTGCTCATAAGATTTGGACAGCTGCAGCCCAAATGTACTCCCAACAAGGTAATGATGCACAGGCGTATGAGTTGAGGAAGAAGCTTCTGAGCTTAGATCAGAAAGATAGATCACTCGCATGATCTACTATCTTTGAGTTGAGTAGTTTGTGGCAGGAACTAGATTATTACCAAAGCTTTCAGGCTGTTTGTTCTCGGGATGCCACGTTGTTTCAGCAAACTGTTGAGAAAGAGCGTGCGTATGACTTCCTTGCTGGCTTGAACTTGGAGTATGATCAGATTCACGTCCAGGTGTTGGGTCGTTCACCTTTTCCCACCCTACGCGAGGCTTATGCCCTTGTCCAGCAAGAGGAGAGTCGCCGTAGTGCTATGGTGCATTCCTCTATTCAGGATCGTTCTGCTTTAGCTGTTGCTCCTCCTCCTCGGGCTCCTCGGCCTAGTTCGGTTCGATCCGGGTACCTTTGGTTGATCGAGATCGCTTGAAGTGTGATTATTGTGGGAAAGACAGACATGATCGAGAGCATTGTTGGAAACTGAATGGTCGCCCTACTCGGGGTCGAGGTCGTAGTAGTACAGCTCGACCCCAAGCACATGTGTCCGAGATTGCTGTGAGTCCTTCTTCTGAGCCTAGCACTCTTTCCCAAGATGAGTTACACACTCTCAGACGTTTGATGGCTCGACTTGACTCTCCTTCTACCACAGTTTCTTCTACTTCTGCTTCTTCCAATTTTGCCAACACAGGTATTCCTGCTAGTGCTCTTAGTACCTTATCATCGCCTTCTTGGATTATTGATTCCGGTGCCACCGATCACATGACAGGTGCCTCTAGTCTTTTCTATTCTTATTCTCCTTGTTCCGGCCGAGACAAGGTTCGAGTGGCTGATGGCACTTTATCCTCTATCTCTGGCAAGGATTCAGTTCATTGTTCATCTTTGCTTTCTCTTTCCTCTGTGCTTCATGTTCCTACTTTTTCAACTAACCTGCTTTTTGTTAGTAGTCTTACTACTTCTCTAAATTGCTCAGTGACATTTTTTCCTACTCATTGTGTCTTTCAGACTGCTACTGGAAAACGATTGGCAATGGTAGAGCCCAAGGTGGGTCAGACTTTCTTCGGATGTCGTTCCTCTGTCGTCCCATCTCAAGCTCTCAAGTGCACTATTGGCTCCTCTCTTTCTCTCCTTCATCAGTGGCATCCCCGTTTGGGTCATCCTTCCTTTAATGTTTTAGAGAACCTTTTTCCTTCTTTAGTTCGTGATTGTCCTAGGAGTATTTTTGGTTGTGATGCTTGTGAACTTGCAAAGCATAAACGTACTTGTTACCCTTCAATTAATAAAAAAAGTACTTTTCCTTTTATGCTTATTCATCTTGATGTGTGGGGCCCTTCCTGTGGTTTCTACTTGGTATCATTTGGTTTGTTACTTTTATTGATTGTTTTTCCCGTGTGACTTGGATTTACTTGCTTCGAACTAAGAGTGAAGTTTTTTCTTGTTTCCAAACTTTTCATAAAATGGTGACCAATCTTTTTAATGCTCAAATCAAAATTCTTCGTAGTGATAATGGGACTGAGTATGTTGATGGAGTTTTTCGGGCATACTTAGAGGAGCATGGCATTCTTTATCAGACTAGTTGTGTTGGTACTCCTCAACAGAATGGGGTTGCCGAACGCAAGAATGGCCATCTTCTTGAAGTTGCTCGCTCTCTCTTGTTTACCATGAATGTCCCTAAGTCATTTTGGGGTGATGCTGTTCTTACCGCTGCTTACCTTATCAACCGTATGCCTTCCAGTGTCCTCCAATTCCAGATTCCTCTTCAACTGCTTCCTGTCGCATATCCCACCTCTTCTCTTCCTCCTCGGGTGTTTGGGTGTGTCTGTTTTGTTCATTTGCAACCTCGTACTCGTGGGAAACTCGATCCTAAGGCTGTGCGTTGTGTCTTTATTGGTTATTCTGCTACTCAGAAGGGTTACAAATGTTATGATCCTCACACTCGCAAAGTGTATGTCAGTATGGATGTCACTTTCCGTGAATCTGTGTCCTTCTTTCCCTCTCCTCCGCCATCTCCTCCGGGGGAGCGTAGTAGTGGTATGGATGAGATTGTGGATGAGGAGATGGCCTATCAACACGAGTTGTCTTTTTTCCTTCCTAGTCAGCGGACTATTATTTGTGGTGAGGGGGAGCCTAATAGTTCTCTTGATGTGGAGCCTGACATTAGTGGTCGTTTGGACAGGGCTGATTTTAAGACTTATTCTCGGCGTCCGAAAGAGCAAGCATCCCTTGTGCCACCAAACCCATCATCATCCCTCATGCCAGTTCCAGGTAATGCATCTCAGTCTATCCCTCTACCTGTAGTTGAGAGTCCTGTTGTCAATGATTCGAGTCTTCCTATTGCTCTTAGAAAGGGGGTTAGGGCCTGTACTCAACACCCCATTTCTAAATTTGTGTCATACGATTCATTGTCTTCTACATATCGTGCTTTTGTTTCGTCTTTGTCTTCTGCATGTATTCCCCAGGGTTGGACAGAAGCTATCAATGATCCTAAGTGGAAAGTAGCTATGGTAGAAGAGATGCAAGCTCTAAGCAAGAATAACACTTGGGAGTTGGTTTCTCTTCCTAGTGGAAAGAAGCCTGTAGGGTGTAAATGGGTGTTCACCATCAAGCAGAAAGCAGATGGAACAATTGAACGGTACAAAGCACGGTTAGTGGCCAAGGGATTTACCCAGACATATGGAATTGATTACCAAGAAACCTTTGCTCCTGTGGCAAAGATGAATTCCATTCGAGCTATTCTCTCATGCGACTAATTTGGGATGGCCTTCTACAATTAGACGTGAAGAATGCATTTCTCCATGGTGATTTGGAGGAGGAGGTATATATGGATATACCACCAGGATTCTCATCTCAGTCTACAGTTGGGAAAGTTTGTAGGTTGAAAAAGGCGTTATATGGTTTAAAACAATCTCCTCGAGCTTGGTTTGACAGATTCCTAAAGGCTATGTTGAGGTTTGGGTATAAGCAAAGCAATGCAAATCACACAATGTTTGTCAAACGTCACGCAAATAAGGTAACTGTGCTTATAGTATATGTGGATGACATAGTTGTGACAGGTAATGATGAGGAAGAAGTGACACATCTTAAGATGCTGTTGGCCAAGGAATTTGAGATCAAAGACCTTGGTTCGTTGCGGTACTTTCTTGGGATTGAAGTTGCCAGATCTGACAAAGGCATCTTTCTTTCTCAGCGGAAGTATATTCTAGATCTTCTTGAGGAAACTGGCATGTTAGGCTGCCGACCTGCTGATTCTCCAATTGAGGCTAATCACCATCTTTGTAGTGGTGTTGGTGATCTTGTGGAGAAGGAAAGGTACCAGCGACTTGTTGGAAGACTTATATATTTATCCCACACTCGTCCAGATATTGCCTATGCGGTTGGGATAGTGAGTCAATTTATGCATGAGCCTCGTGCCCCTCATTTGGATGCAGTGTATCGTATTTTGAGGTATCTTAAATCTGCTCCTGGAAAAGGGATTTTATTTTCCAATCATGGTCACTTGAGGTTGGAGGCATTCACAGATGCTGATTGGGCTGGTTCTATAGATGACAGGCGATCTACCTCCGGTTATTGTGCATTTGTGAGGGGAAATTTAGTGACATGGCGTAAGAAACAACAGTGGTGTCCAGATCTAGTGCAGGCGAGAATCTGAGGCTATGGCGCATGGTACATGTGAATTGATGTGGCTCCATCCTTGTTGAATGATATTGGGTTTGTTTGTAGTGAACCATTGACACCATCTTTGTGACAACAAAGTCGCCATTAGTATTGATCACAATCTGTTCAAAGATGATAGAACAAAGCATATTGAGATCGATGCACATTTCATCAAGGAGAAATTGAATAAGGGTTTCCTATGTATGCCTTTTGTGAAGTCTACAGATCAATTGGCTGATGTCTTTACTAAGGGTCTTAGTAGTAAAGTTTTCCATCCTATTTGCTGCAAGTTGGGCATGAGAGATATCTTTGCACCAACTTGAGGGGGAGTGTTAAGTATTATTGTATAAGGGTAGTTAAGGATAGTTATGTCTTTTGTTCCTTTAGTCTTTTATTATAAGTATAAGTATGTGTAACCCTAATATTTTTTAGTTGAGTGAATAATATACAGTTCTCTTTCTTTTCTTTCTTTTATACAAATCTAACAATAACCTAGTTACTTGGTGGAGTAAAAAGCATAATGTTGTGGTACGTTCTAGTGTCGAGGCTGACTCGTGCCATGGGACATACGGTTTCTAAGATGTTATGGGTTCGCTCCCTTCTCCATGATTTTGGTGTTTCCGTTCCCACTCCTATGCACATGCATTGTAATAATCAGGCTACTATTTTTATTGCCAATAATCCCATGCTATGTTACCTATAACGTGAATCATTCCAGTACATGGAACGGGAACGGGAACATGGTACACCATATACTCTAAAATGTGGTACGATAGGAGTAGAATTATATATATTATATGTAAGAATTTAAGGTACTTCTAAAGTAATTTTCTTTTAACTATTAGGTGTCTAATAAATTTTTTTTTTTTTCTTTTTGTAACAAATCATTTCTATTAAAATTATGACCCATTTTTGATATCTTTGTCTTGTCAAAACTTAACTCACCTTAAATTTTAGTTCATATATTTAATTTTTTTGTCTCCCAAGGTAACATTTAAGGAAATATATTAGAAAAAACTTTCGGGATCGCTTCGGATCACTAAATTTACTATTTTGGAACGAAAGTGTACCATGTTTCGGAACGTGCGTATCAATACGTAATTCGCTAGGGTATTAGTGTTTTCTAGTAACATAGATCCCGTGTTCCATGAATGTACCAAACACATTGAGGTTGATTGTCACTTCATTCGCGATTTGTTACTACGGAAATAGTTGATGACTCCTTATGTTCGCTCTAACGACCAGTTGGGCGACATCCTCACCAAGCTGGGTATGTTCAACCTCTATACCTCATGCTTTGTTTCAGTGGTTGTCTACCAAGCTAGGTATGTTTGAACTCTATACTCCAGCTTGAAGGGGCATGTTAGATTTATTATGTTATTTTATTTTATATTGAGGTATTATTGTCATAGTAACATTAATGTTTCTAATATAAATATATGCTGGGTGAGGATTTTTCGTTATAATCCAATAACCTATTCTCTATTCTTCTCTTCTCTCTTTTCTCTCCAACCAATGTCTACTAAATGTTTGAAGGCTTGCTTCAATGATTCAAATTGGTGTTGGCACTTGAGACTTGGGCACTTGAATTTTGTAGCACCTGAGTTGTTGGCCAAGAAGATGGTGAAAGGATTGTCCTCCATTGACCACCAAAGTCAACTTTGTGAATGATTCTTTGACAAGCAATTCAGAAAAAGTGTTCTCAATGAAGCTATTTGAAGAGCAATGATGCTACTACAGCTTGTTCACATGGATGTTTGTGGCCCAATCAAACCATCTTTATATGGTAAGAATAATTTCTTCCTCTTGGTCACTAATAATTTTAGCTGAAAAACTTGGGTTTATTTTCTTTAAGAAAATCGGAGGTCTACAAAGTTATCAAAAATTTGAAGGCACTTTTCTGAAAAACAAAGTGGACCCAACATTATTTAAAAGTCTTGTTGGAAGTTTGAAATACATAACTTGCACAAGACTGGATAATATTTTTGGAGTTGGACTTGTTAGTTACATGGAAGCACCTACCATGTCACAATTGAAGGTAGCTAGAAGGATTCTTCGATATATCAAAGGTACACTTGATTTTGGTTATTTTATCCATTTTCAGATTACTTTAAGCATGAAGGCTACTGTGATAGCGATTGGGATTTCGATGATATAAGAAGAGCACTACCGGATTTGTTTTCTTTATGGGAAATGTGGTTTTTACATGATCTTCAAAGAAACAATCCATTGTTACTCTTATCTACCAGTGAAATCGAGTATGTTGCAGTTACTTCATGTGTTTGTCAATCAATATGGTTAAGAAGGAAATTGAAGGAACTCCATATGCCACAAGAGGAGTCAACAGAGATTTTTATCGACAACGAATCAGCACTAGCATTGGTTAAATCTAGTGTTCCATGATTGAAACAAGCACATCGGCACAAAATATCATCTCATTAGAGAATGTGTAACTTACAAGATCAAACAGTTGATATTTTCACTAAGCCCTCAAAGTTGGAGAATACACATGATTTTTCTAAAGGATTCTACGTACATAAGGCATAGGAATTGAAAGGTCATGGATGCACTTAATAAATGGTTGGATATGGTCAATGCATGAATTAGATCAAAGGTCATCTTGGAAATGTACACATTAAATGGGGGTACATGAACTTAGCTAGATACATGTTTTTTGTAGGCCTATATAAACCCATGTACTCTAGATATTTTGTTTCAAGTGGAATGAAAGTTCCTATCCTCTTGCTCCACTTCTCTCTCTAAGCTTGTTTGTGTAAATTAATCTCCATTTTCCAAAAATAACTCAACCTAAAAGGGGAAGAATTTTCCATCTATTTTGTATCCTTTTGGCAACATGACAGACTGGTAAAGGGGGGGGATTGAAATCCTGTTTTCCCAATTCAAATCTGGGCATCTCCTGATCAACAAAATACTCAAAATCTCCTATTTTGTCCTGATGATATAACTAGCCTAATTATTCCCAACAGAAACAGAGGAAAGGGGCTGTCGATACTTGTTTAATTGCTCTCTCTCTCTCTCTCTCTCTCTCTCTTATCCTCAACTTCTCTTGATCGGAGAATGGGATTCTAATCACATTTCTGCACAACAGATGATATCAACCCAAAAAACAATCTCTAAAAATTCACATTCATTTTAATTAGAAGGCTGTTAGGTAGGGATGCACTAAATTTAGTTGCATCTTTAGTTCAAGTTGTAATTCAGCAGGTGATGTAATCATGTAATGATGGATGAAGCAGACAGATAGGGTGGATTAGAAGAGAGATTTTTAGGAGTGATGCTATGATATGACAACACCACCAATTATTTCTTGGGGACTTTGGTAGAAAGAAAAGGAAGGGGGAGGGCTTCAGAGATTCACCTCAGTCACTATTACTGGACTACATTTAAAGAAGTGTCACCGAAAGAACTGAATAGACTACTAACCTAACATACGTCCCATTTACATGAAATTTTTTCAACCTTCTAGATCAAGACTGGTTCAAACATGCAATCAAAGTAAGTCACCATTCAGCAATATAGATAAGCTGAACCACCTCAAAGCTTCTAGACATCACATGAGAAAACACTGATTAACAACATGGAGGGAGGCAAAAGAAAATGGCAGCCCCTCTATGAAGAAAAGAATCAAGAAATAGATGATGAAGAAAAGATCGAAAAATTCTTTGAGATAATCAAAAGGTTCCAGGATGCGCACAAAAGCACAAACGGTTTGCTTGAATTGAAGGAGGCAAGTTGTTCGCTGAAGAAGGACAAAGGTCAAGAAGCTGTTTGGGTTCCTTCATTTGAATGGGAGGATTTTTTGGAACAAGGCTTTAAAAAGGAAAAATGCCTATTTCAAACAGAGGTGGTAGGCCATGCAATAGTCAACTTAAACTCTTCGACAAAGGGCATGCAGGAAGAAGAAGGGAAGAAGGAAGACGAAGGGAATGGGTTAGATCTCAATCTTACCTTGTAATGCCTAATGAAATCAAATAGTAATCTGAGGTAAAGGACAAGCTTAGTGAAGCAATTAATGAATGTAGTACCAAATGTCAAATTTGGATGTAATTTTGGAACATGTTTCTGCAAGGAAATCTGTTTCAGTGTGGTCCTGCCTTTTCTTCAATGATGTTTATCAAGAATTTTTGAAGAACACGCATTGAAAAACTGCATGTTTGAATGTTTCCTGCATCTTAATGAAAATGAACTTGGTTCCTTCCATGGTACCAATTGTTGAAAAATGGGATACAGAACTCTTTACACCACCTAAAAATTTAAGTACAACCTAACAATTTATGGGTGAAGCAATGTTTCCTGTGAATCCAACACCAATAGCATTAGTTTACTAGGTTTGTGTATGTTGTTAACTAATGTCCAAAGCGGTTAGGTATGAGATGCCTCTAACCATCAACAAAAAGGTTGAATAGGAGACAGAATTATTAAGGGATTTGTTAGGTAATAATGTTTTTACTTCTGGAAATTCTTTTATATCTATATTTTAACTCAGATTCAAACCCAATCTGATCTCAGCCAACTCTTTTACTTGTTGAAAAATTAAGAATAAATTCAGAGCAATTTTCTACTTCACCTTCTGATTCTCTTTAATTAAAATAAGTAGCCTTATCTGCCATATTTTTACATAAAAGGTGAAAATTGTACCAAAACATTATGTACAGAAAAGTTATATATGATAACAAGAATGCATGCTCATTCAATCTATCTATACTGACGAAAATTAAAAAGGCACAAACGTGTAAACCGTAATAAATACATCAAATAGTGAATAATATTTTAAGTTCTTAAACATTTAATCAACAAGCTATGTTGCCATCCTTACAAGAACAATAAAACTGGGTCAAGGAGGGAAGAGAGGATTTCTTGGAAGGAATTAAACCAATGAACCAGACAGAAACAGAATTCAATTGTTTCATCAAATAGCATCCAAATTAGAATTGTAACAAATGATAAATACAAAATTGCCTCCTTTCAAAAAAAAAAAAAAAAAAGAGCCTTAGTTGATAGGAGAGAGATTTCAGTCTTTAAAACCCAATCACAAATTCAGTTTGGTTACAGCAATAGCTGCAAAATTAAACATGATGAAGGATTAATAAAGTCACACATAAAGGTTACCTTAGTTTGTATGAACTTCAATCTTCAAAAATTTGCATGCTAACTATTATGGTCAACTCTTTATAATTGCGTATTCAAATAAAGTTTGTTATATCACCTGGAAAAGAACAAAACATGTTAGCACAGATTTTAGCAGCCTAAGAAAGAAGTAACACAATGGAAAGTTGTGTATTTGATGAGAAGGAAACAACAAAAAAGTTCTTGGTCTATGGTGTGAGGTTGAGGATAGATCTAAGGTCCACTCTAGGGAGTTCTATGCAGCCAAAAGACAAGTAAACACAACGTACATTCTTTTCTTTTTGGCCATAAAAGTTCTGGTGTCCTTCTAGCACATGAGATGAACCTCTGTGTCCACAAGCTATTATTTAAGTCGAATCATGAGCCTATATAATGTAATGAAGCAAATTCAACTAAGTAACAACTAGTACCATAGAGAGGCGGCTATAAACTGGACAGTCTTGACCAATTCGAAAGATCATTCAATGTAGTTGAAATAATTGAAATTTTTCTTGTTCGGTGGTCAACGACAACTTATAATCGGGGATCGACGAAAGATCATCTGTCTTTTTCCCAATCTTCATCTCACCCTTGTTCGCCTCACACAAAAGATCTGTTTGGAGCAGATGATCCTTTGAACATGTCAATTTTTTACATAACAACATTAATATGTCCTTTTTATTATTTTGTCAAACTGTTCAAGATTAGTCACCGTGCAATCACCAATAGTCCCTGTAAGACCACACCCAACCCTAAAAATGATGGCATATATCTGCACTTCTGCGCCCTCAAAAATAATCTTCCTCCCTCTGACTTCTGCTATTAATTTCATAGCAGCATGGCAGTCCCCACAATCCTGAAGGCTTCTCATTGCTCAAGTAGGCACACACGAGTTTTCAATTACCTGAACAAATGTTGCACTAAAAAGGAAGCGCAACTTCACACCATGTATTCCACACACCATTTGATTGAATGGTAAATCAAAATGGATGAAAAGATGGTTCAAACTCAATTTGTCGCATCTTCCTTCCAGGTAAGAACAGTCCAGTCCAGAGCAGATAATATGATCATGGGCCTCTTGAACAATAGATTTACCACTTGCTAACTGGTGTCATATGCATGTCCATTACACCAAGACCATAAACTGAAATCACCAATAGTCCTTGCATGAACATAACCCATCCTTAAAGTGATGGAATCTATTGGCATCCCTTAATATGATCTCTCGCCCTGTGACCTTTGCTATTAATTTAATTGCAGAATGGCAGTCTCCACAAACTCGAAGGTTCTTCATTACACGAATAGGCATTCCTTCAGGCACCTTCAAAAGTCCATATGCTACTGCGAGTTTCTCACTATGTTGTCCCAAGCTATGCACCTTCTCTTCTTCGTCTACATCATGAAGCACAAAGCTACCATCAGGAGAATACCCAGCTTCTCTTAACAGCCCACCTAGTTTTTCTAACATCCTCATGATCATTGAAAGCTCAGGATGAGGCATGCTTTCTCCTCCAGTAAACATATGGACTTTCTTCTCCACCTCAATCCAGCTACAACCAGGTGACTTGCTCACCTTCCTTGACCTCATGTTTTTCCTCAGCTCTTCAACATCAGCCCATCTACCTCTTGATGCATATATGTTTGATAGCAAAATATACGGCCCAGAATTTTTGGGCTCGAGTTGTAAAAGTTTTTTTGCTGCAACTTCAGCCAAATCCAAGTTCATGTGTGTCCTACATGCACCCATTAAGGAACCCCAAATAATAGCATCTGGTTCAACTGGCATCTTTTCAATTAAATTCATAACCTCACTCAAATGACCAGCTCGACCTAGCAGATCAACCATGCAAGCATAATGTTCGGTTCTTGGGTCCACTAGATACTTGGTTTTCATGGACTCAAAAATTTCAAGCCCTTCTTCAACCTTTCCTGTGTAGCTACAAGCTGAGAGAACTCCAACAAAAGTAACATCATCTGCTGCAATGCCTGAAGAGCACATTTCATGGAATACTTGTAAAGCTTCCTCACCCAAACCATGTTGTGCAAACCCTGTAATTATAGAATTCCACATAACAATATCCTTAGGAGAAAACCTATCAAACACCCATTTTGCCTTAACAAGATCACCACATTTGATATACATTGTGATTAACACTGAGGAAACATATACATCAGAATCAAAGTAAGATCTCAACAACTTGGCATGCACCTGTCTACCATGATCAAGACTTGCCAGGCTAGCACAAACAGAGAGAATACTGATTAAAGAAGGAAAATTGGATGGAAATCCTTGTCTTTGCATCAGAGCAAACAAATCAAGTGCTTCCAATTCAAGCCCTTTACGTTCATAAACCTTTATCATTGCACTCCACGTCCCATCGTCCTTCTCCCTCATTTGATCAAATACTTTCCTTGATTTAACAACCTCCCCGTTATGGCCAAGTCCTAGAATCATTGCATTGCAAGCAACAACTGACTCAATGGGCATTGCATCAAAAAGCTCCGAGGCCTCTTCAATTCGTCCGCATTGAGTGTAACCCATAAGCATTGCTGTCCACGTGACCTCATTCTTCTCTGGCATCACCTCAAAAAGCTTCCTAGCAATGTCCACCTGTTGGTTCTGGACATAACCCGAAAGCATAGTAGTCCAAGCAATCACATTCCTGCGAGGCATCTCATCAAAAAGCTCACGGGCTTCATCCAAACGACCTTCCTGACAATACCCAGATATCATATTTGTCCTAGTAACTACATCCTTCATTGGCATCATATCAAAAAGCCGGCGAGCCTCATCAATCCGACGGTCCTGAATTAGGCCACCCAACATCACTGTCCACGATATAACATTCTTCTCCGGCATTTGCCAAAAAAGAGACTCAGCTTCTGAAATCAACCCATCCTCTACATACCCTCTAACCATGGCAGTCCAAGAAACAACATTTCTTTCAGGCATTGTATCAAACACTTTTCGAGCTTCCTTTACCATTCTGTTCTTAACATACCCAGAAATCAACCCATTCCAAGAAACAGTGTTTCGTTCAGGCATTTTATCAAACAGGCGCCGAGCTTCAGTGGGTTGGTTGTTTTGAAAGTAGCCAGCAATTATAGAGTTCCAAGAAACAAGACCCTTGTGGGGCATTTGGTCGAACACTCTTCGAGCATTCTCGATTTGGCCAAGACGAGCGTACCAAGAAATCTGAGAAGTGGCAGAAATGGGAACACTTGAACAGTATGTTCGATTTCGGATTAACAGAAACTGCATTGGTTCACAAGAAACTAAACCGCCCAGATGAACAAGGTGACGAATTTCTCGGATTTTCAAGGATAGCTTGCTTACTTGTTTATGAGACACGGATCAATGGGAAAACTGTTAGTATATCAGGATGAAATGACAATCTTCATTTTTTATTTTATTTTTTAAAAATTTTGGGTAAATTGCACATTTAATTAGTTTGACTTACATTTTATTTTAATTTTTATTATTTGAAATTAAATAATTTAATCTTTGCATTTTAATTTAATTAATAATTTAATCATTTCATTTCATTTAATTAGTTTGACTTACTTGTTTTATTATATTTTTTAAAAAAAAATTTTTTACACATATTTTTATAAAAAGTTTAAAAAACAACTAAAATAATCAATTTCTAAACTAACTCTAAGTCCTATAAAAAAAAATTATTAATCTATGTAGTAGGGCAGGAAAATAATATGAGAAATTACACATCAACTAATGTTTACAAAAAGTATTTAGTTTTTTTTATTTTTTAGGTCATATCATCACTTTACTTTTTACATTTTTTTTTTTTTTTTTGAAAAAAAAAAGGTTAAAAAGTCAATTTTTAACTAATTTCCCAAAACAACAAAAAAGTTTATAAATTTAATGGATAGAATACACTTTGACCGCTTTATGTTTGGGCATTTTTTAATTTTGAACCCTTTAAGTTATATTTTTTCATTTTGATCCTTAATATTTAAATTATCAATTTATTCTTAAAATTAACTTCTATTCAAAAATATCACATTATTTATCACATAATATAAAAATATATATTATATTTGGGATTTGGATTTGTGTTAGACGTATATGAGGTATATATAATAAAATATTTTTATACCTCATAATTGTCAATGTCTTATTTTCTGTCTAATTATAGACATGAATTAACTTTTGAAATAAATTGAGAAAAACTTGAAACATAAAGGGCTAAAATGAGAAAAAAATAAATTTTAAGAACCAAAGTAAAAAAAATGGCCAAACATAAAAAAAGCAAAGCATAATTTATCAAAATTTAATTATTAAAATTTATAAACTTTACCACTAATTTGAAAATATTTTTGAAAAGTTAACACTGTTTTAATTCTCCCAAAATAATATCATGCGTTGAAGATTTTTTTGTTCTCTTAGAGATTTTGTGATTTATGAATAATAAAGAATTAGTGAAATTTAATTTTATAACTACAATCTATCTATACTATATCATAGCAAAATAAATTTTCATCTAAGAGGCGAGTTTGGATACCTTAAACCCAATTTTTGATTTTATTTTTTTATTGATTTTAAAAGTATTTGTTGGCTATTCCTAAACCATAAAATTCAAAATTATTTAATGCAATTTTAAAAGTTGTCCATCACATTTGAAAAAGGGAGAAAAAATTAATGAAACATCTCTTTATAATTTTGTATAGTAGAAAACGTCCAAGATTTTTTTTTTTTTTTTTATTAGATAAGATAGCCATCAATGAAATTTCTTTTTTTATCATATAAGAGAAATTTCAAAATTTCTCAGTGAAGTCAAAGAAATTTTTCTGTGAAAATTAAAATTTCTTTATGTTGAGACTAAAATTTTTCTAAGTCGAATTTTTTATGTGAAAATGTTGAGAGACCCCAATTACCATGAAAATATTATATGTCATTTATCTTATAAAATCTTAATATCAAGAATCTCAAAAAAAATTCTCCTAAAAATCACTATTCAGTCTATTTAAAAAAAAATAATTACAAATTCATTATAGAACTTATAATTTTAATTATTAAGATTGATAAAATTTACAATTAATATGTAATTAATTTTGTAAAAATATATTGGTCAGTTATTTCCAAAAAAAAAAACACACACACACACACACACACACACACACACACACACACACACAATTCTCACTCTCCTAAAATAAATCTGACCTTTAAAAATAATATAAATCTCACACAATCATAGCTCTCCCTCTCTCTTAAAATAATTCTAATAAAAAGGAAACCACTCTCATCTAACATAAAATCTATGCTATAAAGAGTTATATGGTTTTTAAAAAAAAAAAAAAAAAAAAACCTCCAAATTTAATAAAATTTTAATTGATATAATAAGAGTAATTAAGCCAATTCAAAATCCACAACCTAAAATTATGTAACATAAAATGGAAAATCAACCTTGTGTCCAACTGAAGACAAGAAAAAATCCCAAAAAATATAAATATAAATTTCAGCCCCAACAACTTACCAAAAAAAAAAAAAAAAGAGACTTAGATAAGCCAAAATTTTCTAATAATAATTTACTATCACCAAAAAATGGGAAACTGTCCAAAGAACAAGTTCAAACATCACACATTCACACTACTCTTGACAGCCTTTTAACAGACTAAACCTTCTTGGTCTGTTAATAGTACTGAATAGAAGCTCAACATGATCTCAACTAAATGTCTATAATAAGCATGAGACACTACTGGGTTATTAGAGATCTCCTCATAGAAATAAACTTACATGCATATTTTCTCAAGGAGGATCAATCATCCATGGCAAAAGAAATCAAATGGAGTGCGTGGAGTTGAATAAGCCATGGACAGTATTTTCGAGGCTATAATGGTGTTTGCTGCTTCTGTGTGATGAATACCATCCCAATATATATATTGAGATCCATCACTGCAGACCTGGTAACCGGGCTGACCACATGGCACCTTGATATTATAATTGTATGGAGGTCCTCCAAAGCCACAACAAGCCATCAATGGTTTTGAGAAACCTGAAAAATTGCAACGATTATTGATCAAAAAAATGTACTCGTGGACTGCACTCTAGCTATCAATACTGTCAACCTTTTTTCTTTTTTCTTTTTTTTTCACGGACTTCTTGAAAACATTCCTCAACAAATTTGGAACTCTAAGTACTCCAAACATGTTGGATGTTTTCGTAGACGGAGTTTTGTGAACTTGCATTAGAGATGAGATATTTCAATAAATGAGAAGAAATTCTTTTTTAGGGAAAATAAACTATGAATCCCACATCACCGGCACTATAGGCAGCACAAAAGAATTTCTATAATTAAGACGGTCCACAACAATTGAGTTTTTGCACATAGAAGGGTGTAAAATCTTCAGATCCACATTTTTGCCTGAGACTCAGATTGCAAGGTGTTCAGGTTTATTGCCTATACTCGTGCTCATCATCATGGTACCAGCATAAAAAAGGGGTAAGAATCTTGATAAGCTTACCATGTTTGGTATAGTTGGCAATGAGGTCATACTTGATGGAATATATATCTACATACACAATAGTAGCATCCACCATTTCAGATCTCATTTCCGCGCATAAATGGCGCAATCCTTCATTGAATATTCTTGCAGCAGCATTGTAACTAGAAAGGCATCCGTAGGGATCAACATCGTTGGGATGCCTTTGAACCATCGAAAGTTTTTGGGGAAGACAACCCAAGGGTCCAGTGTTGTGAATCCAAAATTTTCTGCCACCTTGACCATATATAGCCTGTATTTAATATAATAAACAAAAAATGAAAATTAATCAAGAATTCTTAACAGCTTAACTAAGGCATTAATAGCAACTCCCTTGTAAAGAGATATTGTTGGAGAGTTTGAACTGCATTCTTGGGGCTCTTTCCTAACAACTTAAGCTTTTGAAATTAGTATTAATCTAACATAGTATCAGAGCTCAAGTTTTGAGAGGTATTTGGTTCAAGTCTCTTTGTTCGCACATGTTTAGACGTTTACATCTCTATGTGCAAGAAAAGAGGTTGTTGGAGATGATTGATAGGTATTATTGGGACCCTTTCCTACCAACTTAAGCTTTTGGAACTAGTAGTAATCTACAAATATATCATTCATTGAGAAAGCAAATGATACCACAATTAGGGTGTAGAAAACTTTTTCGTTTGAACAAATCCACATTACAAACGAGAAACCTCCTTTTCTAAATTTGACCTAGAGATTCTCTTTTAATTTTAAAACATATTTCAATGAATTTTTCACAAATATTGAATTTTAAAAAGAGAAAAAAAATAAAATAAAATGAGCCCTCAAAATTTAGAACAGAAAGTATTAGTTGGATAGTTTTTATTTGCAGTAGGCCCTTTTAATAAATTATGATGCATATCTTTATATGCTTCCAAATAAACAAATGTTATAGCTCTTTAAGAAACTGATCAGTATTTGTATACTCACCTTCACAGCATTCTTGATCTCTATAATTATGGATGGGATCCTTTTGATAACTTGCACATATGAGAGATTCCGAGTGAATGAATCAGCAATGTCATTCTGTCCAATATCAATCATATACAGTGCACTGTTGAACCCTTCATCATTGATCAAATTTTTGAAACCTAAATGCAAGTTTAAATGTCCAGTCAATTCATTTAGACACTTATTCCAAATTAAAATTAAAAGCACAAAATAATAGTCATAGTTTTCACAAGGCTAAACGTAACACATTATTTAAGGACTAAAAATTTAAATCAACACTAAATTTGTTAAAGTTGACTTGAGTAGTTTAACAATCACTTCAAATGGTTGAATATGGTGTTTACAACTTTATTCAGGCTATCTGTATAAATTTTATAGTTGGTATCATATGAAATGTGTGAGGTCTCTAATTAATGGAAATCGTTAGAGCAACAACTATAATATATGGTAGACAATGGAACAATAGCTAATATCGTGCAAGATATCCCTTTGGAAGTTGATTTTTTTTCACTTTTTTCGTCATTATTAACCAAGCCAAGCCTTAAGTCCCATCAAATGGGATTGGCTAAATGAATCATTATTTTCCACTTGACCATATCCAAGACCATTTCGTTAGTCAAATTAGGGAGGTTCATATCTCTATTTACTACACTAGCCCACGTTAATCTAGGTCTGCCCCTTCACTTAACACTCTCATCTGCCGTCACTATATCGTATCTCTCTACTACTATCTCTGTTGGTCTTCGTTGTATATGACCAAATCATCTCAATCTATTCTCTCTCAACTTATCTTCTATCGGTACTACTCCTACCCATTCTCGAATATACTCATTTCTAACTCTATCTTTTCTAGTTTTGTCACACATCCACCTTAGCATTCTCATCTTAGCAACACTTATCTTATCTACATGTTGTTTCTTAGTTGTCCAACATTCTAACCCATACAACATCGCTTGTCTAATAACAGTTTTATAAAACTTTCCTTTTAGTCTACTGGGTACTCATTTATCGCACAGTATCCCAGATGCACTCCATCACTTAAGTCACCCCACCTTAATTCTATGGATCACATTCGCTCCAATCTCCCCAGCCATTGTGATAATCGATAATAAATAACGAAAATATCCTATCTTAGATAGTTCTTGGCTTTCAATCTTCATTTCTCCTCTGTTTCCATAGTTACTATTACTAAAATTACACTCCATGTACTCTGTCTTAGTTTTACTTATCCTAAATCCTTTAGATACAAGTGTTTCTCTCCAAGTCTCCAACTTAGTATTAACTCTTTCTCTAGTCTCATCCACTAACACGATATCATCTACAAAAAACATACACCATTGCACATCATCTTGAATATTTCTCGTCAACTCATCCATAACTAAAGCAAAAAAAAATAAGGACTTAAGATTGATCATTTGTGTAACCTTACAGTAATTGAAAATTCACTTGTCTCTACAACAAGCGATCTAATAGTGATCACCATACCTTCATACATATCCCTAATCACATCAATATAACATTTCATCACCCTTTTCTCCTCTAACACCCACCAAATTATATCCCAAGACACTTTATCACATGCTTTCTCAAGATCGATAAAAATCCTATAAATGTCTCTTTTCTTTTCTCTATACTTTTGTATTACTCTCCTCAAAAGATAGATCGCTTCCATTGTTGACCTACCAGGCATAAACCCAAATTGATTCTCTGACACCTTTGTTATATCTCGCAATCGATGTTTCATCGCTCTCTCCCACACTTTCATTATATGATACATTAATTTGATTCCTCTATAGTTGTTACAATGTTGGACATCTCCTTTATTTTTATAGATTGGCATTAAAATACTCTTCTCCACTGCTATGGCATTTTCCTAGTCAACAAAATCTTGCTAAATAACCTAGTCAACCAAGCAACCCCCTTTATACCCAAACATTTCCAAACTTCAATAGAGATATAATCGGGTCCTAAAGCCTTATTCGATTTCATCTTCTTAAGTGCAATCTCCACTTCAAAGTTCCTAATCCTAGGATAGAACCTGTAGTTCTGGTTTTCCTTATTACTGCCTACTTTCTCCCCTTTTGACCTACCTTCATGTTCTTCATTTAATAACTTTTCAATTCCAGCTCTCCTTAATCTTTTCATCCTTCACCAACGCCTTAGAGTCCTCACTCTTGATGCACTTAACCTGATTAAAATCTCTTATTCTCCTCTCCCTTATCTTAGCAAGTTTTTATATCATCTCTCCCTCTTTACTATCTAGTCAAGTGTATAAGTCATCATAGGTTTTCAACTTAGTCTCCCTCACTATTTTTTTAACCTCCATATTAACCAATCTATAGCTCTAAAGGTTTTTCTCAGTTCTATTATTCTGTCACTTTTTAAAGCACTTTTTGTTGTCTTTACTACCGTTTGAACCTCCTCTCTACACCACCAAGTTTCTCTAGAGTTGGATCCCTTTCCTTTCGACTTTCCAAGAACTTCCGTTGAGATTCTCCTCTTACAATTGGCTATTGAGTTTCACATAGTGTTAGCATTATCTTCCCAGTCCCAAATACCTTTTTTAGCCATTCTACTCTTAAATATTTCTAATTTATCCCCTTTTAAATCCCACCATCTCATTCTACGGCGCCCACTATCCTTCCTAGTTTGTTATTGCCCTTTAAAGCATAAATCTAGTACCAAAATCCTATATTAAAATGTCAGGCTCTCTCCAAGAATCACCTTACAGTCGCTGCATTTTAGATGGTCCACTTTTCTTACTAGAAAATAGTCTATTTAGCTCCTAATTAACCCACTCTTAAAAGTTATCAAATGCTCATCTCTTCTCTTATACATAATATTGGCCACCACCAGGTCAGAGGCCAATGAAAAATCTAATATACTCTCACCAGCCTCATTTTTATCACCAAAACCATACCCACCATGCACCCTCTCATAACTAGTTTATCAATTCGGACATAGCCGTTGAAATCACCCTCTATAACTATGTTTTCTCCTATAGGTATTGCCTGTAATACCTCATCCATTTAATCTCAAAAATCTCTTTAGTTTGATCATCTAATCCTACTTGTGGGGCGTATGCACTAATAACGTTCACTATATTCTTTCCAATAACTAGTTTAACCAACATAATCATATCACCTTTCCTAATAAAGGCCACTACATTTTCTACAAGACCCTTGCAAACTATTATTCCTGCCCCATTCGTGTGTCTATCTTTGCCACTATAATACAATTTAAAACCGGTATCCTCTATTTCCCTAGCTTTCTCACCCATCCACTTAGTTTCTTGTATGCAAGTTATACTGACTCTCTTCCTAATCATGACACTTACCAATTCCATGTGGCCATCCTAAACCTATAATCTTGGACTAGCTTCTTTATCTGCGCTCATCCAGAAAAATGCGAAAACCTTTGCCTATTTTTCTGTAAGATTCTTGAAAGCTTTTCTGAATATTCAATTGTGTGTTAATACAAAGATTACAACCAATATATATAGCAATCTTAACCCTAATCTGAAATAGGAAATACAATCAATCTAATATTTACAATCAATCTAAAATACACAATTACATAATTAACATAATATTCTCACACCCCCGCTCCAACTCAATGTATTTTAGCAAAAAACACTGAGAGTTTGCCAAGAAGAAACTGAAAGCAAGCAATGGTGTGAGTCAGCAAGTTGCAAAGCAGAAGGACAAAAGGAAGCGAGATGAAGCTAGACTGCAGATGCTGATGTACAAAATGACAATCAATCTCAATGTGCTTCGTGTGCTCATGAAAGATAGTGTTATGTGCAATCTGAATAGCACTACGATTGTCACAGTAAAGAAAGGTTGGAGACGACTAAGAGACACCCAACTTAGTCAAGAGACAACGAAGCCAAACAATCTCAGCAATGGCATGAGCCATAGCACGGTACTCAGCCTTGGCAGTGGAACGTGCAACAACAGTCTGTTTCTTTGCCAACCAAGAGATCAAGGTATCACTAAGAAACATGCAGAAGCAAGAAGTGAACTTGCGATCAGTGACATCACCAGCCTAATCAGAATCAGCATAACCCACCAAGTTCAAAGAAAAAGTAGAAGACAATAATAAATCCGGAAATATAGTACCCCGGAGATAGCAAAGAATCCAAACCAAAGCAGTTCAATGGAGAGAACGAGGAGCGGAGACAAATTGACTAACCACATGAACAACATAGACAAGATCAAGATGAGTAACTGTCAGATAGACTAAGCAACTCACAAACTCGCAATATAAAGTAGGATCATCTAAAAGAACACCATCAGTAATGATGAGCTTTACATTGAGCTCAATGGAGGTATCAGAAATCTTAGTGTCAGTAAGACCGGCACGATGAATTACCTCATTGACATACTTGGCATGAGATAGAAAGTAACCATTGGAAGAAGAAGCTACCTCAATACCAAGAAAATAGCGCAATTGGTCCAGATCTTTCATTTCAAAGGTGCGGAAAAGATGCTATTTGACCTCAGATATAACGAAAGAGTCAGAACCAATGATGATCATATCGTCCACATACAGTAATAATGCAACAAATCCAGCAGAGGTGTGAAAAAGAAATAAAGTAGAGTCCTGGGCACAAGGATGAAACCTAAGCTCAGTAACAGTAGTCTGAAAGCGATCATACCAAGCACGAAGAGACTGCTTCAGACCATACAAAGCAAGCCAAAGGCGACAAACCTATCCAGAGGAATGGTGAAGGCCAGGGGGAGGACGCATGTAAACCTCCTCAGTGAGATGGCTATTAAGAAAAGCATTTGTAACATTCATCTGATAAAGAGGCCAAGAACGAACAGCAGCGACGGAGATCAAAGTACAGACAGTAGTCATCTTGGCAACAGGAACAAAGGTCTCCTCATAATCAATACCATACTCCTGTGAGAAACCTTTGGCAACCAAACGAGCTTTGTGGCGCTCAAGAACCATCAGAATGAGTCTTGACTTTGTAGACCCATTTACAACCAATCAGATTCTTACCAACAGGCAAAGGAACCAACTCCCAAGAACTAGTTTTCTATAAAGCAGACAACTCATCCTCCATAGCGTGAACCCAATGAGAATCCTAACAGGCCTCCTTGTAAGACTGAGGTTCTAAAAAAGAGTGAACAGCAAACAAAAAAATACGAAAGGAAACAAAAAAACATGTATTAGACCAACCCAACCCAACCCAACCTATTTGGAGAATGACACGCTTGAGTAGGATATCGGTGTACAGCAGGATCAGAGTCGTCAGAACCAGCCAGAGGATAAGCAGGAGGAGAAGATGAAACAAGCTTAGGAGAAACTGTAGAGATGTACTCATCAGACTGGACCTCAGAAGGAAACGGATCAATATGAACCAAATCCTTTTTGGAAATTGGGGCGGTAAAAGGAGGAAGCTGAAAACAAGGTAGACGTTCAAGAAAGGTAACATGGCGGGAGACATAAAGACGACGGGAAACAGGGTCATAATAGCGATTACCTTTCTAAGTGAGACTATAACCCAAAAAGACACATAAGACAGACCGGGCACTAAGTTTGGTCCTATCTTTACGGGGTAAAAGGACAAAACAAGCAGACCCAAACACACGAAGGAGAGAGTAATTGGGAAGTTGAGAAAACAGAGCCTCATAAGGAGACCGACCAGAAAGAAGGGGGGTAAGCATACGGTTGAGAAGAAAAGTAGCAGTAAGAACTGCCTCACCCTAAAACGGAACCAGAACAGAGGCAGAAAGAAGAAGAGACCTAGCTGTCTTAAGGAGATGACGGTGTTTACGCTCAGCTCGACCATTTTGGACTAGTGTATCAGTACACGAAGTTTAGTGAATGGTACCCAATTTGGCCAAATATTCACAGAATTCAGTTTTAAGGTATTCCCTGCCCAAGTCTAACCGCAATAATTTAATAGTAGACCCAAATTGTGTAGTGACCATAGACTGAAAAGTACGGTATATCTAGTAGAAGTCAGACCTATGAGTCATAAGATAAACCGATGTGTAACGAGTGCAGTCATCAACAAATGACACATAATAGGCAAAACCACCTTTGATGAGAACAGGAGAAGGGCCCCAAACATCAGTATAAACTAAAGAAAATAGTGTACCAGATATAGAAGTACTTTTACGAAAAGGTAAGGCTATTATTTTGGCAAGTTTACAATCCTGACATTCAGTAAGTTCACTAGGAGAAACTTTACCCAATATACCTGACTGAGCTAAAGACTGTACGCGGTCAGCAGACAAGTGCCCTAATCTAGAATGCCACAAGTAAAAAGGACTGGACAAAGAATCTAACTGAAAAGAGGAAAAAACGGTGGGAGAGGTCGTCATAAGCAGATACAAGCTCTCCACCACATAGAGGTCTCCAACTCTATGGCCAGTCCCAATTTGTTGCTTGGACATCCGATCCTGCACAGAACAGATAGAAAAAGAAAAGATAACATCAAAACTGGAGACATCAAGCTAACTGACAGATAATAAACTGACAGATAACTAAAGAACATAAAGGACAGATGGAATAGAGACAATAGACATAGCAGACGGTAAGATAGACCCAACAGATATAACAGACATACCAAACCCATTAGCAGCATTAACAGTAATAGGAGAGGAAGGGAAGTACAATTTTGAAGTAAGAAGGGATGGGGAGTCATATGATTAGAGGCACCAGAGTAAAAAATCTAGACAAACGAAGAGATACCTGAAGAAGTCCCAAGCAAACCTGAATGAAGAAAGAAAACAATAGAGGCAGACGGGGATGGTTGTGAGGTAGACAGTGTATGCTGAAACTGACTAATCTAAACACTCAAGGAAGCCAAGTCAGGATCAGGAGCTGGAATAGATACAGTAGAATCGCTGAGAGCCTGAAAATTACTCGAAGAAGAAGGACAAAACTGGGTCCGAGACTGCTGAGAAGACGAGCCAGACAGACATCCCTTCTTGGGACAGTGATACTTCCAATGACCCATCTGATAGCAGAAGGCACACTCATCTGATGCCAATGGCTCTTTCTTGGGCTTTGCAGAAGGCTGAAGTTAATGGATATCCAACATCGTAATGATCCAAAGCTAGAACATTGATGGGTTAATAATATAACAAGCTAGAAAACTGATTGTAATATCCAGAAACAATACTAGATAGGTCAATAATATAATAAGCTAAGAGACCAAATACACAGATAATCCAAACCCAACTTACAGAGAGAGAACCAGCGTATCAAAACCAGCAAAGGAGATTCGCCAAGCAAAACCAAACCAGAAAGCAAGAAAACTTCACAATACGAAGCTGAGCCAGCGAATGGTTGTGCGAAATCTACTCCAGCGAGAGAGAAGAAGACCTTGTGACCCAAATTGAGAGACAGAAAAACCCCTCATACAACTGAACAAGCCAAACAAAGCCCTCGTACGAACTACTGAAGCAGAGGAAGATGTCATCGGTCTTCTCGAGTCAAAAAGGTCACGATTCGAACTCAGACGGATTGCAATGAACCAAATGGGTCAACAACCAGAAGACTAGAAAGAGAGACGAACTGGGTCTTTTCGAATCTGATGTTTTGCGATCGAAATATCACAACTCGAACTCAAATGGGTCTCATAACTCGAACAAAGCAGAGGATGGACTTGATGATGACCAGATAACTCCGAATAGATTCGAAACTAGAAATCAGACCAGAGAGGATTTCGGGATGGCTGCTAAGATTTTTGACAAAGCTCTGATACTATGTAAGATTCCTAAAAGTTTTTCTGTATATTCAATTGTGTGTTAATACAAAGATTACAACTAATATATATAACAATCCTAACCCTAATCTGAAATAAGAAATACAATCAATCTAATATTCACAATCAATCTAAAATACACAATTTCATAATTAATATAATATTCTCACAATCGCACCCAGGCATTGATGCGGCGCCCCTTGCTTACTTTTCAAAACACTCGAAGGTAGGCGCAACACATCACTTAAGGGGAGCGACCTAACATTTAATTGATTCAAAGTAGAATTTATTTTCATAAAGGATCTGAGCGGCTTTTTACGTGTTGGCTGTCAATTTTTTCATCTTTATTATGCTTTTTAATTCTGAGTCAAATTTTTTTTTTAAATTTTTTTTTTTTTTACTTTTTATGTCCGTCTAGAGTAGATGATTCTAAAAATTAAAAAAGTCCACAAAACACAAAGGGTCAATTTTGTTGATAAAGCCTATAATGGACTTTCTCAAAACAAAAAAACAAAAAAAAAAAAAATCCATTTTTAAAAATTGTTAGGGCCATCTAATCTAGATGGCCTAGAAAGTAAAACAATTTGACTGACTCAATTGAAAAAGGTTCACTAAAGACCCCCCCAAAAAAAAAAATTAAATTAAATAAGGCAGCTTAAAAAGTGTTATGGATCCCTTTGCACTTCATGAGCTCTTGCCAACCTCTCTCAGACACGTCTTCTGCAAATTTCACGGCATTTCTAAAAAGTAAAAAGTTCACAATATATTTTGGTGATGAATAATTTACCTGCAGTAACAAGTTGATTGGAGCGAGCTTTGAAATGAAGGAACTGCATGACTTGGATATTCAATGCAAAAGGAAGGTATTTAGGGAGAGTAGAGGACCCCACCACCGCAAAATTGGCACCATTTGTGAACGTGGTTCCCAGTGAGTCTAGGTATGGCCTCAAAAAGCTCGTGTTCACGCTTTGGCCTGCACAATTAAATATTATTTATCTATAACAAAACACAATAACAGTAATACTTATAATACAACTTAAATATATATATTTAAACCTCAGGTGATATCTCTTTAGACAAGAGAGAACACCAAATGTCATGGCCCAACACTTCAGATTCCTCTTCTTTAATTCCCTACTCTTTAATTTTCTAGGGAAAAAATGGGGTAATCGACACATAAGAGTCAAAGCAGACCCAACACAACAGAGCCATGGCAACTCTGGGAGAGAAGCAAACAACGATATTGACGATCACAAGTTGTTTCTTTTCACTGAGAAATAGTAAGGTCTAATTCCTTTTCACCGCGCATTTGTATCTCCACATTTTTTGCTAAATTTGTAATATTTAATAAATCAAAAACAACTACCAACTTACAACAAATAAAACTGTAATTGTAATCTATATATTATATAAGGAAAATGAGTTTTTAGTGAGAAGTCTTGTAAGAGTTTCAATATCTCATACTAATTTTTTTAATTTTAAATAATTAAGAAAATCTACATTAACTAACTTTTATTTCATAATCCCATATTGAGAAAAGAAGGAAAAAAATGAGTTGTTTTACTCATATAAAGTAGGGGTGGGCGCGGTTCGGTTGCGGCCATAAAACCTCCAATCCGCCATCCGTCCGCCATATTGGCGGATTGGAGAAAATCAATCCGCATTCGTCCGCCAATCCGGCGGATGTGGATTGAGCGGATTGGCGGTTTGGCGGATGGATGCGAATTGGTTTAGCGGTTTAAGATTTTATAAATTTTCAACATAATTAAACTTGTGCACTTTCTCAAAAAAAAATAAAATAAAATAAAAATTATTACAGTCAATAACTTAAAAAACTATTACAATCACTGTATATCTCATCCAAAAAAAGAAAGTTTGAAACTTTAGAATATCACAATCACTACATGGCTCATCCACATATTACAATCACAGCATGATTTATTCACATAAAGTATTACAATCTGTGATTCTTAAAATATAATAACAATTCAAACTACCAAAACCATGAATAAGACAGTAGTAGAAATTGTATATCTCTGTATTGTTACATTTATATATATTTTTGAAAATAAAAACCAACCAGCATATATCATATTTTCTATTTATTATTTTTAGAGTTAAATTTAAAAACCAAAAAATATAGATAAATAATACATTTATTTTTTCAATTCAAAAAATATATTCAAGTTGAAAACTTTTTTTCAACAGAATATTTAAACTATTTTTCAATTGAAAACACAAACAAAATATTTAAACAAATTGAAAACATAAAGTCTTATAAATTATTAGGAGTGCTCGCGGTTTGGCGATTCGGTTGCGGCCAAAGGAAGCTCAAATCCGCCATCCGTCCGCCAAATTGACGGATTGGAGAAAATCAATCCGCAACCGTCCGCTCATCATCACGCATCCGTCCAAAATGCGGCGGATCGGTTCGGTTCGGTTGGTTTTGGCGGATCGGTATATCCGCTGCTCACCCCTAATATAAAGTAAATCTTATACTTTCATCCCATTTAGTGAAGAGCCTTGTGAGAGTTTCAATATCTCATACTAATTTTCTTGATTTTAAACAATTAAGAAAATCTACATTGGCTAACTTTTATTTAATAATCTCACATTAGGGAAAAAAAAAAAATGAGTTGTTTTACTCACATAAAATGAATATTAAACTCTCATCCCATTTAATATTGCAATGTTGTGTATATTTCAATTTTAGAAGTTTTAATTAATTAATTATGACGTAGCCGATTAGGCTAAATCATTTTTTATTTGATTGATTCGTTGGTTTAACCGCGATTTTAGCGATTTTATCAAAATATATTAATTAAATTCAAAATAAACTAATTTATATAAGTAAAAGGAAATTTTTAGTGATAAACCCTATGATTAATATCCCAAACTCATTTTTTTAATTTTCTTAATTTTAAACAATTAAAAAATTTTCCATTGGCTAGTTTCCATTTAACTTTTATTTTATAATCTCACATAGACGTTTTGATTTTAAAAATAATTTTGTATAAGATTTGTAAACTCTCATAATATTTAACTTTAAAATAATTACAACCCCACGTTGAGAAAAGAAAAAAAAAAGTGAGTTTTTTCACTTATATAAAATGAATCTTATAAAAGGGTTTTGAGGGAGAAACTTTCTAGAAGTTCCAAATCCTCATTCTAAAATTATTAAATTTTCTTAATTTAAAAAAATTAAGAAAAAAATTAAAAAAATTTCCATTGGCTAGCTTCCATTTACCTTTTATTTTACAATCCCATATCGAGGAAAAAAAAGAAGCAATAAATCGTTTCATTTACATAAATTGAATCTTATGCTCCAATTTATATAAATTATTGAATTTTCTTAATTTTAAACAATTAAGAAAATCCTCATTGCCTAACTTCCATTTAACCTTTATTTTACAATCCCACATTGGGAAAATAAAGAAAAAATGAATTGTTTCATTTATATAAAGTGAATTTTATACTCCCATTTATATAAGCATAATGAGATTTTTAGTGAAAAACCCTACCTTCAATACCAATTTTTTTTTTTTTTTTTATTTTCTTAATTTTAAACAATTAAGAAAATTTACATTGCTTAGCTTCCATTTAACTTTTATTTTACAATCCGACAAAAAGGTTTTAATTTTAAAAATAATTTTGTATGAGATTTGAAACTCTCATAATATTTAACTTTAAAATAATAACAATCCCACATCGAGGGAGGGAAAAAAGTAAATTGTTTCACTTATATAAAAGTGAATCTTATACTCTCATTTAATATTATAGTATTGTGCACGTTTCAGTTCAAGATGGTTTAAATTTTAAAATAAAATTTAAAAGTTCTAATAATTAATTTTGTTGTAAATTGGTAAATTAAGATTGACCATATTAAAAATTAAATGACTAAGATTGTTTAATTAGAAATGAATTTATCGTCTAAACAAGTGTTAACTTTTATTTTACAATCCTACATCAGGAAAAGGAAAAAAAAAAAATGAGTTGTTTTATTATATAAACCTCATGCTCCCATTTAATGTTGTAGTGTTATGTATGTTTTAGTTCAAGATAGTTTAAATTTTAAAATTAAAATAAAATTTAAAAGTTTTAATGAATTAATTTTTGTGTAAATTGGTTGGTCCTTTGACCTAACTGATAGGATGAATCGTTTTCGGTTTGACTGTAACTGCAATTTTAGCGATTTTATCAAATATATTGGTTATATTGTTTGATTCGAAATAAATTAAGATTTACCTAATTAAAGATAAAATGGCTAAGATTGCTTGATTCGAAATAAATTTATCGCCCAAACCATTGTTAACTTTTAAACAATAAAGAAAATCCTCATTAGCTAACTTTAATTTAACTTTTATTTTATAATCTCACATCAAGAAAAAATGAATTATTTCATTTAAATAAAGTGAATCCTATTCTCCCATTTATCTAAGCAAAAGGAGATCTTTAGTGAGAAACTTTATGATCAAATATCTCATACTATTTTTTTTTTATTTTCTTAATTTTAAACAATTAAGAAATCTCCATTGGCTAACTTCTATTTAACTTTTATTTTACAATCCCACAAAGAAGTTCTGATTTTAAAAATAATTTTGTGTGAGATTTTGAAACTCACATTAGATCTTTCCCTAAAAGTATTCTTTTATAAAATATATAGATATATCAATAATCTCAATATCACTCTTACTGCTCCTTAATACAAAAATTATGAGATAATTATGATAATTTTAAATTTGTATTTAAAATTTATAAATTATGAGATAGATTATTATAATTTTAAATTTATATAGTGTTGATTTTAAATTTAAATTAATAAATTGTTTTCTATATTTAGTGACAGTTTAAATTTTATTAAAATAACTTAAAAATTTTAATTAATTAATTTTTGTGCAAGCTGGTTGATTTTTTGACCTAACTAATTTAGCCAAACCGTTTTTTGTTTGAATGATTTGCTGGTTTAATCGTGATTTTAATGGTTTTACATGTTACGATGTTTCTTTCTTACTCATTAAGTTTTTAAAATTTCTTTAATTATTTTCCTTTCAAAAACCAATATGATTATTTTTTTAAATTTAAATATTTTTATTCTAAAATAGTGAAATATTATAAATATTGTCATTTTTTATAACAAAGCATAGTTTTAATTATTAATTGTCAATACAACAATTTTAATCTATCTATACTATATATTATAGTAAATAAACATTTGAAACAAAACCCTTAAATTTATACATAAAATTTTATTTAAGAGAGACAAAATATAAAAAAATTAAATATAATTATCATATTTTTAATAAATAATATATTATTTTATCTCATGCATAGCACAGGTGATATGCTAATATCTACTAAATCAAAAACATCAAACAACAACATATAAATCAAGCACCAACAACAAATAACATGAAAATTGCGTAACTTTGTTGCAAAAACTTAAGTGATCGTTTTATCATTTTTTTTGTACATGGGAGGCTGTAGCTTAGGAGAGGAGTCAGACATTTGAGCTCTTAGTGAGGTGCAAATATCCCAACCAACTGAATTAGTTCTAGTTAGTCTTTCTTTTTTCTTTTTTCCTTTTTCTTTTTAAATCTTATTTTTACATTCAGAAGTTCATAGACTTTAAAGATTTTTGCATTCAAAAGTCCAAAGCTTTGTAAACCAGCAACTCCAGTTCATGCCCTGCTATCATTGAATTCCATGTAATTACATCTTAAACTCTGTTTGATCAAACAAATGATGGTTCTGATGAATAAAAATCCCCGATTTCATATAGCCATTAATCATGGCATTCCAAGGTACTAAATTCCTATCAAATACCTTTCTTGCGTCATCAACCTTAACACTTTTCAAGAACCCATCAATCAACAGAGTCCATGAAAAATGTCCCTTTCAAGCATTTTCAATGCAAGTTCAATTTCCCCACATCTTGCATGTCCATCCATCAAAGAATTCCAAGAAACTACATTTCTCTCCTCCATTCCATCAAACACCTTCTGAGTCAAATTAATTTCATCACATTTACATTACATGCTAACCAAACTACTCTGCAAGTATAAGTCCAATCCAAACATAATTTTCAACACCAATCCAACCCATACAATGTGGGGCACAGGTAACACCCCTAGTCAGTAGTTAAGTCATAATTAACAAGAAGTCCACATTACTAACGGATAAAATTTTATCCTGTTACCATATAAGCCGTATGATATTCTAGGCCAATCTAGACACGAAAGAGAGATCTAGGCGATCGAAGGCACTAATACTATAAATATACATCAACCTAGGAGACTCAGGTATACAATGATATGATACGCAATTCAATACTCACAAAGAGTTACATTATTTCATTCAATGATTATGCTGACTTAAGCATTGGCGCATTTTCCTCCTGACAACCGAGTGAAACTTATGGTGTATTATTTTAAAGGACACAAGGGTGTACATGTTAGAACAATCTTCTGTGTAAATGAAATAAATAGAAACAAAGTTAAACAAAATAAAATAAAATTTACTGAATTTATTTTGTTGAACCGAATTTAAAAATCAAAAGACCAAGTCGAGTGTGTGACACTCTATCCTTAAGATAGATTCGCCCCGCTACGGTACTTACGGTTGAGTGGCGTCTATCTCCCAGGATACAATGATCTTAACCAATTTGTAGTAGCACTCCAAAACAAATTGTTCGGCAAACCAAACCTGTGTTCTAACTCTCTAAATATTTATTCTAAAACTAAAATGAAGAATAATGCAAAAGAGAAAATTTCTAGACAGCAGTATATAAGATGCAGACTGTTTTTTCGAATGTTTCTCAGTGTAAAGATTGCTGAAAAATAATCTCTATTTATAGGCAACAAAGTGACAGTTGGAATAGTCCGAACAGGTACAAAAAATTAAATCAACAGATGCACTTTTTAATTCAAACAATTCTTCTGACCATTTGTTTGGAACAAATTTTCAAACCTTTTGTTTTGAAAAATGTATCCGCTGCAAACAAATATTCAAACTATTTGAAAAGTGCCGTAAGTGACAAACAAAGGAACTGTTTGGACCTTTATTATTTAAACTATTTAAAATATATATATATATTAAACTATTTGAATATATATATATGTTAAACTATTGAAATAGTTTAATAAATAAAGGAAGAGGTACAAACTTTAAGAAACCACTTAGGAACTTAAAATTTAAATTTAGAATTAAATTAAATTCCCACAATTACAAACTTTAGGAAACCATTTAGGAACCCAAAATTTAAATTTAGAATTAAATTAAATTCCCACAATAATTTTTATTGAAAAAATTCAAAAGAATTTTATCTAAAAAATTAATGTTAGACCTGAAAACGACGTCAACTTCCCATTCACTCATAAATGGTTTTGACGTTCCGTCTTCACCGTGTGACTTGCCACGTGGCAAGGAACACGTCACCTCTTCGGATCCACCCCAAAAGACGTTTGGGACCCACTCAATTTTGGGCTCAAAGTTAGCCCAAAATATGCCTATATAAACCAATTTTTTTCCAACAATCCCCCACATGAATGGAATTTGACGGAGAGAAAATGCAACAACATAATCTAATTACAGAGAGTACAGAAATTGGAAATATTCTGCAAAGGATAAGTAGCTTTTGGCTTTGAACCTTCTCTTGTGAGACACTATCGGATTTACTAGCTAACTAGTGAACATGATGTCTTGAATTGTTCAGCCGTTTGTGTAAACCAAGACAATAGAACTCACACAGTATATCCCCAGACACAGTTTAGTTCTCACTATTGTGTTCATTTTGGCCCTGAACAACCTGGTCTTTCATAAGTGCTCCAGAGAATTGTAGCCCTTCACAAATCTCATAGAACCAGCCCAGTTCATACTCATATAGGTGATTATTATGAAGAGTACCTTGCTATACTCCACTAGGTGTACCTAGATATAAGAATCATTAAAAGTTTTACTTAACCTAAAACGCTATAGACATCACTATTTCATCATAGAAATGGGTAGGAGTTAGACTCTCTAGTGATCCTTCTGAGTCATTCACAACTCAGTTGTCCCTTTGAACCTAAATCTTGGGATCTCCAGTCAACTAGGTTGGGTTGCTGTTGTGGTAACTCTTATTTAATAGGCTTTAGTCCCATTCCCCTCAATGAATTCTCAACTAGCTCTCTTGCTAACCCTTTGGTTAGTGGATCCGCTATGTTGTCTTTAGACTTCACATAATCAATAGAAATAATTCCATTAGAGAATAGTTGTCTTACTACGATTATGTCGATTTACTTAATATGTCGAGACTTACCGTTATACATATGACTCTATGCTCTACCTATTGCAGATTGACTATCGCAATGTATGCATATAGCAAGTACCGGTTTTGGCCATATTGAAATATCTTCAAGGAAGTGGCGAAGTCATTCTGCTTCTTCCCATGCTTTGTCTAAAGTTATGAATTTTGATTTCATAGTAGACCTAGCAATACAAGTCTATTTGGAAGATTTCCAAGATACAGCCGCACCACCAAGAGTAAAGACATATTCACTGGTGGACTTTGAGTCTCTAGCATCCGATATCCAATTTGCATCACAATATCCTTCAAGTACTGTTGGATATCTAGCAAAATTCAGCCTAATGTTACGAGTAAATCAAAGACATCTTAGAACCCTTATAATTACTTTCTAGTGTTCCACTCCTGGATTACTCGTATATCTACTTAATTTACTTACTGCATAAGTTATATCTGGGCGAGTGCAGTTCATCAAGTACATTAAGCTTTCAATAATTTGGGCATACTCTAATTGAGAAATACTTTCCTGTATATTCTTAGAAAGATACAAATTAACATCTACAGGTGTTCTAGCAAGATGATCATCATCTTTGCTGAATTTGTCAAATATTTTCTCAATGTAATGAGATTGTGACAAAGCATATCCTTCTGATGTTTTGGTAATTTTCATACCAAGAATTACATCAGCAATGCCCATGTCCTTCATGTCAAAATGTTTATTCAACATTTTCTTGGTAGTTTTAATCATATCATTATTACTACCAATGATGAGCATATCATCTACATAAAGACATACAATGACATAACCTTTGTTTGTGTTTTTAATATAAACACATTTGTCGCACTCATTAATTTTAAATTCATTTGACATCATTGCCTTGTCAAATTTCTCATGCCATTGCTTTGGCGCTTGTTTTAAACCATATAATGATTTAACCAATTTACACACTTTCTTTTTTTTTCCTGAAACAAAAAACCTTCTGATTGTTCCATGTAAATTTCTTCATTTAACTCACCATTTAAGAAAGCAGTTTTCACATCCATTTGATGAATTTCTAGATTGTATAGAGCTACAATGGCGATTAGTATTCTAATGGATGTTATTCTAGTAACCAGTGAGTATGTGTCAAAATAATCAAGGCCTTCTTTTTGTCTAAATCCTTTGACCACAAGTATTGTCTTGTATTTGTCAATTGATCCATCCGCTTTCATTTTCCTTTTGAAAATCCACTTGTACCCAAGAAGTTTACAACTTGGTGGCAAGCACACTAATTCCCAAGTGTAATTTTGCAAGATGGATTCAACTTCACTGTTGACAGCTTCTTTTCATAAAGGAGCTTCAGGACTGGACATAGCCTCTTTAAAAGTTAAAGGCTCATTTTCTAACAAATATATTAGAAAATCTGGACCAAAAGATTTTGAAGTTCTAGCACGTTTACTACGCCTAAATTCCTCTACCTTATTTTGATCTAACTCTTGTTCTTGATCATATTCTTGATTATGACTAGTAATAACATTATGAGATCTTTTATTGTTACTAGTCTCTTGTCCAGTCTTATTTGGAAATACATGTTCAAAGAAAGATGCATTCCGAGATTCAATAATAGTATTTACATACATTTCGGAATGTTCTAATTTATGAATCAAAAACCGATATGCATTACTATTCTTGGCATAACCAATGAAAATGCAATTAATGGTCTTAGGACCTATCTTAGTCTTTTTAGGACTAGAAATAGCCACTTTAGTCAAACACCCCCACACTTTTAAGTAATTGTAGGATGGTACTCTACCATGCCACATTTCATAAGGTGTTTGATTCACTTTCTTTTGAGGTACATTTCAGAATATTATTTTCTTAAAAAATTGGTTTATATAGGCATATTTTGGGCCAACTTTAAATCCAAAATTGAGTGGGCCCCAAACGTCTTTTGGGGTGGGTCCGAAGAGATGATGTGTTCCTTGCCGCGTGGCAAGTCACACGGTGAAGACGGAACGTCAAAACCGTTTATGAGTGAATGGGAAGTTGACGTCGTTTTCGGGTCTAACATTAATTTTTTAGATAAAATTCTTTTGAATTTTTTCAATAAAAATTATTGTGGGAATTTAATTTAATTCTAAAGTTTGTACCTCTTCCTTTATTTATTAAACTATTTCAATAGTTTAATATATATATATATTCAAATAGTTTAATATATATATTTTAAATAGTTTAAATAATAAAGGTCCAAACAGTTCCTTTGTTTGTCACCTACGGCACTTTTCAAATAGTTTGAATATTTGCTTGCAACGGATACATTTTTCAAAACAAAATGTTTGAAAATTTGTTCCAAACAAACGGTCAGAAGAATTGTTTGAATTAAAAAGTGCATCTGTTCATTCAATTTGTTGTACCTGTTCGGACTATTCACTACAACAAAAAGCATTTTTTGCGACGTTTTTTAGCAACCAAATTTAATTTCGTTGCCAATTGTATGTTTTTGGCGACAATATACATGTTGGTCGCCAAAAAATAGACCATTAGCAACAAATATCTCAATTAAATGTCAAAAAAATGGTTGGCGCCAATTTAATTTTTTTTAAGGAGCGCTAAAAAGTTTTGGCGACGAAATTAATATATGGCGACGAAACTGTTTGTCACCAATTTGGGACTTTTTGGCGACGGAATTAAACTAGTCGCTGAAAGGTGAATGATATTTACGGCAACATAATTATCTTCGTCGCCAATAAATTTCTTCTCAAAACGACGTCGTTTTGCATCTGTCCTTTTTTTATTTATTTTTTTAATGACCTTTAGGTGAATAAACCAGATTGACCTAAGGCTTCTTCGTCTTCTCATTCCACAAGCTGAAGCGGCGCAACAGAAGAGAAATAGGTATGTCTTCTCTCCCTCTTCTTCGTCTCTCTTTCCTTCTCCCTCTCCTTCTCCCTCTCACTCTCACTCTCTCACACTGTCTCATCTTCCTCTCTTTCTTGTTCGGCATCAATTTTTGGACTGATATATTCTAATTTTTGGACTGATTTTGGAACTGATTTTCGGGACTGGTATATTCTGAATTTCGGACTGATTTTGGAATTGATTTTGTATATAGCAAGATGGAGCGGCCATGGTGGCTGTGATTTAGGGGATCGCGGAGGTCGAAACGGCGTTGAATCAGTGAGCAGCAAAGCAATGGCTTCGAAGCTCCATTCTATCTTCTCTACGCTTCTTTTGCTTTTCACTCTATCTGGTTCGTCTTCTATACTCTCTCAATCAATGCTGATTTCAATTGCCTTCGTCTTTTTTTCTCGTTCTGTTTGGTTGACTAGAAATCCAGTAGGAAAATTTTGAATCTTTTCGATACAATCGAAGTCTTAAGTAGCTGTGTCTATTATGCTTATTAGTTTGGTGGATTTTTGTTTTTTTTATTTGTTTATCAGCATTGAGATATGAAAGATTCATTGCTTTGATTTGTGTTCTTTTGATGCGTATTCGTAAAATTCTCTAATTCTAATTTTTTGATATCTCATTGTCAGGGAGACTAGGAAAGTGAAACTTTCAATTATATAGAGTAGGAGTTTGTATTTTTGAGATTCTTTGTTGTAATTAATGATATAACTTGCATTTTATCATCTTTGAGAAATGTTTTCTTGATAATCAATGACATGGCATCATCTCTAAAGCTATTACCCCCTCATAAAAATATTATTGTATTCTTGGCTCCCACTGTTTACCTTGTTCACCAGGCATGTTCCTTTTCAAAGTCCTTCCAATGTCTACTCTTTAAGTATGTGTCTTTAATTTGGGCAAAATAGTTGTATTCACCTTTTGCTTTGTCCTCTTTTTTAAAATTATGGATTGAGATTACCTAATTAAATGTGGTTTTATTTAAGAACAAGTCTTTCTATGCATTGTAGCAATTTGAAGTTATGAAGGTTCACACAAATCTTCAAGTGGAAGAATACTATGGAGCCAAGGGGGTGGATGAGTGGAATGCTAAGTCCTGGGAAAAGGAAATTAATGACCATGATGTGAGTTGGATTCTTCAACACCTCCTCATGTTATTTCTTTTATCTACATTCATATAACTCTCTTTGCATGGACCCATCATTTATCCTCTTCTTTTTCCTTTTTTTTTTTTTCCTTGGTTTTCTTTTGATTTATTAATGTAAGAATCCTACTATAAGCTGCCTTTAGTTTAATGGATTTATTATGTCATAATAGACAATATATCTTGCTTATTATGTCATAATAGACAATATACACTATAACATCTATTATGTATAGTAGTTGTTTAGTTCGGGTGTCGACCCTTAGAAAGGCTGAGTTATTTAATGACTGGTTCTCACATTAACTTAGAAGAAAAGTGATTGTTGATTCTAATCCAATATACTAAAACTAACACTATGTTTGGTTGGGGGATTTGGGAAGGTATGCTTTGTATGCTTTTATAGTTTAGAGGATAAAGCGATACTTCTCAATAGTTTAAGGGGTCCATTTGTACGCTTTTAAAGTTCAGATGGTCCAAGTAATGTTTTTCAATAGTTTGGGGGTCTCCATATAAATAACCGTAGTAAAAACCTGCTTTTAAATATCATACGACATCATTTCTTCTTGAGATTGCCCTTTACTATTGAAACTTTACTTCTGATGTCTAAGTGCCACCATAAGGCTAAAAAATTAGTTGATGCTTATAAGTCCGTATGGTGATACCAGTAGGAAACACCACTTGCATTTGATTCAGAAGTTTCAATTAAAATTATTTTGGAAGTAATACTATTGTTGACTGCATAGCTTTTTACTCCGCTGTTTCTAAAATCTAATGCGTATTGTTTACATGCTTAATGCACAGTTATAAATGACTATGATTATGTATTTATGAAAATGGTCTTGTGGCCCATAATATGACGGAAGCTCATTGGGACCCAGGTATTGTGTAAATCTATAATAGAATCTTTTACCTCAGGTCCAACATTCAAAAAAAACTTCATAAAAATTTGTTGAAAATGATTCACACTGTCCTTATGAACAACCAAGGTCTTCGATATTTCAGAATCAATGGTAGGACTTGCATAGGAGGCTTGAAATTTGACTTTCCAATTTGGCCTCTTAAATGCCTAGGAGGCTATAACCCTTGAACGATGCCTTGATACAACAGATTCTTTAGGGAGTACCAAAAGAGGAAGAAAAAAATAAAATAATACATTTGAGAACTTTAGATTAAAGTACAGAGAGTAGAAATCTGGTAAAATAATGTTTTAATGTCAGAAGATAAAGTCTAGATTGAAACAGAGAACGTTATATTCTCAAATATGTTTCAGACAAAGGGAAAATATAGCACCATAAAAAGTATTTGATATACATTCAAATATGTGTTTCCTCATATTTTAACTTTTTTTCAATATCTAATAAATCTGCCAATTCATCCCCTAAATAGCTTAAAATTCTTAATCACTGGACCATAGTATTAATATTTTTTACAGAAGCTTATAGCTGCTTCCGGCCATAGTCTTAATCACTGTTATATTTTTCATTTTCCTTCTTTTGTTTATTGATGATCATTTTTTACTTGATGGGTTTTCTCTGCAGAGCTTGAAAACATATCTTGGAGATGAAAAACTCAAAGTAAGACTGTTCTCCTGCTCTTTGCAAATATTCTTGATATATATATGTATTCATAATTGGTCTTTAAATAGGATATGTAAATATATGGTCTTGAAATAGGAAATTTAAATATATACATATATGCACACACATATATTCATATATTGGGCAGAAGAAATTACTAAGCAAAGTGCGTGATTCTTAAAATTATCAATCTACAAGAAACCAATGGGCCATGAAATTAGGAAACCAAGGATTATCTAATGACACCATTTTCTTACAGTATTAAGGGTAGACTTAGAAACAATAAAATATGCCCCCATCTCTGGCATTCAGTAAGATTGGTGATATTTATTTATTGTATAGTTGAAAAATAGCGGGAGAGCGAGATTATTTCTTCAGGTTAATTTAGGTATTGAATGTTCTTCAGATTGCAGGCTTGCAACCATTGGATGGTAGTGATGGGGATCAAGGAGGAGAAGAGGCCTTCACACATATTTCAAGCAACGGAGGCGTCAACCAAAAACTAGTTTGAATTATTAGGAATTCTAGTTTCAATAGGATTTTATTTATATTTCATTATATTTTTTATGTTTTGTTTACTTATTGGACAGTGACTAGGTGCATATATGCAAGGCATGGTTTGCTTTTTTTAGGGCACAATTGTTAATTGAAAGTTTTCAGGCTTAGTGTTTTTGGTGTGTATGCTGGGGCTCAGCTTGTATGAGGCTGATTCTGCCTCTTTGTCAATCAGCCAAACTGTGCATAGCTCAAACACAGCATAGATGTTTGTTTTCATTACTATGAGTTTGATTAGTTTACCAATCAGTTGATTTAGCTTCCATTCAGTTGTGAAACTGCCCATGCCCCCTTGAGATACCAACCCAATGAGTTTGATTACTTGTCCTTTGGATTCATTTTCTCATTTCAAGTTTAACATTTCTTTTTCTTCTCTGCATTGTCCTTTCTTTCAGAATGTGCCCCCTGCAATACTTCTTAGGTTCTTGCGGGAGCACAGGTAAGGACTGGTGGTCATAGAGAATGGAAGGTTTGCTAATTCTCGAAGGTGTGACGACTAAGTAACCTGTCAGGTATGGTGATTTCCTGTTGGAATTTTTCAATAAGGCAGTCTTTTGGGCCAGATTTGTGTCTATCTTGACTCTGTTCCCAGATAAGTTAGCAAAGTCTTTCCTATCTTTCTTCTCTATGGCTGTGACAGAAACTTGTAGGATAAATACTTGAATTTTGTTGAAGATGATATTTTCATCCTTCAGATGTAGTTATGTTAAGTAGTTGAAACTCTCATAGAAATTCCACTGATGAAGATATTTTTTATTGTGTTCATTATTTATTCAATCTTGAGCATATGTTCTGTATACTTCTATGACAAAGTTGGCATGGATGAGAATGCTGTTGGCACCTGTGCTGAAGTCATATTTGCTCCTATTGATGCCTCTTTTGCTGATGATGCACCTCTTTTGCCTTCTGGTTTTCGCATCATTCCTCTTGCTGCTCTCAACATTGTTTCTCATTTTCAAAAAATTTTTATAATTTTTTTTGAAATTCAGCTTGTTTGCAGACTATTTAAAAAGATTTATGTATTTATTTATTTTTTATTTGCTTCAGATTGCTTAGATGGACTAAAAGAGTTGGCTGATCCATCTTTAGAACAATTAGAGATTTGGATTTTTTTTCAGAACTAATATCTTCTTCATACATTGCTCTCGTGATGTTAGTGTTTCCATTTGTATGGTTTATTGTGGTACTAGTAGCAAATGGTTTCAAGTTGCAGTGGAGCATGACTTTGATAGCCCTTTGTCCTTACTAGGGTAATGAAATGTTTTGTAAAATTGAAAACAAGATATAGTGAAGTATGGTAGTCTATTTTACATTGTATTAGTGTTCTCAGTTGAAAAGCCAGTGAAAGCAAAATTTGGGAACTTTGCATACTCTTGTCATATGTCAAATCAAGAAGAATTTTCTGAATTTTTTGTTGGTTAGTGATAGAATACCTAATTTTTTAATTCCCATGCAAGGAATTGTAGCATTTGGTCTTGTTTGGAACTTCAAATAAAAGTTTCTATTCTTGCCTCGTGACATATATTTGTATTTTCTCTTGACAGATGCTACTTGGGAGTAGAGCTACTCAAGCCTGGCATTGAAGGAAGTGAGTCCACCCTTAAAACACTCTGGCACCACTCAGATGCTATTATGTGCTGCTCGTTAAAGGTGGTGTTTTTTTTTTCATCTCTCTCTCTCTCATTTATGATTCTTGAGTTGTCTTCCTCTGCTATTATTGTTTGATTATTAGTTGCAGGTTCATGCTAATTTTGTTATTAAATTTTTTTTAAGTTATTGATATTCCAAAAAGCTGAGAGATAGGTATTCACCATGGTTTAATAAACCATAGTTTAGTGTATTCATGATTAAAAAAGTGCACCTAGTTTACTTCCCATTGGATGCTTGGATGGGGTCTGGGAGGCATAGATTGGGTACAAACCTAACCTTTGGTATTATTTGTACAAAAGTGGCCGTCCTTTGGTTTCAAACCCACAACCTCAAGGTGTAACAATCCGTCAATGAGGTATTTGAAAAGTTTGACTTGTTTTCTTCCAAGGAATTCTTGATGTACAGGGTCCATATTAGACTTGTAGGAACAAACGGGACCTCTATTGGATCTTCGGTTAGAAAATTAGAAGGAAAATTGTAATACACAAAACTTAAAAGGCTCGTTCAGGAGTTGAAATTGCGAAATGACAACCGAAACCACCAAAACTTGGCACGGACAGCTTGTTCAAACCTAAATAGACTTGTAGGAACAAACGGGACCTCAATTGGATTTCCAGTTAGAAAATTAGAAAAAAAAAATGTAAAACACAAGACTTAAAAGGCCCGTTCGGGAGTCAAAATAGCAAAATGACCACTGAAACCACCGAAACTTGGCACGGGTAGCTTGTTCAAGCCTAAATAGAGTTGTATGAGCAAACAGCACCCGATTGGACTTCCCGTTACAAAATTAAAATCAAAATTGTGAAGTTCATATCGAGTTTTTTTTTTTTTTTTGTCAATCTAATATTGTTTTTTCTTTTTTCATGTGACAGATTGGCAATGGTGGAAAATAGTTTGGGCTGCATCAGAAGATTTGATTTTGTGTTTTTGGAAATATTTTGACATAGGATTTTGGTAAATGATTTATGGATTAAATATTTAGCATCAAAATATTTGGTGTTATGTTTTTGTAAATATTTTGACATAGGATTTTAGTAAATGATTTGCTGGTTAGATGTTTAACATCAAAATATTTGGTTGTAATTTTGAAAATATTTTGACATATGATTTGGTAATGTATTTATGGGTTTGATATTAGTAGTTTGTAAGTACTTTGGTATGCATGTTTTAGATTGTCAGAGAATTGTAATTATGTTTATTGGGATTTTTCATAGCTATTAATTTTGAATTAATATGAATGTCTTGCACAGGTGTATTATTATTTACATTACATTTGTGTATATATTGTGCACAGGAAAATAGGTGTTTTGGATTATTTTGAACAGGAAAATTATTAAAATCAAAATTTGTGTAGTGAATTTTTAGTAACATGTGTTTTTGTCGCTGTTAATATATTTGGCAACAATATATTGTTTTTGTTGCTAAAAGTTAGTGGTTATTCCAGGAACTTTTAGCAACCAGAACTTACTCGTCGCTAAAAACGTGATTTTTAGCGACCAAATTAATTTTGTCGTTAAATAGTACTTTTGGCGACGCTTTTATTTGTCGCTAAAGGTACATAGCCTATCCAAATTTTAAACTTTTAGCAACAAATTGTAATTTTATAGCGACAAAATATATGATTTTTGGCGACCAATTTTGCTTGTCGCTAAATGTCTACATACAGTGACAATTTCTGATTTCGTCGCCAATACTTTTAGTGACAGGGCTTTGGCAACAAGTTGTATATTTTGTCGCCGATTCTTTTGACGACGAAATTTGTACTTTTGGCGACGAAATTTGTGGGTCGCCAAATGTGTTTTTTGTTGTAGTGATTCCAACTGTCACTTTGTTACTTATAAACAGAGATTATATTCCAGCAATCTTTACACTGAGAGACATCCGAAAAAATAGTTTGCATCTTATATGCTGATGTCCAGAATTTTTCTCTTCTGCATTATTCTTCATTTTAGTTTTAGAATAAATATTCAGAGAGTTAGAACACAGGTTTGGTTCGCCGAACAATTTGTTTTGAAGTGCTACTACAAATTTGTTAAGATCATTGTATCCTGAGAGATAGACGCCACTCAACCGTAAGTACCGTAGCGGGGTGAATCTGTTTTAAAGACAGAGTGTCACACACTCGACTTGGTCTTTTGATTTTTAAATTCGGTTCAACAAAATAAATTCAGTAAGTTTTATTTTATTTTGTTTGGCTTTGTTTCTATTTATTTCATTTACACGGAAGATTGTTCCAACAATCTTAAGACAAATTCGAATTATTCTGTTTACAGAATTTTTCATTTATTTTATTTACACAGAAGATTGTTCCAACAGTGCATTATGCTTTGGTCATCTCTTTATTGTGATTTCTTCATCTTTTAAGTAAGATGCAATTTTTTCCTCCTCCATTGAGGTTATTGATTTTGTGATTTTGGTGTAAGGGTCGAGAAGAAATGAAAGGGTGATGAAAGGTGTTGGTTTTTGACCTCCTGTAGGGTGCAGAGTTTTTTTTTTTAACTAGGTGTGGTCCAAGGCATTGTTGTCAAATTGCAAATTTATATTGTTGTCAAACAATGCTAGTACGATATCAATGCTCACAAGTTGTTTCCCTCAAGTTGTATGGTTTTCTCACTATGGCCCTTAAAGGTGTGGGTTTTTTTTCTTTTTCTTTTTTTGTGCACTTTGACCATTGAAGTACCTTTTTTTTTTTTTTTTTCTTTTTTTTTGGGGGGGGGGGGGGGGTGTTGAAAGTATTTTTCTCTACTTTTTGCCCCTAACATTTGTTATTTTAATCAATTAACTATCAAAACAATTTTTGTCCAATTTTGGATTTTAAAAAAAAAGCCACATTGGTGGCATTTTTTGTCCAATGTGGCGTAAAAATACATTACATCAAAATGTTATGACCCAAAATTCAAAATTTTAGGTGTAGTGTTACAGTGGTATAGGAGTTTGGGTGTTTCTGAAGGTAGTCATAGTGGAGTGGGACAGTGAAGGGACGGGAGCAAAGGGGAACGATGGAGGTGGAGGGAGGTGGTAGAGGTTGGGGGCAGTGAAAGGGTAGACGAAGTGGGATGAATTTGAAGAAAAGAGAGATTGAAGGTTGGAATTTGGGTTTAGATTTTGAATTTTTATTTTTAGATTTTGGGTTTTGAAGTTTGAGTTTTTGATTTTGAGTAATGAAATTAGACGGAAGTAGTTTTTGGAAGTAAATTGAAAAAATAACAAACATTTGGCAGTCAAAGAGAAAAAAAAATACTTTGAAAAAATTGTGAAACTTTAAAGGTATGTAATTCACCCATTTTATGTCATATGATTGTCCATGTGACATTTTTATTTAAAATTGGATGAAAGTCGATTTTGAGAGTAAATTTAAAATAAATAAAAAAAAACTTTAAAAGCTAAAGTGAAAAAAATTATAAAATTTAAAAGGAGTAACCTCTAATTTACCATAAGATAGTGTTTGGTTCACTAGAATGAAATGGAATAGAATGATTATTCCTTCAAAATGTTTATTCTCATGTTTGGTTAAACAAAAAAAAATAATGACAAATGCATTACAAATGAAATCATCTTTCACCATTTTATAAGAATGGTCATTGCATAAGAAAACCTAAGCAATCACCATTTCATACTATTTCATCTTATTCTAATCAACCAAATAAAATAGGATAAATTACACTTTGCCCATTTTATGTTTGGCTACTTTCTCACTTTGGCCTTTCAAATTTGTTTTTTTTCTTACTTTGGCCCTTCATGTTTCAAGTTTTTTCCACTTTACTCCTAAAGCTAATTTCTGTTAAATTATACAAAAAATGACACATTAACAGTTACGTGACATAAAAATATTTTACGTATTTTATATGACTCACACCTCTAATATAAACTTAAACTCTAATATAATAATATATTTTTTATGTTATGTGATAGTTATTGTAGTATTTTCTGTCTAATTTTAAACCGAAGTTAACTTTAAAGGTAAAGTGGAAAACACTTGAAATATAAAGGCACAAAGTAGGAATAAAACAAACTTAGAAAGTCAAAGTGAAAAAGTGGCCAAACATAAAAATGGCCAAATGTAATTTATCCAATAAAATATTAACAAGAAAGTTAGATTCGTTTTATGTTTGGAATCCATTAGAGATGATCATGTGGTCTGGGTCCCTAAAGAAGTTATTTGGTGGTCCTGAGAATAGCCACGTGACGTCTAAATGTAATGTAATTGGTGAAGGAGATAAGCTGAGTGCTATCTCTACTAAATTTCGGCTCACCCAAATTGTCTGAATTTGAGCATGCTATGCCAGTCATCCAAGAGGATGCTAGTCATCCGAGCACTTGCCAATTGATACATCGGATGATAAAGGTGACAGTCACAGTCAACAAGGGTAACAACCGTGATTGACAAAAGTTGCGCTGGTCGTTCGACCACGTCATTCAAGAGGAGTCGAGCTATCTCTATTTCGGTGGATCAAGCATTTTTCTAATGAAAAAAGAACTGGACATAGTAATTAGTGAAAGACATTATTAGAACATCTCTTATGTTAAGTAAAAATTTGATGAAAAGTTTGATCTGATACGGTACACTTCAACGTTAAATTCAAAATTTTTATCAAATGCCTGGTTGTCCTGGCGAACGTCTAGACATGGGAAAAAATTGGGTTCAGGTAAAGAAAGTCTGGTTATCTGAGAGGATGTCCGGCCCAATAGTCCCCTACAAATTTGATGAACAATAAACGTTCCTTTCATTTGATGAAATATTTGGTTCTCTTTGATGACAACGTTGGAACTGATCACTTTTCTTCTATTTTTTATCAAATTTAAATTTAATTAAACATACAAGGTAACATTGGAAGGGTAATTATTCAATAATCTCAGAGTATAGACATGTGCTATTCTATAATATTATAATTGGTGGAGAAGATGGATAGGTGAGGTATTGTATTTGATGATTAAAAAATATAAAAAGACATATTAAATGATGATTAATTCAGTAGTAGAGAAACGTAATACTCCAGGACCAATAATTTCTTAACATTGGAGACGGTCTAGGTGACGTGTGGATCACCAAATAATTTTTGCCACACCTAACCAAATAATGATATGTATCAGAATAATTACTCGTGACCAGGTCGGCCTCTCTACCGTACACGTGGAAACAATCGTACGACGTGGAATAGATATAACCAAGAGGCCACCGACGTACTTTCGACAATACCGGGCCCACCCCCGTGCCAATTCTGATCCAGATTTCAGAAAACGACGTCGGTCGGATCTTTTTATGACTGAACTGGCCAAACCTTCAATACGACGTCGTTTTCAATGTTTTCCGATGAAAGAGCACGACAAAGGTAAAAATGGAGTGATGCGAATGAACAAGATATATGCATCATCATCACCATCAACATTATAGTTTTTCAGGCGCTATGTTTGGTTCATATACTTAAAAAAAAAAATTGAAAAGAGTAAGAAAAGAAAGGTGGATCAAATATGAATTAGATTAATGAACAGGACTCTGACTGATAAAAGTTTCTAATCAGAGCCTCATTCGGACGAATTGAAGCTAAACAAATTTGATCGAGTTAGCGGTACTATTTAATATAACAACAATGCTATGTATCATTAAAAGGATACTCTAAACCATAACTAATAAGTTGACACACTTTTAAAAAAAAAAAAAAAAAAAAAACACAGTAACACTCTAACAATAGGTGAGACTCAAAGCCACATCATCCTTAGTGCGACCACTAATTAATGGTATCAGCCATTTTTGTTAATATAACTACATATTCCACGCACTTTATCTATTTTTCATTCTAAATCATTTCTCAAATTCATGAACCAACTATAATCTCAATAATTATAAGTTTGTACAACATTTTGAATATAGTAGTACTACTATCATTGTTGTTTGGTAAATCAATGAAATGAGGTTGATGAATAGTAGTAGTTGTAAATTAAAGAAGTGGAACTTACAGAGGAGATCGAGGACAAGGCGTCCATCGGAGAGGCGACCGGTCGATGTGCCGAAGAAAGTGCGGCCGTTGGGCGGATTGACTGGGAATCCGAGTCCAGCGACGAGGCCCCCGGTGTCGGAGTTGGAATCGCCGAAGTTGAAGATGACTGGGGGGTTCTTGCATTGAGAAAGAACTGGTTGCGATTGTAGAGAGAGAGAGATTATGCATATCAAGAGATAATGGGTAGTAGAGAAGCCAAGAGAAGGAGTGAGTGAGAGTTGCGAGGAGGAGCCCATTGTTTGCTTTGCTTTGCTTTGCTCTGTGTTTTTTTTTTTTTTTTTGGTTTTTTGGCTTCGGCTTTTGCATTTTGCTTTTGTACCATTTGTGTCGGACTCTTTGTGGCTGTCATGCACTAGGTGGGGTCCATTCATCAACTTCATCAGAAAAAATTCATTATTTGGATCCTAAATAAATATAAAAGATTATCTTTGTTTTAAAACTTTTACATTTGATTTGTTCATTAATATTACAAACAGCAGCAGTTGGGGGCTCGAATTGTGGGGCCCGAATCTCCACAATTTCCATTTCAAGTTAAAAGAAAAAGAAAAAAAAACAGAAAAAAAAAAATAGTTTTCAAAAAAAGAAGTTAAGAATATTCGGTGCACTATTTTTAGGGACACAAAATATTTTTTTATTACAAAATAAAAAGTTCTAGTATACACAGTATTAGTTATAATTCAAAAAATATTAAATTATATTTTTTTTTTATTAATTATAAACTATATAGGAGTGTGTATTATAATATTTTTTTATAAAATTTTAATTTTTTTATTTAACTTGATAAATTTATATATATATATATATATTATAAAATTACATAGAAAATTTTAATTTATAAATTTTCAATTTTAAGTTTTAATAACACACCACTTCACTTATTTATAATTAATTTTTGTAAGGAGATGGTTTCTCTCCAATCTACTGTTAAATCCGTAAAGTTCACTACGGATTTTGTTTCGATAATTTAAATTATTCAATGTGTATAGCTCGTCGAATACTTTATGTTTACAAAAAATTACGTTAATCGGATATCGGTGACTCCTTAATCAGAACACATTTTTGTTAATAATTTATTTTTAAAATTATATTTAATTTTTACAAAAATGTGTGCCAATCAAAGAATTACTGATATTTGATTAACGTAATTTTTACAGGCATAAAATACTCGACAAATTTATACATTAAACGGTTCAAATTATCAAAACAAAACTTGTAATGAACCTTACGAACCCAACAGTTCGCTCTATACTACTATATGAAGTGGAGAGAAGCCTCCCCTTTTGTAATGAATCATTATAAGTTTTTGGATGAGTAATCGGTTCAATTTTTGGACAAGTTATTAGCAATATATGAAATCCAATAAAAAAGAGACGGAAGGGACGCAATTAGTGCAATATAAATAAAAAAGAGACGGAAGGATAATTAGGGATATTTGAAATGATCTAAATAAATATTTTTTTTGATTATTTATAAAAAATATATATATATATATATATAAATTGAGTTTAAAATAATATGATCAAAAACTAATGTGAATCAAATAAAATTATTATGATCGAAATAAAATAATATGCCAAACACTCCTAACTAAAGTCGCCAATTTGTATCTGACATCTTTCGAAATTCGAATCTTGAACAAATGAAATATTTTGCTAAAAAATTAAAGTGTTCGGTTAAAAAAGGAAGAAGAAAAAAAAACTCTAAATTCAAATAATGTTTGGTAATTATTTCATTTTCAGTTTTTCAGTTTATATTTTTAAAATTTTAAAAAGTTATCCTAAAAACTTGTTTAATAATTTTTTTTAGTTTATAAATAGTTGTCTTAGTTTATAAATTTGATGAAAAATGAGTTTATGTTAGTTTTTAAATAGAAGTTTAAAATTTTGACTAACAAATTTTTTTTTCAAATAATTTTCTTTAATTATTTTTTTTTTTCAACTATTATTTTTCAATTAATTTTTTCAAATATTTTTTTTTCAATTACTTTTTTCTCAATTAATTTGTTTTTCAATTAATTTTTTTAATTATTTTTTTTTTCAATTACAATGTGTATAATCTTATTGTCATAAATATAAATATTTTAGGCATGAACAAACATATTTTTTAATTTATGTTTTTAAAATTTTTTAAATATTTTGTTCAAACCAAACGCATTTATAATTTATATTTTTCTAAAAATAAATAAAAATTAGTTTGTAAAATATTTACAAACATAAATAAAAAACGTAAATGTTATCAAATGCTACCTAAATGCCTGTTGAGATTTTGTAATGGTCCAACCAAAACGTTCTGTCAAAATTTCAAGAATTAAAATAAACTCGAATCAATTTTAATTGAAAAAATAAAGGAAAAATTCATATAAATTGATATTCCAATTGGGTTGACTTTTGGTGTTGCCCCTCCCTCCTTCGGCCTTTGGAAGCCCAGTAAAATTTAAGTTTTAATACAGTGGGTCGGCTTTTTGAATTTTGAATTTTTTAATTATTTTAATTTTGTGTTAAAAATTTTTGTTTAGAATGAATTTTTGAATTTTTATGAAAGAAAGAATATAATAATTATTTTATCTTTTTATAATAATTATTATAATAAGAATATAATAATTATTTTTTAATTATAATAATTTTGTGTTAATTTTTTTGAATTTTTATAAAAATTTATTTTACCTTTTTATAACTAAAATAATCTCAAACTCAACCCAACTTTTCTTCACAAAGGAAGCCTAGATTGGGTTCGTTTGGGAAGTGAGTTGGCTTTTTAGCTTTTTGACTTTTTGATTGTTATTTGGGATGATCTAAATAAGTGCACTTTTTGACTTTTTATGAAATAATGTAAAATATGGATTGGGTTTGAAGTGATGTGGTAGAGAGATGATGTGATTTAAATGAGCTAATATGACTTAAATAAGATAGTGACTTTTTGTATTATGCAAAACTAGGGGTTGTTTGGGGTGTCCTAAATAAGTGTACTTTTTGTCTTTTTAGACTAAAAAGTTGAGGTTGAAAATATGAATGTTTGGGTTAACTTGTTGACTTTTTATGGAAAAATGTGTAATAAAAAATTGTAAAAATTAGTTTGTAGGGAAAAATTAGAATTGGGAGTTGTGCAGCCGTAATTGTTGACTTTTGGTGAATAGTGATAACTTTTTAACTTTTTGAGTAACTTTTTAACTTTTTGGCTTTTTGGGGTGTTCCCAAACTTCGCCTAAAAAACCTGGTTAGGAAATGACTTTTTGATTTTTTTGACTTTTTATAAGAAAAAGAAGTAATGATTATGGATTGGATGTGATATTTTTTCTTATTAAATTAAAAATTTATTTTATCTTAGGGCAAATTACACTAACAGTCCTTATAGTTTGGGACTCGTGTCATTTTGGTTCCCGACTTTTTAATTGTAATACATTTGACCATGAATTTTGAATTTTATTCCAAATAAAAACAATTAAAGATATCATTGTTTAATTTCAAGGTAAAATCGTCAATTTAATAAAATATAAATTAATTTGACAAAAATAAATGTCAAAAAAATATTTTTTATTTTTAAAAAATTATTTTTATCCACCAATGATAAAATTATGTAAAATTAATAAAAATTACATGATTAATTTCTAAAAATTAATTTTACATGATCATCATCCAAACATATAATAAAAATTAATTTGGTAAAAAAAATAAATAAATGTCGAAAAGATTTATCAATTTTACATAATTTTATTTTTAGTTGGCAGAAATAATTTTTAAAAATTCAAAAATATTTGTTTGACATTTATTTTTATCAAATTAGTTTATATTTTATCAAATTGATGATTTTATCCTTAAAAAGTTTTAATAATATCTTCAATTGTCCTTATTTGGAACAAAATTCAAAATTCAGGCTCAAATATGTCACAATTCAAAAGTCAGAAATCAAAGTGATACAAGTCCCAAACTATAAAAACTATTAATATAATTCACCCTCTATCTTATTATGATTAAAATAATCCCAAACTTAACCCAACCCTTCCGCCCAAACAAAGCCATTGTTGGTTTGTAAGGAACTATAGCCCTGTTTGGTGCAGCTTAAAAGCTGCTTATTTCAGTTTAAAAGCTTAATTTAAGCTATTTTAATGTGTTTGGTTTAGCTTATAGCTTTTTAGAAGTCAGAAATCAGTTTATTCTTCAAGTGGGGCAGGAGATGCTTAATTTATAAGCCAGAAATCAGCTTATGTTCATAGTTATAAGCTATAAGCTGTTTAGGCATAAGTTACAAGCACTTTCCCACAGTTCTACCAAACAGGGTTTATATTGGCAATTTGAATGCAACGGTCCAATGAGAAATTTTGATTTGCTGTCAGGATTATAACAATGTTAGGTTAGTAGGAAATAATACATACTGATTCTTTTTGTAATTTTTTGGTGAGCGATGCCACTTAAAGATAGTATTACCATTACACTAAATATATTTTTTATTGACGGGACTAAATGTTTAAGATGGATTAGAAAAATAAATTAGATTCCATAAAATATATATGAGAGGTATTTGTTTATGATTTATAGTGGTGTTAGTTTTAACTCATTGTGATTATTATTTTAATTATAACAAAAAAAGTTTTTAATTATACCTTATCACAAATGTTACAATTTGCGTATGATACCTGCCCCCAACACATGTATTTTTTTTGAGAACATAGGAAACATTTATATTAATAAACAATAACATACATAAACAAGACTCCAAAAAGGATCATCCTAACTAAGCAACAAAACGAAAAAAATAAAAAATAAAAAACAACAAGAACAAAAAATAAATTCATCAAAAAATTAGTTACGATTTAGAAAAAATCACTGATCTTTCTCAAAGACTGGTCTGGAAAGTAAGATATGTATCAAACCAAACAAGATGTGCTTGAAAGTCCATCGTCCTCGTTGACCTCGTTTTCGTCACTATTACCCAACTGCACTACTACCATCGCCAGACTTTGAACACTGTCAAAAGTTAGAGTTAAGAAAGAAATACATCCATAATAATATTTAAAAAAAAAACTTGAGAGATAAGAGAACTATTGTAGATATCAAAACTCTAAAAATGTATGTTAAAATTAGAAGAGAAAACTTTTGAAACCTCTATTTTAAATATAAAAAGTTCAAATCTACACTCTATAATTATAGATCTATACTTTAAAAGTATAGAGGGAGTCACCACAATATAGGAATGACGTCAAAAATTGGCTAGAGATACGCTCTCTCCCATATTTTAACACATGTAAGTATGATAGCATGACGCATAAAATGATATGCTCTTCATATATATATATATATATATAAGTAAATTAGACTCACATCACTCGTGAGTTGACCCAAAAAAAAAAAAAAAAGTTAGTCCCATTTTTTTTTTATATAATTATAGTGATATTCTTTAAGATTTTAATTTATATAATATTTAAATTATTTTTTATCAATAATTCGTTAGTTGTATAAAAAAAAATTATGTTATCATCTTTTTCTTACACAAATACATATATATTTATCTTTATTTATTTTAATATTTACACACCTTTGAAAGTAATTTCGATCTCTTTAACTATACTAAAAAAGAAATTAGTATAATTATATCAAAATATAAAACTAGTCATATATATATATTTTTAGATCTCTAGGAAGTAGGTGTTATTGTTATTTGAATAAACTACCAATAGATCTAATAGTTGAACTTAATTTCCATCAAATCTTATTGAAAAAAAATCTTAGTACAATCATCGGTAAAAATAATTTTTTATGACGATTTTTTACATATGTTGCTAAAGATTGATAATTAGTGACTTTTTTCATGATTTTTATTAAAACTTACAATTAGTGGCATTTTTGTGATGAATTTTTGAAATTGTCGTTAAAAATTGAAAATTAGTGACTTTTTTGTGAATTTTTTTTAAACTGTCACTAAAACTTATAATTAATAACATTTTTTGTGACAATTTTTAAACTATCTTTGCAAATTGACAATTAGTGACATTGTTTAATAGTCTATAATAAAAAAAAATCATTAATTATCATAGAATCTATTAAACAATAAATTCACTTAGTAGGATCTACACACAAGTCTCCATTTTTTTTTTCCCACCTTAATACAAAATCCTTCACATAAAAATCCTCTCAAGCAAAATAAGTTTTGTTACGGATTTCTGTTGGAACATTTATTAACTCGTTTAAAATGATATAGTATATTCCACCTTTTGTTGTGGAAGGCTAGAAGATCGCATGATGGTTTAATGGCTTAAATCTGATAGGATAAATTATACTCACATACCTTAAAGTTTGAAAAAAATACAATTAATCTCATATTTTTAATATAATTACACTAATATCTTTTTAAATTTTAATTCACATGATAATTAAATCATTTTTTTTATCAATAATTTATTAATTGTACGAGTGCCAAAAAAAATGATATTTGCTTGAAGAAAATAAAAATAAGTGAAAGATATTGTGATTGCATCTTCTCTCTAATTGTCCCATGTCCTTTTTTCATAAACCAGCAACGTGACAGTGAGCATTTTGCTTCTGTATGATCTACATTGTTACTTTTGCATGCAATTCCCACATTTCGCAAAGATGAATAAACAAGTTTATATAAAAGGAGCACTATAAGTGTTTGTTGCAAAACGAACCAAATTCCTAGACCTCAACTCATTAAAAATTTATTCGAAATCGGTTCATTATGTAAAAGAAAGCTAAACTTGAACACTTAAATTTATAAGCTAAGAAAAAAACTAGGTTACTTAATCTTGAGTCATGTTTGGCTCGTTACAAATTCATTCAAGACTGCCTTGTTATGTAAACAAACTAAACTCGAATACTTTTTGAAACTCATTAAGTTTTTAAGCCAACCATAAACAACATACTAAAGAGGCTCTTTTGGAGATCTATTAACTTATCCATCAATCAACCTTAGTACCAGCGTCTAATACCTTTATCCATGGCTAGGCATGTCAAGAGTTCTGTGTCTGCCAGGTTAATTAACTCATAGTAAATGTTTCATGTATAAAATTCACCAAGCAAAGATTGCGAGCAACAAAGTTCATCACAACACAAGCAACATATTTTCGGTATACATGCCATGCTATTTCCCTTAAAATGGATGATAATTATTGGTCTGTAATGATGGAATTTCCTTTGAAAAGATTATACAACTAACTATTTGCACAAATAAAAGAACTATAAATCCAAGTGATGCATCAATGGCAGAGGATATCTTAAACCAACACTTACCAGTGAAGCATTCCAAGTCGGAGGATTATTTTTGGTTGGATTCAATTTATTGTCTTAGCACTCTGTTTGAGCTGAACACAAAATTCTCTTCACCAGCAATGGTGGAATTGAGCCTTCCCGCAGCCCAACCATTGTTCAATGCACGTGCAGCAGCAAAGGCTGGATCCCCGGTCACACGACTGCCATCAACATGTTTCTCAAATTCTGGAAGACCATTTGCCTTCCTTTCTTTCCTTCTCTTCCTTGCCTCGTCTCTTTCTTTCCTCAGCCACTGTTCTACTGTTCTCTGCAAATGCAACAACCACAAAACCAAACGGACAAAGTAGTATATCAATGTAACACGATAGAATTTTGATAAACCCAACTCCAATCAATATTTACGGCACATCACTTATGTAAATAAAGTTGACAATATTTTAAAGTTTTAAAACTAAATTTATAGTTGTATTCCTAAAAACCAGTCTTTTTTTAATATGAAGGGATGTGTCCCTAATGGAAAGACACTAGAAGAGAATGTCTATGCAAGGCATTTTAGCCCTTTAATTTTCTACACCTCAAATACTATCTGTTTTTCCTCTTTTTCCCACAATTTTTTATGTTCTCTATTATTTTTATATTTATATTATGTATTTTGAGTAACTTTGATCATAGATGACGGTTCAATAACCTTTCCAGTGTACGCAAACATTAGAAAGACTGATAGTGATTTGGGTAGTATTTTGAAATTGTTCATTGTCTACTAATATCTTCACATGGGGAGGCAACAACAACGTGGTGCTTATAATCACAGGCCATATTGTTCTACTTTATTTTGTATTTGCATTACTTTGTGTTCATTGATTTTGTGTGATAATAATATTTATGGTATATTGTATTAAATTTTCCCAACAAATAATATAAAATATTTAATATGTTTAGAACTCTGTTAATTTCTGAAAGAGTGGAAAAACTGACCATCAGTGACAAATTGCTGGTCTCCTTAACTTTATCCATCGGCATTGCTAATTGCAACTTCCCATGAGCCACATAAACCTAAAAACAAACAAATAATTTTGATATTAAATATGATATAAACACCCAACTGATATTTCAGATTATTAGATACAAATCATGTCCGGAGTAAGGAGAGAAGACATACAATATGTGATGGCCAATCCTCGAGACCATCAAATATATGTGTGGCATAAATAATTGTAGCACCACGCTCTTCACATTCCTTTCGAAGAAACTTCAACAGGTCAGCCCTCGCAAGAACATCGAGGTCAACGGTGATTTCATCAAGAAGAAGTACCTACATAAACAGGGTCCTCGCTTAAATGAGAAAAAAAATCTAAAGATTATGCCAAGAAGGATCAAGTGGTCAAAAAGCAGAAAACTTAGGCGTCTTGCAAGAATGATATACCTTGAATGGCTTTAACAGACCCATACAAATCTGCACGCGTCTTCTCTGACCATCTGATACTTTGTGCAATCTCCATGATAGATCAACATCTAAAACCTAAACCACCAAGTAAGCACACAATAACTTGTTAACAAACAACTTCCATTTGAAGGAAGGACCGTCTCAAGAGAAGACTACATTGCACCATACCTTGATCAGTTCAGCTCTTCTTTGAGGATCAATTCCCGACACACCACAAATCATCTTCTCAGCAGAAACATCCATTTGTATTGGAACCTCAAAACCAGCGAAAGCAACATCTCGCCTCCACTGCAAAATTGAAGCTTTTATTTAGATATGAGGTTAGTTAGCTCTAAAATTAATGAAGCCATATATTTCCTCAATGGATTCCAATATTTCCTCCTCTAACATGCTCAATTGACTTTCAAACGGAAATTCTTGCTGATTGGATCCTTGAACCAACACATGTAATGAGAATTGGGAGGGACATAGGTTGACCAACATAGTGTAGAGCTTCGGCCATATTTAAAATAAATAAATAAATAAAAACATTAAAGGGTTGTTTGGCAATAATTTGAAATAACCAAAAAGCTAAAAAGTCAAAAAACCAAAAAGTCGTACAAAAAAGTTGATTCCTTCCCATTCTTTCTACTTTTTACATGTTTTTTTTTTTCCTCTAAAAAGTCAAGTCATTCCTGAATACTTTATTTTTTTCACCACTTAATTTTAACCAAAAAGTCAAAAAAAAAAAAAAAAAGTCACTAAAAAAGCTACTTTCCAAATAAGCCCCAAAGAAAAAAGCTTGAAATGCAAACCATTTCAACCCTTCTTAATAAATATAGCAAGAACATGAACAAATCAATTGGACATTCAGCTGGCAAATACCAGAACATTTGAAAAACAAGAAAAAATTGGATCAACCAGCAGAACTCAAAATCAATAACAAACTCATTCAAGTGTGACAATAACCCAGCAGAACATTTTAACAAAAATTTCAATTATTGTTTCTTATTAAATAATCAGACAATTATTATTTTTAGCCAACTCCACTTATTGGGACACAAGGCGTTAGTTTGATTTGGGTATCAAACAATCGCAAATGCTTAACTGAAAGATGAATTAGAACTCAATCAAGCATGCAAATTTTACAAAAATTGCACACAAAACAAACCAATCATCATACATACAACTACAAATCAGTGTGGCTCAGTAATCAAAATCTAACTAGAAATCCAAAAAGAAAAAAATAAATAAAACAAACCTCTCCTCCAAGATAGCAGAGATCACCAGAAGAGGTCAAAGCGGTATCATGAAAAGCCGATCTCCCCAAAACGCGAACCATGTGAGGCTCCACCATGTGCTTCCCTCCCAATATCTTCAGAATTGTCGTCTTCCCTAATCACACACAACAAAAAAAAAAAAAATCAACTGAATAACAAACACGCCACGCGATGATTCACATTTTCATTTTCATTCTTTCCCTGTTAAAATTGCCGAGAAATTTATAAAAAAAAAAATGAAATTGAACCTGCGCCGTTGGATCCGACGAGGAGGCAGCGATTGCCGGGGTGGAGAGTGAGAGAGAAGTCGTGGATGAGGGGGGTGGAGCCGGGCGGAGGGTGGCCGTCGATTCCGGGGTAGGTGAAGCTGAGGTTCTTGATCTCGACCGTTGGATTCGAATTCTCTTTCATCGCCATTGTGTGTGTGTGTGTGTGTGAGAGAGAGAGAGAGAGAGGTTTGGTGTGATGAACATGAGCTGAAGAAGCCAATGGCTTTTTACAGGGGAAATTTTTAGGCATCGAATTGAAGGGAGGGAGTCGATGGAGGCGTGGCGAACTGCTGGCTTTGTGATTTGCTGCGGAAAGGTGTACTGATATCTTAGATAGAGCTAACGAATGATTTTGTAACACGTCCGAATGTATGAATTTTTATGGTTGGTGGGTGAGAGAAGCTCCCTGCGATGTTGTGTTTTTTGTGATGCGGGATGGGACTATTGGTTAATTAGTTTTTGGGTGTGTGCGTACGAAACACCCAATCGGGACTCTTTTGAGGTCTCTCAACAACCAACCGTTTTGGCCACATGGAAGGGTGTTTCGGTCATTTGACTGACTCTTTTAGAAAAATAAAATTTTCTTGCCAACTTTTATTATAGTATATGACTTTTTGAAAAGAAAAATCTTGCACCAATTGGCTGGGAAATTTGTTTTGGAAAATTGTTTTGAGAGAGAAGGACCACGGTTCGATTCCCCACATCGCCAATTGGGAGGGGATTTGAGTCTAACCATCCAAAACTATTCCCCGAATCCGGATTAGTCGGCCTAAGGGTCGGATACCGGGTGGTGAACCAAAAAAAAAAAAGAAAAGAAAAATCTTGCCATTTAAAACACAATCTATCAAAATTAAATTAATTTGAGGATTTTCAATCATTTATCAATTATTTTTAGGACATTCAAGCCATTAATCCAAATTTAAATTTGTAGTTCTCAAAAGTCCACGCACAAAAATAGTATGTCCATAAGGTCATATTTTTATAAAAAGACCAAACTACCCACGATTAACCCAGACGTGTCTCCGGAACTCTCTATTAATCAAACCGCTCTGTTTCTCATTCTTTATCTGTTTAAATTGATTCATTCTCTTTCTTCTCCCTCCCCAACTACTTCAATCTATTATTTGTCTTCATCTTCTCTCTACTCTTCATCTTTACCTCTCTCTCTGAAGACCAAACCTTCACACATTCTGACTTGCTTCCAAGATGCTAGTTCCAATTCAAGCTTCTTCTCTGCTGTCAAATCATAAAGTTCTAACACCAATCATCATCATTTTTATCTCTCCGAGGCGTCTTCGAATTCAGCGATAAAAGCAACGAAACCACACTACATAGCCATGGACGATCCAAATAACCCAAACGACGTCGTCGACTCTATCGCCATTAGACTCGGCCACTTATTTCATATAGATTTGATGTTTTAGATATCTATTGGAAGAACAAGCACCGATTGATGTGCAGTAGCGAGAGCTGCACCATTGCTGAAAGAGATTGCCATGAGAAATCGGTATGCTATTCTTTTTAGTTTCTTTGATTGATTTTGATTAATTAATTAACTGGAACAGAATCGTTACAATATTATAAAATTTGAATAGACATTTCTACAAATATGAGAGAATACATGTAAGATTTGTTGTACTGTTGATTAGATGATAATGAAAATGAGATAGAAAATTTGTATATTTAGACATATAGAAAATTTGAATAGATAAACAAGATATAAATTTGAACAGATAGTCAATGAAAAGTCAAACAAATAAAAAAAGTCAAGGAGTAAAATTGGAAATAAAATGTTTTCCAAGACTTCTCACCAAACTATTTCAAAAAGTGTGGACCTTTCACCAACAAAAAAATAAAAAATACTAGACCTAATGCCTTGGACAATTGCTAGAGTGGATTTTTCACAAATTTTCTCTTTTTTTTTATATATTTAATTTGATTTAAGTTTGAGTAAAAATTTTGATTATAATTTTTCAATAATGCTAAGAACACAAACACTAAACACAGAACTGAATACAATTTTCTCATAAGGGGTATATCTCACATATAGATTTCATACATGTGGGCCCTACCTCTTGTGAGAGGGTTGTGTCCCATTTTGTGTTTGATTTTTGTACACATAAGCTTACTCATAATTTTCTCATCAAATTTTGATTAATTTCTTATGTTTCTAATTTTACGTCTTAATCTATCTGTTGGATTTTTTTTTACAATCTGTTCAAAAAAAAAAATTTTGTCTTTTTTTTTTTTGGACTATTTATTCAAATGAAATCTTTTCTTATCTGTTGAATTTTTTTAACTTATTTTTTTCTAATATGTTGAACTTTGTTGAACCTACTCTGTTTGTCTATCTCTTTATCTGTTAAAAATTGAATTTGTTTGTTCTATCTATTCAACAACAACAACAACAAAAGAAAAAAATTATCTATAATAGATAAAGATGATGAATGATCTGTTAGACGACAACAATAACAACAAAGATTAAAAAAAAAAAAAAAAAAAACTAGATCTGGATAATAACAACAATAATAACTAAGATTTTTCGCTACCAGAGTTCAACTCCAACTTTGACTCTGTCGTGTTTCACTGTCGGAGTTAAACAAGATGTGAATCTTTTCTGCTACTATTACCTAAGGCACTAATAATAAGGAAAGACAACGATGGTGGGGTTGATCTTGTTGTCTTCTGAAACTTTTCGGCGAGATCTCATTAAATGAATCGCTCATATCTTGAATTTTCATGTCAAAATCAGATCAGTCAGATATGTGTGGTGGTGGTCTTTTTCATTGATCTTGCTATCATTCATGTCCAGAATCATCGGCGCCTAACTTGTCAGTAAAAATGAAGGAAGAGAGAAAGGTAAAGTTAATGTTGGATGTTCTGCGAAAGCCTTATATGAAAACGAGGTCTTCGAGGGTTGCATATGTTCTACTAGAATTGGTAGGAGGAGGTGGCGAAGAAAGCGATGGATTCTGCTGTGGCTAGGAGACACCTGGCGACGACGTCGATGAAGAGGAAAATGAATGAGAGAAAGATGATAGAGAGAGAAAGTAAGAGAAATGAGTAAATATATATAGAGAGAGATATAGAAAGAGATGGGGGTTTGATTATTTAGAGAAAGCCATGCATGGATCATATATAAGAGTAGTTTGGGCATTTCACAAAAGTATGTCTTTATAGATAGAGTGATTCTACTTACACCACTACTTTATTTCTTTACACTCTCTATCATATTACACTACCTAAAAAAAAATATGACTCTCATTACACCCCATTATATTACCAATACTAATCCTAAATTAAACCTTTCATCTCTTTACACCACTAACTTTTGGAGGGAAAAGAGAGAAGCATTAGCAAAGGAAAAGAGAAAACAAGGAAGATGAGGGGTTAAGACGCAGAGAAGACGAGTGGTTCGGACAGCGTTGTGGGCTGTGTTACTGGCGTGGACGATTGAACTCATTTTTCTCATTCACCAAAGGCAAGTGAAAAACTCTTATCTATCGTCTATATCATATATATATTTTTTTGAATAAACAAAGAATAATACATTTCTAACACAGTTTTGGTGGTTTTGATCTTCTAACTTAATTGGGTTTGTAATTTTTTGTGCTAAATTTGAATGTTGAAGTTTAGATTTTGGTCCTCTGTTTTGTTAGATTTTTTTCTCTGTTTTGTATGTGTTCAAAAGTAGACTATGAATTCCAATTAGAATTTTTTTGGTCAAGCCTCATTTTTTAAGGCCTATCACGGTTTTCCTTAACAAAATCTAACCAACTATAAAGAGTTGGATGCCAAATGTTGATGAAATGGATGAGATAGACAAACATGTGTCACTGATGTAGGTGTAACTCATTGTCCTGTTACAACTGATGATGTTGAAGTTGTAGCTAATGAAGGAAGAGAGTGAGAATGAATGTTCAAAGTGACAAATAGTAGCATTTACGAAAGCGTCAATGTGTTTTGAAAAAAAAAGAAAAAAAAATTGCCTTTATTCAAAATCATAAATATCCATCTGGAGTATCATGCGGCAACAAGTACCTGATTTTCCAAGATCCTTTGCAACATTTACTACACAAAGGCCATCAACACATGGTACTCAACATGATGTTGGTTTGGTCTGTTTGGTTGTGTTTTTGTTTTCTCTGTTAATTGCATGAAATTTTTTTCAACTATTAGTGTATATCACTCAAACTGATATATTTTGATCCTTTCAATTATAAAAATGTATCACTTTTACTCATATTTCAAACCATCTTTAAAAGGGGTGTCATCTGCACATTGTACTTAGGGGTCATAAGATGTTGGAATGGTTTTTTTTTTTTTTTTTTTGAGTTAATTGCATCAAGACTTTCTCAAATATTAGAGTGGTCAGTGTAATTTACCCTTTTGATTTTGTTAGGTTAATAAGTTTTTGTTTAGGTTGGTTGGAACAATGTATATGGCTTTTGACTAATGTTTGTGTTAAACTGGTTAGAGCAATGTTTACCTTGGTTGGAATAATATTTTGGTTTTGAATTTTGTACATGTTAAGTTAGTATGTAATTGATAATAATATTTTCAAATGAAGTAAATCTTAAAAACTTAATTGCTAATTACAATTTTTTTTTTTAAAAAAAAAAAAACCCCCCCTCAAATGTAAGACATTAAAGTGTATCCACAACCAATAAATGGTTTTTTTTTTAATTTTTTTTTGTGTGTGTAAAAGATAATCTAAGTGGAGTTGACATTTAACAATAATAAGTAATCTACCCCCCTATTTACATGAAAATTCAATAAATGAATAATCATTGGATGAAAGTTTATTTATTTAAGGGAGATAATGGTGCTTCTTGAGTCTTAAAAGTGAGGTACCTGGATCAATGAAGGAGATATTGGGATGACTATATAAATACTTATGGTAAATATTTCGAAGAGCAAACAAAAAGAGTGGTTCAATCATCTCTACTCCAAATTTGATGTTCTTGTTTATTTTATAGGTAATAGAAATAAAATTAAGGGTGGGCAAATAATAATGACCTACCATTAGGTTTGAAGAAAATACAACAACAATATTGTAATTAATTGTCCTGTAATTCATTATATGAACAACCTCGTGTTTGTCGTTGGAGTTCGCGGAGAGATGGGGGTTTTACAAAAGACCACTTGCAAACATTACGAGAGCAGCTTGACATGTTACGTGCTAATGAGGTTAGACATTTTATAATAGTGTCATATTGTAAAAAAAATAAGATTTTACAACTAACATTATGCATTGCCTATTTGTAGGTCGAGTGGGATCTATACTGTTTATCTAGGACACACCATCCACTTCACGACATTGCATATTATCCTAAATGCTTGAAATGCTTTGATATTGTTGAACCCTATCATCCTAATAGGGTTTTGCGACAGTTTGGTAGGGTTCAAACCATTCTACCAACTCTATTATCTCCTGTTTGAGCTATACGAGGCAGTAAACCAGGACAGTACAGAATCATGTATCAATACCATGACACGATATGGGCGCAATGGGAGAATCATGTGTTGTCCATTAACGCTCGTAGTGTGCCTGTACAGCAAAGCACATTTGAATGTGTACAGGGATACTACTAATGGTATGCTTGTGTTTCACACCGAGTTTTTTAGAATCTTACGCATCACTTGTAGTTTGATAAATGTGTTCAACATCCCGAGAATAATGTCAATATGGATCCCTAAGTGGGTAAGCGAATTGTGAATTAACTTATTTCACTTTTAAGTGGTTCACCCTAAATCAAACACTACGTATGATTTTTATCATTTTTTTTTTCCAGTGTAATGATACTGCTTTCAGTATTGGTGCTACAGTCCATAAGCCTGGTCGTGATGAGTGTGTCTTGCACCCTAACATGTTGTATGAAACCATTGGTAGGATGCTGCAAGTTCTTGATGGACATAGTATGGGATCTACATCGACAAGTATAGAGCATCCAGTCTACTATTGTAAACGTCGTAGGATGGACCATACATGAGGATTGGGTGTTGATCGTACATGAGAGTTAGGATGTTTGATGGCATAGTTTTTGTGAATGTCTAACCCGTATAGAGTTTGTGATATATTTTTGTATTGATCGTACATGAGAGTTGGGGTCTATTTTGTTTTTGATGGCATAGTTTTTGTGAACGTCTAGCTCGTACATAGTTTGGCATATACTTTCTCCTAATGACATAGTTTTTGTGGATGTCTTGGATCAATGGTAAATGGGATGTTTGGTTAGACAAGTAATGAAGTGTTATATTTTTGTATGAATTTTAAATTATTTCATATCTATTTTGTATTCAATATTTATATTATGATTTTAATGAAAAATCATTTTGGTGAACATATGGATTTGTTATTGTTTGTAATGCATTGTAATGATATTAAAATGTTTTGGAGTGATGTGGTGTCATATTGGAAGTAACATTGTTTTTTTTAGCGCTACAGGCTAGTTCAGTGGTACATTGCTAAACAATTTCCATTATTTTGATGTTATGTTGCCGGAAAAAATAGATGTCTCCAACATTTTGTTTCTATACATTTACAGAGCCACTTTCTTCAAAACAATGATTTTTTAATTTGTGCTGGGCCTATTCGGTAATATAATACTAATGAATTTGAATTACTCCAGTGTTGTGTTACCAGACAAACTATTTTTCCCTAGCATTTTTGTAATGTCCCAAAAAATATACAAATACTTTAACTCATAGGAGAAGTGAGCATAATAGAATTGATATACTTTTATTCATCAAAGTTCGTATTACAAAAGATAATCTATGCAATAGACATTCATAAATGTACATCCTGAATCTATAACATGTAACACCAGTTAATGATAACAAAATAAATGTCCCATGGGCTTACATCTTTCCAAGATATTACTTGGGTATAACAAAAGAGAGTCATAAGCTCTATACATAGATAAAGCCCTTGGCTTGAATAAACATTTAACACAATGTACAAAATAGAGCCTCCAACTGCTAAGCCCTTCCAAGCTACGTCCTTAGAGAAAGCATGCCACCGACACCTGAAAATGGTTTCCCAAGTAGGGTGAGCCAAAGTCCAGTAAAAACAGTCTTGCACAATATATGAGGTTTAACTAAGATATAAGTGTCAGAGATATATTCAATAGTTATGACAAAATGCTCATTCTTCTTATGACCACACGATTCCGATGTTCATATCTCAATTCATTCCCATTTGTTCATTTCAAGTTAATTCATTTCATTCAATTTCATAAGCCAAGTCTACAACTTTCCAAATCACCTAACTGAGACTACAACTTAGTGGTTCACAATCAATACAATTATCATATAAGCACTTTAATCTTGCCATTTTACGAAAATTCCGTCCGCGGGATCGGCACCCATGTATACAAATAATTTCAGGACTTTTACCCTAGACACTTCGGCCAACTTACTTCCAATGGAGCCCATCCCCTATCTCCTCCCAAAATATGGAGTAAATCCCCTTTCTTCTCTTAAAACATCATACATATACAATGTATTTAAAGGCACCGTTATATTCAATGACCATCAATTATACATATTCAATGTTTCGTCATGCCGTCATATTCAATGACACAATTAAATGATTAGTTTCAATTCATATAATCCTTATGCAATTTCTACAACAATCATAGTTATCCTCCACCGATAACCCAATACTATTATTTCTAAACAGATATACAATCTTTATAATAGATAATTCATCAAATTCCATAGGTGAGTGATTTAACAAATCCAACTACACCGTTCATTCACACATTCTCTCAATTTCACATTTCTTACACTAATTCCATTATTTATACAAAATAATTATTTAACATATACTAGGACAAATTTCCCCATTTTTCCAAATGTTAATCCAAAGGCTAAAATCCACATTTCTAGCCCAAGATAACCTCATATTCAAAACCCCATATCCATTTATGTAGCCCAACATGGAAACCTCTCTTTTTTCTTTTTTTTTTTATTTGAATCCAAACCTTAGGTTTTCTCTAAACCTCCCAAAACTCACCATTTATACATAACAACAAATAACTAGGTTAAAGATCATAACAAAGTGAAGAATGTCCCTACCTCAAAGAGAGAAGACGAGCCAAGAAAGAATGGAACTTCAAAAATGACGGAACCAACTTCTACCTGAATCAAAGTGAAGAGCTTGAGGAGTTTTACCTTTTTAATGAAGGCACAAGGGTTGAGAAACCACTAGAACTAGGTGGAGATCTAGAGATAGAGTATTTTAGAGAGAGAGGGTCTCACTTTAGGGTTTTGAGATGAATAAATCTGAAAAAGTGATGTAAAAAGTGCTTTTCGCGATCTGATATATGTGCAGTCCGCTTGAGTGTCAGATACAAAGTTTTGTTCCGCTCGAGCGCAAAATTGGCCCGCTCAAGCGTAGAATACACACATCCAGTATTTATACAGACAACCCGCTCGAGCGTGGAAAACACCCCTTTAGTACCTTGCAAACGTGCAAAGTACTGAGTGTTTGCGAACCCCGCTTGAGCACAAGAAGGCCCACTTGAGCGGATGACCAAAATTTTGGGCAACAATAATCAAGACCAACTAGTAACCAACCTATTCTAAACACGCTCTAGACACTCCAAAACTCAAATTCAAAGAGGGAAAAGGAGGAAAAGACATCAATAACAATATTAAACCACAAGATCCAAGTCCAGAATATAATGGCTGACGGGTCCAAACCGGAATCGCTATAATTTTGTTGCCGTTCAATTGGATAATTTCAATTTGTTTCACAACAAAGTTGGTGGAGCCATGGTGAAGTGTTTGTTCGGTTACACAGTACTAGACAATTTACATTTTTCGAGTGTTATGTTCCCGAGAAAAATAGGTTTGTCCAGCATTTTGTTGCTACTTTCTTTCAAACAATAATTTGGATCTGTTCGATAATACAATACTAACAAATTTGAATTCATCTAGTGCCATGTTACAAGACAAAAAAAAATTTCCCCAGCAATATGGTGCCGTTCGATTGGATGATAACAAGAAATTAATTCCAATTAGTTATGAAATGTCTGTTCAGTGATACATTACTATACAAATTGGATTACTTTAGTGTCATATTGCCAAACTATAATAGATTTGTCTAGGCACTTGTCGTTGTACGTTGAAAGATTTACTTTTTTCCTTCAAACATCCATAACAAACATCCATAAATCAAACAAGCATCCATAAAATCATACATAAAAAGTATTCATAAAATTATTCATTAAAAATCAGTGTACGAATATCTATAAAAGCATCCATAAAATCTGTCATTGTTTGCATATTTTAATCAAACTTGTTATCACAATTTGTCTATATCGATAGTTTTAGTAGTTACTACATTAGGGCTAACAAGAGTACGGAATTGATAAATACGGATAGTATATGTTTTCTCCCATTCATTAGTACACGAGTGATGAAAACGAATCTAATTATTTACTATTAGAGGTACTGGATGACCAGGTTACAAATAATCCTATAACAAAGAAATCAATAAATAGAATTACAAAATAAGACATGGTAATGATCTAAGTAGGCTCGGTAGTTACATTTATACGTCAAATTATTAATAAAACTCAATACAAATTAAAAATAAAAAAAAAAATTGTATTGATAAAAACGCTTAACAAACCTCGTCTATAATGAATTCATGACCAGAGTCCACTAATAATGTAGTACTTGCGTTGTTGCAATAAGTATAACTATAATCCTTCCAAGCAAAAAAATGAAAAAAAAAAAATGAAACTAAAAATACATAGTAATGAGTAGCTAAACAAATTAAAAAAATTTGGCCTTAGGTTACTAGAAATGTATCTTTTATTCGGCAGTTGGTTGTGTCACGACCCAAACCCGGCCCTATGGGTTTAGCATCAGAATCGCCAAGAATCCGAGATTACAAGGCCTCTGTAAAGAATACACCAAACAGTAGAGGGCTCAAGGAAGCCAATACAAGAAATAACTAGTGTCCATAGAGTCAGAAAATCTGAATGTCAAAAACATTTTTATGCATTCATACAGTTCAAAACAGTACAATCCCTATACAGTCTATACAATCATGTACAACATTCAAGACGGGACCCAACCCTCGATAACAAGATCAAACAAATCTATACAAAAGGTACAAAACAAGAGGGAGACAAAGGGGGAAACAAAACACCCCAAGCCATGGCATGGCGTCTCGGAACCTCACAAAGGAGGCACATAGGTTTGGCCGACAAAACTGGGACCAATCCCACGCTCCTAGCTCCGGCCTTTGAGAACCTACATATATATATAAACAAATGAGCTAAAGCCCGATGAATAACACACGGTGTAAAGAGGTTATGAATGAATGTCCTACAAGAATGAAATCAATTCATTATACAAGATTTCACTCTTCAAGATTTCACCAATCAATACTTCAATCAATCACCATATGGTACATCCATTAGCCTATAAACGGTAGGTCCAAAAGACCGGATGCATCCAACAAGAATGATGGCCATCGATCAAGATGGTTCCACAAGGAAACCGACAGAGCTCAGAATAGTAATAACATGGGTGCTAAGGATGCCACAATACGATTCAAATGCAGGACATACATTCATTCAATAAACAATATCGGTTCAATAAGCAGTTGATTCGGTATTTAAAATAAAACCATTTGAACATATCTTTACACAACTGTTACTCACAAAGGATTGGGCTATCGGTAGCTAGAGCGCCCCCGAGAGTCAACCCTAAACAGTAATCAAATAGAACACACACTAAGTTTACAGTTGGAAAGGATGATAATTAAATCCCTAAATTCCTCGGTGTGGTTCTATGTCTACATCATCATTAAGATGCTCTAAACTAGGCCTAAGAATGCCTAGGATGCGATGATGATGCAAAATGCACTAAGGAAGCAATTCGAATTTTCGAATGGGGCCTCCGCCGAAGCGCAGTTTCGCTGAGCGGACAAGCACAAAAGGCCCACGCCGAAGCGTACATTCCGCCGAATGGATCGATGAAAGGTGCAAAATGCTTTGGATGCGCGATTTTCCCGCCGAAGCGTTAAAATCCGCCGAGCGGATCAGAAACAATGCAAGAAAATACTGGGAGCATGATTTCGCCGAAGCGACTTCGCCGAAGCGGACCTCCAAAATCTGAAATATCCAGATGCGACCGCGTAGTTTCCAACTAAGTTTTGATGCTCCCAATTCGATCCTCTTGGGCCCATTTTCTGGAAAACTCTTTCAAACACATAGAATAACAAGTTTTAAAACTCAATTTAAGAAATCAAGGCCCAAGGGTGTTTAACTCAAACTCAATTTCAAACCATTTTCAAGAACACTTTCAAAACATGACATGCAAGATCTTTTAAACCAATTTCAAGCTTTAAATCTTGCTCCAAAGAGCTCCATAGTTGGCAAATGAAATGAAATCATGGACTAGAATATAAACATGGACATGCATGTATGATTCAAGCATGAATTCAACTCCAATTTCACTAATTCAACCATGCATGCAACAATTGATCTTTAATTCAACACATATGAGCAAAACCATGTCTTAGTTCTACAATGATGTATGAACATGCAAGATGGAACTCCAAGACAACAAGAAGATGATGGTATCCTTACCTAGAGTGCCAATTACAAGGTGAGGAGGTTAAATTATGCCAATTACACTTCAATTCCAAGCAATTCAAGCCAAAATCTACAATTTGAGTCCAACTCTCACTCTTCTCCTCACTCTCTTGTTGGTGGCTAGGAGCTCAAATGAGCTGATGAAATGTTTTGATCAAAATGTAAACAAGTCTCTAAGTGTGTGTGATGTAGTGGCCACTAAGTGGCAATTCCGTAAATAAGTCTAAGTTTGCAATTAACTCGTTTTTAATCTAATTTAATCATTCCTAATCAATTTTCAGATAAAAATACCATAAAATCACAAATATTCCACTGAGTCTAAAACTTCAAAGCGGTTTCTAAATCGTCACGATAAGGCCTTCAATTACCAGTTTAAACACATAAACACAAACAGATAATAAATCAATTAAACAGATAGAAATGCAATTCAATAGGTTAACTCATTCAACTTCGTTTTCAGTTCCATTCAGTCTGTTCAGTAGTTCATCCAGTTCACTTATCAGTCATTATCAGTTCGATTTAGCATTAATCAGTATATAATTCAGTGGTTATCCGGTAATCAGTACGAGGGTTGTTACAGGTTGCCAGACTGATATTTTTTGTTCGGCAATGTAATGCCAAAATATTTTATTTTGTTTAATTTCAAAACACCGAACAAAAATGGAAGAACAGTCTAGAAAAATGAAGCAAAAACCTACCAAATAAATAAAAAAATTCACCATTTCATTTTTTTGATGGTTCTTTAGTACTGTTTCTTCATCCATTGCTTTCTTTGATGATCAAAATACATGATTCTCGCTCTTTGAAAAGAGATGTGTAAAAGAAAAGAAAATTTGAGAAAGGAAAAAAAAGAGTAGGGATTGAAAACCAAGAGGTGTAAGGAAATCATAAAATATATTTAATTTTAATATTTTGTCCTTAAAAATAATTTCACACATAGATAAAATTGAAAGGAAAAAAAAAACTCATATGAAGGGTGTAAAAAAATGAAGTAATAGTGTAAGTAAAATCACTATTTTTAGTACGTGGACTTTTAGACCGAAAAAATCCAAAATTCAATTTATGAACGTATTGAGTTCCAAACAAGATCTTAAATCAGAAAGATCACGTAAACTATGAGAATGAAACATAAACACAAAACCCAAAGCCTACTTGTACAAGAGGGCCTTCAATTAATTTACTATAAGTGGGTTGTAAATTATATCTTCGGGGTTGTTTGGAAAATATTAAATAAGTATTTTTTTTTAAAATTTTTTTATGAAAAGATGTTCAAAAAAAATAAATAAGTGATATGATTAAAAATAAATAAATAAAAAGATTAAAAAAAAAAAAGTATAATACCGTAGGTCTTCCCAAACAAGCTCTTAATCATAAATAAAAAAAAATAAAAAAATAAAAATTGCTTTTCATTCCCATCTTTTAGATAATTAATTTTTAAAGTTTATTTAAATTATTTTTACCTAATTAAATGTAAATAAAAACTGCATAAATAGTCTTATACATACTTCTAAAATAAGAAAAATCTATAAGCTACTTGCATGAATTGCACCAAATAATCTATAAAGTTTAGTTTGAATTTTTTGAATTAAGTTTTTTTATTTTCATGTTTTTTGTTTTTAGTGAATATTTTTAAAATTTTAAACATTTTTTTTACTTTTTAGATGCACCTTACTTAGATGTATCTAAAAGTAAAAAATTTGTGAAAAAATATTTTAAAAAATTAATAAATACATAAAAATACAAAAAAAATGTATTAAATTCTCGTTTTTTTTAAAAATATTTTTGGTATTTAGTGAATTTTTAAAAGGTTTTTTTCATAAATTTTTTACTTTTTAGATACATCTAAGTTAGGTATGTCTAAAAATTAAAAAAAAAATTACTTAAAATATTAAAAAAATTCAATAAAAACAAAAAAGCACAGAAAATAAGAAAATAGAATTTTCTAAAAGGTATTTTTAAAAAAGTAAAACCAAGCAAAGTGTTGCTGTTCAAAATTTAAGTTTGGAGTAAACATTGACACCAATTTTACTCAATAATTTTTCTTCAAATTTATATTATATATTATCTATATATTTTGATGGTGTGAATTGTCACACTTTTTCCCATTATACAACTACCTCTAATACAACTACCACAAACAACTTTATGGGATTGGTCTAGGTCTAGTTGGCGTAACTTCAAGCTTGATGATGTGTTTTTTTAGGTCTCAAGTTAAACTCTCACATTGTAACAACTTAAAAATTTTAATTGTTCCTTGAATTTTATATTAGTAATAGTAGTCTTTAATTATAAATGAGAAAACAAAATATAATATATAGACAAAAATTTATAGTAATATAATTAGCAAAACAATGAAGGGTTATTGTGTATTATCCAAGAGGTAATAAGGTACTTTTTGGGCCAAATGGTGATTAAAGAAAAGGTGGCAAATCTAATTGATAAGGTTGGAGGATTGCCAGCTACGCGTCCCTAAACTTGGGCCTCATGAATATGGAATTAATGAGTAGACTCGTTAGGGCTGTTTTGGGAGGTTAGTAAAAAGTTAATTTTTGACTTTTTATCAAGTTTTTTGATTTTTTTGAATATGATTTGGAAAGTTAGTAAAAAATTGACTTTTTGAATTTTTGGTTTAATATTTATTAAAACTGTCAAATCAATGCAAAATGACGAAAATACCCTTACCTTTTACTGAAAATTACGATTCTGCCCTTTAGTACGTGAACAGTGTTTTCAACGTTTCTGGGGCCACACATTTGCAACAGTTTTCTCCTTTTTTATATAATATTCTACCATTTCCAAAATTTTACCTAATACTTTTAATTATTACAAATGTATTATTCTCTTTTTTATGATTTTTTTTTATTATTACAAGTTTATTACTAAATGTATTATTTGTTATATATTCTACTAATTTTCAAATTTTACTAAATACTTTTAATTATTACAAATTTATTATTCTCTTTTTTCAGAATTTTATTATTATTATTATTACAAGTTTATTACTAAATGTATTACTTTTTTATATATTCTACAATTCCCAATTTTTACCAAATACTTTTAATTATTACAAATTTATTATTCTCTACTTTTTGAATTTTTTTATTATTATTATTACAAGTTTATTAATAAATGTATTTTTTTTATATATATTCTACAATTTCCAAATTTTATCAAATAATTTTAATTATTACAAATTTATTATTCTCTATTTTTCTAATTATTATTATTATCACAAATTTATTACTAATAAATGTATAATTTTTTACATATTCTACAATTTCCAAATTTTACCAACTACTTTTAATTATTACAAATTTATTTGTTAAAATTATTATTATTATTATTACAAGTTTATTACTAAATATATTTTTTTTTATATATTCTACAATTTCCAAATTTTACCAAATAATTTTAATTATTTCAAATTTATTATTCTCTATTTTTTGAATTTTTTTAATTATTATCACAAGTTTATTACTAATAAATGTATTATTTTTTTATATATTCTACAATTTCCAAATTTGACCAAATACTTTTAATTATTACAAATTTATTATTCTTTGTTTTTCGATTTTTTTTTATTTATTATTATTACAAGTTTATTACTAAATGTATTATTTTTTTAATACAAACAATTACCGAATTATCCCAACAAATATTGCAAATTGACAGTATGCCAGTAGCAAATTTTTTAAAATTATTATGACAGTTTGGTTAATTATTTTTATTATTATTATTGCATGGCATATTTATTTTCTTAATTTTTTCCAACGAATTACGCTATTACATTAATTAATTTTCACATTACAATTTGGTAAATGCCCTTCAGTACCTGCAATTTACCAACAGAACCGTGCATTTTTCTTGACACTTTCAATAGTTTTACACATTCATTTCGTTTGCCATCACCTCGTAATGTGGGAACGGGATTTACAACCCAAGTTCACGCCGATGTCGCACTATTTCATTCCGTATTGATTTCCTTACTTCATTCATATGTACGTCATCGTCGCCTTCTGGTTCACCATCGTCATCGTCATCGTCACCAAGACCGTCAACATTTGACATGTCGTTGAATGTAAAAGTCTCTGCATTCACAATCTTGTTGAATGCTTCATCGTTGCTCGAGTTGCGGTGTATAAAATTATGTATCACCATTGAAGCCCCAACCAATGGCACCTGCACTTTCCCGAAATCATATCGCGACATGTTATGTATGAATCCCCATCGCGCTTTCCATATGCCGAACGTACGTTCAATTACACTCCGTAAGGAGGTGTGCACCATGTTGAAAATTTCGTTTGCATTTTTTGGCCGTCCGGTTGCGCGAAACACTTCCTGGTGGTATTGACATCCCTTATACGGCGCCAAAAATCCTTTTTGGTTCTTGTATCCCGCGTCAACAAGGTAATATTTCCCTGGTTGCATGTCGATAATTTCACATTAGTACGGTGGTCAATTAGAAATATCAAATGCACATAACTAATACAAACAAAAAAAAAAAAGTGTCGTTCATCCTACTTTCCTTGGCGGATCTTGATATCTTTATAACACAGTGTCCAAACCCACAATCACACATCCTTGGTGGCCAAGATGAAGTGGCACTTGACATGGAGGACGCCATCTGTATACTCATTTTTTTTTTCTTCATGTTATAAATTGAACTAATACAATCTACTGTGCGGAATGAATGACAGTAACTGAAATGAGTTCATTTTGAAACTTAAGGCATAAATACTTGAACATGAATATACTTTGAATTTAGGTTAATACTTGAACATGAATCCACTGTGATAGATCATGGAATTGCTAATGGAACTTCAGGGGAAGAATAAAAGAACCTTTTGAAAGTGAAAGGAACAGAAAGAAAAAGAATTACTATTTGAAACATTGTTCACAGTAATTTTAATAAAAGAACCTTGGGGTTGTTAAAGGAAAAAGGAAGGAGAAGACAAAAAATCATGTGAAACGTGTTCCACATTAATTTCATAACTGGTACTAGATAAAAATGTAGTTAAACTTCTTATAATTAATGCTATATAGCTTTATGACCCCTATGATAAGAACCAAGTTCATTGTATGATTATCCACCAAAAAAAAAAAGAACTTCATTGTATGGTAGAGTATTGATAATTCTTTTACTTAACAACATTTTTTTTAAAAAAATTTATAGACTTATATGCCATACACGACTAAATATATAATGTGGATATCATTATTAATGATAATTTATCAGTTATAGAAAATGACATTTGGTGATTCTTTTCAACTCAGTAGATATGATGTATATTTAGTTAGAAAAACTCTATTGTCATTAGTCATACAAGAAAAGTCAGACATGCATAGTCAAAATTATGATTATAACTTAATTAGTAATTCTATTACTTTACAATATTAAGCCTCCCATGGTTATTTATCATTAAATAATATAAATTTCTGATTTTATCAATAGCCTTAAACAATTTGGGAGTGTTTCCTATCCACTTGCTAATGCTTCCCAAAAAAATTCAGCACCACGCTGTTGAGACTTTTTCTTGGGTTTGACAAATGTAACAGTCATTACATATTTTGCATTAACCTATAGGTGTATAGAATTATTAAAATTTAAAACAAAATTTAAAATTTTAAATATGTAATTGCCCAAACAAACTGAATAACTTTAATTTAAAATTTTGTTGGAACATTAGTTGATTTCAAGATTGGAATGATTATTTGATTACTACTTTATATTATTTTACACCGTTGATTATTTAACAATTGTTACACAATGTAAATTGACAGTATGAAGCAACAGCAGTGGTGTCCAACATCATGAAAGAGTGCAACTTTCATATACCTAAGAACTTCAATATATGTCTGGTGGCATTTATTGGGGAGGGAACTATGTGGGACTCTTAAAATCATATATGTATGCTTAGCTAGGCTTGGGGACTTTTTGTTTATTGCAAACTTTTTATTTTAAAAAGTTGGAAATGAGGCTCCAAAATGCATTGGATTTGGACCAAGTCACATGTGGTTGTGTCCAAATGTTTGATATTATTTTAACCATACCTTTGATTTGGATTAAGCTGGAATATGAGAGGATTGTGTGTTGGGATTCTTAAGGTTTGCTTTAACCTAAATAGGTTTGGTCCCACTGAAGTTCACATGTTTATGTACTTACATGTTGCTAAGTTTTACAATATTCTGGAAATTTTGAATTAAAAAGGAAAAAAACATAAAAAATAAAAAAAGAATTAACAGAGTTATATATGAATTTTTAGTACCTCAGTCGGAGATAGGATTTCAAATTTCTCCACTTCTCTGTATATTTATTTGTTAGTTCCTCAGTCAAATGGCCAAAATAAATATTCATTAAACTACGGTTTCAAAATTTGTCAAGTTTCTATGATCAATTTGGCCAATTTTCCAGAAACAGATATCAGACTTCTAAGTAATACCAGTGGAGAAACCACAGAGCTTATATACAATACACAAAAAATGAGAGCCTATTCTTACATTTTCATTTTGTTCTTAATGTTCAAAAAGCATAAACTCCTAATAATGTATTATAATTTGCTGAGTACTTCATTGCCTAAACTTACCAACGAAATTAATCCATAATGTAATCCATGGAAGTAGCCGATGAAAGAGGCTGATTGGAAGCATAAAACAGTGATCAATTCTGAACCTAAACAACAAGAAATTGGGTCAAAATAGGCTCATTGAAATCACAACATGTGTATCTTTCCACTTGCATATCAAGTGTTTGATGCAATGTCTCTGAGAGAACAACAACAACAACAACAACAACAACAGATTTTTCTATACACACGAGTCATACACCACAGAAAAAAAATTCACCGAGGAGTCACAAATCACAGAACGATGTGCTCAAAGAGTTATATATGAATTTCTGTAGATGATATTTGTCACTATATTACATATATATATATATATATATGTATATACTACACTTCAGTTAATGGGAATTTTTTTTGTTAATTCTTAGTTTTTTTTTTTGTCAATGATCCAATCTACAGGTGTTCTAAGTCTAGAAGACCTTGGTGTTTCAGATCTAATATGTAGGTCCTCAAGAAGATGAAGAACTCGTTCAGCCATGGTTTTGGGTCCGTCACTACTTGCGAGAAGATAGTAAATGGAAGATGGTTTTTGACGTACCTGATGGTGCAGATCCGGCGAAGGCGAGGGCGTGGACGACGAATCCGGCGGTAGCTTCGGCGGGAGATGGCGGGGTCGTCAGTTGTTCGACGAACTTACACGGCACCGCTTGAATGAGGAGTATGCAGAATCAAGCAGCTGAAAGAGGTAAATGTGAATACGTTTTGCCCTAGCTACCAATTTATGAGATGAGGGTAGTTTCGTAAATGAAAGAGTTGCGTTTCCAGCTCTTCCCAAATGGTGGTTCAGCGTTTTTCAACACTCGGGCATTTTTTTTTTTTGACCAAGAACGCAACGTTTTTGAGTAATCATAAATTGTTTTATTATTTTTATGAATTATCTTACATAAATTATGTTCTATTTTATTTATAATTAAGTTATTAATTTTATGAGCCCTGTTTGTTTAAAATTAAACATATGGATATGTTTGTTTAAAGTTTGGAATTTATTTAACAAATAATATATATTTGTGTATTTTTATAATTATCACCACGGAGGTCCCATGCATTGGGAGACTTAAATAACCATTGGCCCTCTAAATTATCACCTTAGTGACCCTCTCATGGTCCCATGCCTAGGGGACTTAAATAACCATTGGTCCTTGGATTAGTCACGTTGTGACTCTCTATCTGTCATGGATCCATTGACCTTCTGATTTTTGATGTGGAGTAAAGTGCTGCATGGAACTAAGTGTTACACTATTGTGGGGGCCACTTCTAAAGTTCGTACGAGTCACCTTTTGAATCTATACATCTGTTCTGTTTTGTACCGTGGTTATGCTTATTTTGTTTATATGATTTCCGTATTATATACTTTGTATTTTAATTTCAAGGTTTGTTTAGTCAATAATTATCCATAATGAATTTTATACCCTTATACTCTTAGTATAATATTTCTCACTGTGCTATGTACTTATAGTTGTTTGCCAATTATCAGGAAACAATGCAATTCAGAAATAGCTTTTGGAGAGTCTTAGAAGCGGAGATGTAAAATAGACACACACAACACTTTATAGTACTTATAATTCTATGCTTCCTATGTAACTATCGACTTTTTGATCAATAAATTTTGTTATAAAAGTAGAAGCTCCAATGATTATTTTGGTACCCTTACTTAAGTATTTTTTTTCGCTCGCATTTAGTAATTTGTTCAAGAGTTGGCCAGAGGTAACGTCAATTACTGGCCATCACGATACTTAACCCTTGAGTACGGGAAGCGGGTCGTGACACACATTGATTTCTAAGGTATTGATCCGGACACCAAGTCATTAAAATATATATATATATATAACTACATTAGACTTTGATCTTTAAATTTTGATAACTTTTTAATTTTTAATTTTTATTTTTATGTTCAATTGGTTGGTTTTGATTACACATTCATCAAAAGTGCATACCAATATTTTTTTTTTCAAAGACCACCAAATGTGCATACTGTTATATAAAAGTGTTCTGGTGACTTAGAATAAACATTTTTTGTCATAATTTATTTTCATCCGTATATTATCTTTATGTTATTGCCCAAGTTTTAAATTTAAAAATTTTAAAAATTTGTTAGTATTTTTTTCCTCTATCTCTTTATATCTATATATATAAGAGGCGCTTACCTACTTGATATTCATTTTTCTTTCCAATTTTACCCTTTTATTTGAATAATTTACTAATGGTGACCTATATGTTGAGTGAAGATTTTTTTCGTAATTACGCAAGCATTCTTGGTCAATTATTCAACAAGTTTTTCCGTAATTATGCAAACATTCTTAGCCAATTATGAAATAGGTTTTTTCGTAATTATTCAAACATTCTTAGTCAATTATGAAACATAAATATTTTACTTTTAGACAAATTACAAATACACTCATAAAGTTTGTTAAAATATGAATTGGTCTTATAATACTAGAAATTACAACTATCATTTGTTATAAATTTTAATTAAACACAATACTCAAGCGAAAAAAAAAAAAAAAAATCTCCTATGCCATAATAAATTATCAAAATGGTTTATTGAAAAATATTTTTCATATCATTAAAAATTGTTAATTGACTTAATGATTTATTTATTAACAAAAGGGTTAATTGAAAAATATTTAAAAATTGTTAATTTACTTAATGATTTATTTATTAATAAAATTGATCATTTGTTATGTGAGTATGATTTATTTATTAATAAAATTAGTCATTTATATATATATATATATATTTTCTTCTGCTTTTTTATTAGTTCAGTGACTTATCTTAATATTTTTTTTTTTTTAGATAGGAAAATTATAATATTTGTTTTATATTTATCTGTTGAGAAAAGTTACACACCATAATTTTCTTTTTTTATAAATTCAAAAAAAAATGTTAAAAACTCATAAATTCACCCAAAATGATATGATAATAGAATTGGAGTCAATATCATTAGTTATATATAACAAATTAAAAAAATATACATATCATACCACATAATTCTATTATATATGTAATGATTTGTTCTATTCAATTTTATATAACAATATTTTAATTTTTAAAAAATTATTAAAATACAAAATTTAAACATACTATAATAATAGCCCGTGTCATGCATGAGTCCATGTAAACTAGTCTATATACAAGAAGCGCTCTCACACTTTCTTTCTTTTTTTCGATTTTGCCCTTTGGTTTGGAATTATTTACTATTAGAGGCTTGCATTTTAGTTTTTCCATTTTACCTTTGTATTTTGTATTATTTACCAATATTGGTTGTACTAATTTAGATGAAGATTTTTTCATAATTATGTAAAGATTCTTGGTCAGTTGTGAAATATAAATATTTTGATTTTGGATAAATTACAAATACACCCCTGAGATTTTTTTTTCCTATTTTGCCCTTTGATTTTGTATAATTTACTAATGGGGAGCTTCTATTTGCATACACCACTTCTTCTCTTTCCATACACTTAATGATTTTTTTTATTACATTTTTGTTCTAAAATTAAATTACCAAAATATTCCTTTCCCCAAACCCTAACTCTAATTCTCTCAAACCATCAGTTTCCACCATCATCCTCCATGGTCGTCGCCTCTCCCTTCCTCCACTTTTTCCGTTGCCTCTTCCCCACCATTATGACCCTCCTTTGCCTGAGAAGAAGATTGGTACACCACTGCGATCTCCTTCCACCTTCATTGCCCACTGCCACGATCTTCTTTCGCCTTTGTCTCTTCTCACTGCCTCCACTTTTCGCCCCCTTTGCGGCTGTAAGGTTCGAAAGTATAGTTTCGAACCAACCACATTGATTTAGAAGTACAATGTCGAACCGATGCGTTCAAATGTTGAAGACAAAACCAATGTGTTTTGTTTGGATGTTGATGGTAGAATCAATGTGTTATTTTCGCCACCGGTTTAACAAACGACAGAAGGACCGTCGATCATCTTCTCAAGTGGAGAAGGTAGCAGTGCTGAGGGAAGAGACGACGGTAATCATCATCTCTTGCTGGACCAAAGAGAGAGAGAGAGAGAGAGAGAGAGAGAGAGAGAATTCATGGAAAGTAGCTCCAGATTATGAAGATTGAATCCAAAGACGATTGATTGATATATATATATATATGAATTCAATGATAGATGTAAAAGCAACGAACAAAGAGAAAGAGAAAGAGAGAGGACAAAGCTTAATATTGATGAGTAGAGACCAGAGGAGGGAGGGGAATAGGTGTTGCCATCGCCGATGGCAACATCGGTGGTGGCTTGTTAGGGTTAAGGTTTGAAGGATGAAGATGGTAAGGGTATTTTTGGTATAGTAGGATGTGTATTGAGTGTAAGTTGATAATTTAAATTTATGTAGTGTGTGCATTGAGAAAGATGTGGAAAGAGGGAAAGGGATGTATGCAAATAGAAGCTTTCTTTACTAATGGTAACCTATAATTTGACTTTTCCATTTTACCCTTTTCTTAGGTAATATTTACCAATATTGGCGGTACTAATTTGAGTAGGGTTTTTCGTAATAATGCAAAGATTCTTGGTCAGTTATGACACATAAATATTTTGATTTTGGATAAATTATAAATACACCTCTAAGGTTTGTTTAAAATATGAAATGTCCCTACAATACTAGAAATTACAACCATTCGTTATTATAATTTTTAATTTAACAAAATAAACGGAAAAAAAATTGTAAAAAAAATGATTTGAATAAAATATGAAAAAATTTATTAAAACAAATGAAAATTCGTCTAAAAATAAATTTTGAAAAATCAAACCAATCAAAATAACTTGTTATAAGATTTGTATTTTGAAAATATAAATTTATCATAAGAATAGCCTTTGCCTTGCACGGGTCTAAAAATAATTGTTTACAAATGAAATGAAATCAAAGTGTAGCGATGATACCATATGATCATTGACGTATAATATCACAATTCGATTATTTCATCCTAATAAATAACTAAATAAAAAAATCTACTCATTCGAACTAAAATTTCATTTCATCTATTAATTTCAAAATTGTACTTTATAATAAAAATTAAAACTTCTATCATATATATAATTATAGATTCTATTTTATTTTGGAAAAAACTAATCTTATTTTTGGAAAAAAAAAGTTCAAGTAGTAGGATGGAATGAAATGATTATTTTTTTATTCTCTTATGAAATAATTATTATTTCTTTTACAATGTATTTTTTATTATTTTTTTGAATAAATCAAATATAAAATAAATATTTTCAAAAAAATGTTAAGTTATTCCATTTTATCTAGTAAACTCAACAAAACGTTAGAATTAAAGGTCATATTAACATGTAACTTGCATGGGTTTTTTTCGCTAGTATATATATATATATATATTGGTGATGGATAAAACTCCTCCATTATTTACATTTAAGTGGTTAATTTTTCATAACTTACCTATCCAATATGCACACTATTTAACTATTATTATTATATAAAATGTACAATACATTGTTATGTACACTTTGGCTTATTTTAATAATCGAGTTAAAAGTCAACTTTTAATTTATTGGCTTTTTTTAGTCACATCAATTCCATATTTTTGTACACATTTTTTTAAAAAATAAAAAAAATTGGCTTCTAATCTACTTCCTAAAATATTAATTTATCATATTTTTTTGTTATTCTTAAATTACTTTTATATAATTATCTATATCATATTTTATATTATACTTGGTTTAATTTTCTTAATTTATTTTTTAATATTTAGTGAATTTCACATAATATATTTTTTAGTTTTTTACAGCGGCACATATTCGGGAGCTTCTATATACACACACACTTTCCCCTCAATACACATCCTTCTAAATACACACACTAAAAAAATAAATCCTAATATATTTGACTCACTACACACACCTATCATTTCACATATACCCCCAAATGTAAATCATACACACACACACACCCCTCTCACACACACACCCGTGACCCTCACATACACACCCATCTGAGAACAACAGTCACACACATACCCATCTCTCACACTCTCCACCGTGGTTCCTCCCCAAAGCTTCATCCATCCATCTATGTGAAGGGCATTGAAGAGCATTGAAATTTTCACATTTTAGGTTGGTTTACACAGGTTAGAATCTTCTCATTCCTATTTTATTTGTAATGTAGGGTTAATTTTTACCATTTTTGAAATTTTCAGTCCACCAATGTAACTGATTGCCGCAGTTTTTCATTCGGAACTGGTTGTTCAATTTTTTTGTTTTTGTTCGGCATTAGAGTTCCGAAATTTTTGCTTGTATTCGGCATTATAGTTCCGAAAACATTTACTTGGTTCGGCTTTCAAGTGCCGAAAATAAATTTTTTTTTTTGTTTTCAACTTCCGAATATTATCTATAAGTTCGGACAACAACTTCCGAATGGTGTAGGTATTTTCGGACAACAACTTCCGAACACAATTTTTTTTTCCCTTCTAACACTTAATGAAACACTTAATTATAACACTTAATTATAACACTCATTACACACACTCTCATTAATTTTACACACTCTCTCATTATAATTTAAAACACTTATTATTTACACACACTCTCATTAATTTTACACACACACTCATTACACACACACTTATAATTTAAAACACTCTCATTAATTTTACACACACTCTCTTTATTTACACACACACTTAGTATTTTTTGCAGATAATATGGATTCTGAATATCAACAACGTGTCCCACCTACTGCTTCAAATAGACGACGTCGTCAATTGGATGTAGACCATGAACGGGGACGAGGGCGTGGGCGCGGACGAGGTCAAGGTCGTGGTCGAGGTCGTGATCCAGTTGAGGTAGAATATGATATTCCAAGTGCCAGTCAAAGTGGGGGCCGAAGCCAAAGACGATTTGAAGGTTATGATATGCCTGACATTGCTATGGAGGATACCACTTTACCTGATTCTCCTCCTGTCCAGGAAGAGTACCTTACTCATGCTTTTCCAGGTGGACCGACTGATCCGTCAATACTGCGGAGTTTCAATAGTCATGTGGCTGCAGCTATTTGGCACGGGGAGGTAAACATTCCTCAGTAAAACTGAAATTCATTTGTATATGAGTTTTTTTTTTTTTTTTTTTTTTTTTTTTTTTTTTTTGTGTTGTATGGTAGTTTGTAATGAGATATCATTTGTGTTGTAGGAACGAGGGCCCCTAAAGTGTCATAATCACTCTTCCAAGATCCTTGCATGGCCATGGTGGTTAGTAGAGAACAACACCAGATTCAAAGCCATTATTGAGCAAATAGATATCACAGTTAGCTCGTTGCACTTATCGGTTCGTCAACAAGCTTCTAATCTCCAGTTTTGTTGAGAGATGGCAACCTGAGATGAACACATTTCATATGACAGTTGGTGAGATGACCATGACCCTGGATGATGTTGGCATTATTCTTGGCCTTCCCATTGTAGGCAAATCAGTCAGCATACCAGATGTGACAGATCATCATGGAGTTACATTACTCGTTTATGGCTTGGGGATTAGTGAACGTGCAGCATATGAAGAGGTTTCTTCTGCTGGTGGCAATTCAGTTAGGCTTGAATGGTTGCGAAGTCAGTTTGCTAGTGTGACAGATTCAGACCCCGGGAAGGCTATACAGTGCGCTGCAAGAGCTTATTTGTTGTTCTTGTTGGGATGTACACTCTTCAGTGACAAGAGTGGCGGCAGGGTTCCCGTTGTTTACCTCGGCTTGTTGATGGATTTGGGATCCATACATACTTATGCCTGGGGTGCTACTGCATTAGCATTTTTATATAGACAGTTGGGGTTTGCTAGCCGGTCTGGGGTTAGGCAGATGGGTGGTTATATGACTCTTTTGGAGGCGTGGATTTATGAGCACTTCCGAGCATTCCGACCTCATCAGAACATGGGCTACAATGAAGACATGCCATACGTGTACCATTGGGCATCTAGAAGAGAGGCGAGTTCCTCTATTGAGCATTTGAAATCTTTTCGAGCCAACCTTGACAGTTTAGTAGCTACTGATGTAAGTTTACTCATCTTGCGATAATTTTAACACTTCTATTTATCTTACCGTTTATGTACTTTAATGCAAAAACAATTTACGTTTACAGGTTATTTGGAATCCATACCACAGCTGCAGAGATCGACATCCATGTAACCCGGTTACATTCTACCATGGATGCTTAAAGTGCTTAGACGTTGTCGAACCCTATCATCCAGATAGAGTTTTGAGGCAGTTTGGCAGGGTTTAAACCATTCCAGATGCACCGCTAGCTCCCACTCGTGGTGCGCGAGGCAACATATCTGCGTGATATACAGTCATGTACAGATACTTGGATAGGATCTGGGAGGCTTGGGATAACCACGTGTTATCTGAGCAACGGAGGAGCACACCAGTTCGTCAGCCTTGGCAATGTGTACCGGGTTACATGGATTGGTATAAGAATATCACGCACCTCTATGTCGAAAGCACATCGATGAATCGCGTGTCCATGACCATCGTGATTTCAAATACATGGATGTAATCTATTATCCTCTTATGCATATGTAACTTACTTGTTTTTTTTCTTATATGTTTCCTAAAATGTGATATTTTTTTCAAATGCAACAGACATTGCACATCGCAGATTTCACATCCTATTATTGACGCCGGTTATCGGAGGATTCGCCATCCTTATCGACTTTACCGAGCTATCGAGAGTATGACACATGTTCTTGAAGGTCAAGACATTGACGGCCGACCTAGTTCTGGTGGAGGTCGCTTTCCATCTTCGACATTGACATACAGTCGTAGGCCTAGGCGTAGGCATACAGCTGATTCGTGACATGTTCTCTTGTTACATGTTATTTTGTTAGTTGATGAATATTTTTTGATGTTTTTTGTAAGATGACATTGTTGTAATGGTCGTGTTTTTTGGTGTTTTTGTAAGATGACATTATTTTTTTGTGTTTTTCTAATTTGAATGGAATGGCAACAATGGTATTGTAATGACATTGTAATGACATTTTATTATTAGAATGGAATGGTAACAATGGTCGTTGATTTTGTAAATGATACTTTCTTATTATAATGGAATGGTAACAATGGTCGATAACATTCAATCCACATTGCAAAACATAACAAATCAACATAAAAAACACATCCATTAATTTCTTCCATAATTCTAACATTGTCAAATGCATACATGTGTCATGCGACATCAACAACATCAAAAGTCTCTCGCGTAGCTACATTATCATGAATAATGTCTTTGAAATGTTGAATGCGACGTACATATGCATCATCCCAGTCCACAGCGCAAGGGTGACGGTATTTCCTCCAATTAGTGGCAATAGGAGGAACTGGATGGCCTGGCTGCAACAAAACCTGCACCAAATATCAATTGACTTAGTGGTCATACCTCATAACTTCTTGTACATGCACAAACCGAATTGATAAGTTTCCGTTATACCTGGACAGAATGATTTCCGTTGACAAACCCAATGGCAATCTCACGTCTATTAAGTTGAGGTACTGGCACTGTTCTAAGAGTGTAAAAAGGTGAGACATTGCTGTAAAGACAAGTGGTATAACACAAGATTGTAGCACGATGCAACAAGATGCCCCATGTCTAGCATAGTCATCCAATGTGAGTATCCAGGACTGTCTTCAAAGTATGACAATATGCTTGTCAATTCTTCAAACCTTTTATAGGACCCATAAAGTGTAATATATTCCTCTTTGTGTGTGTGCAGCTCACCCAATAGGTCACGCCTAACCTGAGCCCAATCATCTTCTGTATGACCAATTGAAGCAGCTATAGCCCGGAAACCACAATTCCCATCTGCAGCTACATCCTTGACAAACTTAATGTATGGTTTTAACCTAGCAGGGAAAGCATCAACATATGCACCAGGTTTCACTGTTCTAGTAATGTATGCCTTCCCTTTCGGGTTCACCTTCTCATTTCCCTTAACAGGTCGCTTCTTCTTGGTTTGCAGAGTAGAAGCTAATGTAGTGATTTGAGTGTCCCTATGTGAGAAGGAATCATGTCCAGATTGCACTAACTCAAATGCACACGGGTCACGACGTGTAGAAACATTGATCTTCTTATGATCCCGAGGATGTGTTTTGGGCTTCACCTCTGGCTCAACAAGAAAAGTGCTTCCCGGATATACAATCTCTTTCAACTTCTTCAAAAGCTCCAATCGCATGGTTCTATCACTTTCATTAAACTTGTTCACAAACAACTCTACTTCTGCATGACAAGTCACCTCGGTTTCCTCTTCTTTTTTGCATATGGAGATATGAAGTTGCCTCCACTGTGAGTGTATGGTAGCAAGTGGTATAGGACGATCTTGTCTGATGTAGTCAACAATCTCATGAGCGCAAGGTAAACCATGAGTATGGCAAAGGACGCATCCACAAGCTTCAACATCAATACCAATGGAATTGGCTCTTTTACTCTCGATAAGCAAATACTCCAAGGCAGAGATAGACACATTACCCCGTAGCTCCCTGAATTGAGAAGGTTTAAATTGATGTTGCACAACAGTTAGACTTTTCTCAAATGAAGCCTTGATATCAGTGTGTTGCAACTCAAGCAGACTGTGTATTTTCTCAAATGATGCCTGAAATGAGACTTGACATGAACCCAATTGTCTTTTAAGTTTTGCATGTTCACTCTCAACCCTGTTCAATTCAATGAAAGTCAAGTTAAAATCAAGTACATGGCACTTATTAATAACATATTGAAGAAAAGTAATCTTACCGGTTCGTTGTAACATTGCCACAATGCATACACGTGTCTGTCCATGCCGCCACAAATTTGTCCTTGTAAGGAACCAACCAAGTATCCATGATGTATTTGACTGCATCAGGATAACTACTGAATTCCTTAAGTAATGATTTAAGACGCTCATCGTATTGAATTTCAAAAGATGAATACACTACAGAGTTCCACTCATGGTTGAACTTCTCCCATTTTTGCTGTGTCTCAAACATTTTCTTGCATTTGGTCAACACATTCTTACTGATATGCCAACGACATAATAAATGTCTGGCACTCGGGAATATCTTCTGTATGGCATTCATCAAGGCTAGCTCTCGTCAAGAATAATAATAGCTTGGCACAACAAACCCATCCATGACATCACGCAATGTAGTTAACACCCACGAATAGTTATCGACCCTCTCCTGCTGTAAGTATGCAAACGCTACAGAGAATGTCATTTCAGTTGATGTCACTCCCACAATTTCAAGAAGAGGAAGCCGATATCTGTTGGTTTTATATGTGCAATCCATAATTAATATACGTAGGAAAGACCGGAATAAGTCCAAACTGGTAGGATGTGCCCAAAACAAGTCTGTCACAGTCATCGTGGACTCTTCAGACCGATGGCGCTCAATGTAATTATACTTGGCCAATTCACCCAATAAGTATTGCATCTGTGATCTTCCACTCTCTGCATTCACCTGTTTCGATGGTGTACATTGTAAATGGTTTTAAGTGTGCTTACATTCAGGGCATCTCGCTGTTTCAAGGTTACTAGGATTTCTTTTGGCCGAACCATGCTCTTTGACATATCCATTAACAATGCTTTCTCATCATTTGATAGCCTCCCCGCATATGAATGTCCCTCGAGGTGCTCCGCAGGTGGATGATTATGCAATCCGCATACTACGGTCAATGTCCATTCATCATGTGTGGTAAACCTATGAGCCTTTATATCAAAAGGACAACCACACTTCTTCGTACCAGTTACTCTTGATGTATTGTTGCCATCATGTTTTAACTTCTTTGTTGCTCTATATTGGCCACTCCTCTCACAAGCAAGATACATCCTGGATCTTTTTTTCCCTCTACCATAGTCTGATGTTTTGATTACAATAACCAAACCATTTCTCTTTCCAACTTCACGTACCCAGTTGAGCAATTCATCCTTACTTTTGAATACCTACAAAATTAAATAAATATTATCAAACATTTACATTTGGTGAGCAATTCGAAACATAATCGTTATAATTTCGTAGACTAAACCTGTTCAGTTGTGAATTGAGTGGTGTAATCTAACACAAAATCCGCGCAAACCTGACTTCCTTAAGTTGACACATATTCCTGCATGTTTTGTATAACAAACTGAAATTTTTAATGGCATTATAATGATTAATTTGCAATTTGAAACTGTAAATTTGGAATATAAAATAGAAAAAAAAAAAATTTACTTCATTCAGAAGTAGTTGTCCAAATTTTTTTAAAAATTTCGGAAGTTGATTATTATATAAGTTAAGTTTGTTCGGACAGCAACTTCCGAATTTAAATGATTTTTTCGGACAACAACTTCCGAAACATTTTATTTCTTTTGGACATCAACTTCCGAATATACATACTTATTTCGGTAGTATACTTCCGAACCAAATTACGCATTTCGGCTCTGGTTATCCGAACGACGCCGGGAAAAAAAAAATTTTTGAACTCACATTTCCTTCGCTCTGTTTCACATGAATACTAATTTGCTGATTTTCAGAAGGCAAATCCTCCATCACAGTGATGTTTTCCCTACGAATGACGAAGGTTGATGAACTTGGAAATGCCAAATCCCTTTTGGTTTCACTTCTATCTCAATGAACATTATATACAGAAACCAATGGTGTCACTAGCTACACAACAGATAGAAACTATGAATGATTACACACACTCCCTGGAAGAAGCTATGAATCAGCATCCACAAGCTTCACACACGATGCAACACTCCACAAGCTTTACACACGATGCAACAGATGTGAGGTGTGCATTGAGATGTTTTCAAATAACAATGGTGGCTAAAATAGTAATTTCACTTAGGGATAAAATTATAATAATATTAAATATCATTAAGTGTGTGTATTGAGAGGAAAGGGTGTGTGTATATAGAAGCTCCCCGCATATTCTTTTCTTTTGTCGTCCTTTTCCAAACATAGCCTTAAACGTTTGGTATAATCACCATCCCCAATTCAACCCTGTCTGAGTCTAGGGCTTGAGCTCCATTCAAAAAATGGCAGCTGTTTACAGCTTCTACATCATCAACAAATCAGGAGGCCTCATCTTCTATAAGGTCAAACTCAAATCTCTCTCTCTCTCTCATTTGTATTTTCTTGTCATAATTTTCTATATAAACAAACAGGAACACCAATTTCAGTTTCGTTAGTTTTTATGAATTCGTGAAAAATGATAGGATTACGGCTCTGCGGGACGAATGGATACGAATGATAGCTTGAGATTGGCGAGTTTATGGCATTCAATGCACGCTATCTCTCAACAGCTATCGCCTATCATGGGATGTTCAGGGATCGAGCTTCTCGAAGCTGACAATTTCGATCTCCATTGCTTCCAATCTCTTACTGGTAAATCTCATGGCATTTTCTTTGATTTCGTTTTAACTATGAAATTTGAAGTTTTATTTAGAAATCATGTCTTTTTGGTGTACCTTACGCTATGTTTGGTAACTTAGTAGAGAAAAAAAAAAAAATGATTACTTAAGTAATAAGAGAAAAGAAAAGAAAAGAAATGATTGTAATTTTTCTCTTTTTTGTTTGAATAAGTAAGAAATAAAAGAAAAGAAATGATTGTGATTTTTCTCCTTCTTGTTTGGTTAGATTAAGAGAAAAGAAAAGAAATTATTTTATATTATATTACCAAAATAACCTTTTTATATTTTCAATCATTTTATTTCTTTTATTTTTATAGGGGTAAAATTGATATTATGAAAATATAAACATTTGTGGGTTTCTTTTCTCTCCCAATTCCTCCACTTTTGGGAAGATTGAAAATAAGGGTTATGAGAGAAATGAGTTTCTCTCCATTTCTCTCCACTTAAGATAACCAAACAAGGAAGAGAAATATATTTCTCTCTATTTCTTTTCTTTTCTCTCCAAATCCCTCAATCCAAACACAGTGTTAGTCTTCTGTTTGTTTTCCAAGAAATTCCAAGGATAGAGAAAAAAATTTAAAAAAAATAATGAATTGTTGAAGCCGTGGTTTGCTTTGTTGGTTGCAACTCCAACATTGTGATTTCTTAGTGCAGTTTGAAGCTTGTTAATGCTGTAATAGAATTTGAGAATCCTCAGTTTTAAAATCCCTTTTTGAGGTTAAAGATTTGAGGATTCTTAGAATTATTAGGGGGACTTTAAAGTTCTGAATCACACATTTGAAGTTCTTTGAAAGTAGGTGCTATTTCAAAGTCATAGTCCTAAAATCAAATGACCGTGGAGAAAAGGATTTTTAACTATCGTAGAAACACAACTATTGTAGCCATTGATATGACCACCAAAGTTTCCATTGCTATCTTCATTTGGCCATGATCATACCTGTCACACTTCTACCGGGACAATACCATTACTTATGCCACGTGTCATCATCATTGTTGTTGTTAAGAGCATTGGTACCGACACCAGCATTGAAAGCTCCACATCACTACACTACTGCCCAATCCATTACCATGCTACCTCCGTGTTACTTTGAATGCTGCTACCATTGTTGGTGTGGTATTATGGGTATTATCATCACCAAAAAAAAAAAAAAATTCCAATTGATGTAGTGAAAAAACGTTGATATAGAATTGTGATTCTCATAGATGATTAAATATCCATCTTTGGTATACTCATCTTTGTGTTCCTAGACAATACTAATACCCTAGCGAATTACATATTGTTACGTACGTTCATAAATATGGTACATTTCTATTCTAAAACGGTAAATTCTGAAGTGATTCCAAAAGTTTTTTTTTGCAATATATTTTCTTAAATGTTACCTTAAGAGAAAAAAAAAAAATCAAATATAATGAACTAAAATCTAAAAGAAGTTAAGTTTTGATAAGAAAAAACAAAAATGGAAAAAAAAAAAAAAATTTATCGGATGCTTAATTGCTAAAAGAAAATTACTCTAGAAGTACTTTACATTTTTAAGTGTAATATATACAAGTCTACTCCTATCGTACCACATTTTAGAACATGTGGTGTACCACGTTCCTGTTCCCGTTCCACGTACCAAAATGATTCACGTTTCAGGTAACATAGACTCATCTATATTGGAGGTGCATTCCACTCTACTTGGGGGCACAGAAGAAATGAATTCAAGAGCGTGAATACCTCTTGTTAAGAACTTGATTCACACGATCTTAAAAGTTCTGTGACCAATGATTTTTCCTCGGTCTTTCTCTCATTTGCAACATTTTATTTTTAAGTGCCACAGAATGAATCCTGCTTTAATACCAACTGATGTTGTGAAAAAAAAAAAAAACTGCAAAAGGAACTTCTGGGATTGAATCTTCAATTACTGTAATCAGAAACTAAGGTTGAAAAGACTGTGAAGGAGAGATCTCCAAGCAATAGTGTATTTTTTCAATATTATAGCCAAAACAGGTCTCCTTTTCCAGATTTCATTCATGTTTACAAGACATAACACCCATAGCTGTCATCTAATGCACTCTTATATACTCTTATATATTCACTAGACATATCCAACATCAAATGTAGCAAGTTACTAGGCACATAGTTAATGTCTACTAAGACTTGTTGATCATATTAATTCCAATACAAGTTCCAAATAGGTGTCACAATATACCTCCTAACTTCCTAATTTACTGATTTCCCATGTATACCCAATCTGTCCCATGAGTAAAATCTGTACTTTATAGCCAATTAATTTTCTCATATCCAATTGGCTGTGTTAGAAGAATTTTATTCCATTCCATCATAACCCCTCCATTTTGAAATTCCTCAGTAGTTATAAATTCTTTATCCAAACACACACTAGCTAAATTTTGGATTGTTCTCTTGCAGGGACAAAATTTTTTGTGGTCTGTGAGCCAGGAACACAACATATGGATGGCCTCTTGAAACATATCTATGAACTGTACACAGATTATGTTTTAAAGAACCCCTTTTATGAAATGGAGATGCCAATCCGATGTGAGCTCTTTGATATAAACCTGGGACAGGCAGTTCAGAAGGATCGTGTCGCCTTGTTGGGGCGATGACACTTACCTTGAAGCCTTTATTGGACTAAAAGTTTCACATGTCTGTTTTTGTTCATCTTAAGGAAACTATCTCAACTTCTAGTTTGTTCTAACAGGTTCAGTTTGATGTATGCTACTTTGTTTGGATTGGGTCCATATGTTATGATATATAGCTGAAGTATGTAGACGGAGATTTTTATGATTTTGTCACTGAGGGGGAAAGAAATTAAATAGAAAGAAGTAACTTCTGTTACATGTTATCGACTCTTATAATTGAAGAATCTGACAACGATTCAAAAAATAACAGTATTTATTGTTCTCCTCCATCTTATTTCCTTTGTTCTCTTTTTACTCATCATCTTTCTACCCAAAAATTCATACTTCATACATTTAACTTAATTCTTTTCTCCTTACTTAGGCCATGTTTGGCAATTGGCTAAAATAGCCAAAAGCCAATACAGAAAGTCAATCCATTCTATCTATTTTTTTACACGTCTTTTCGTAAGAAGCCAAAAAAAAAAAAAATACTAAAAAAGCCGATTCCCAAATGAACCCTTAGTCACTATCTTTCTATATATCAGTATATTTGCGACAAATTCGTCCACTTTTGCTAATTTTTTGTGGTTTGGGGATCAGAAAGGGAAATCTTATCATTGGTTGAGTTGGAGGAATCTTTGTTTGCCTAAATCCAACGGAGGTTGGGTTTTCAGGACATTTCCTGTTTTAAGTCATCTCTTTTTGCCAAACAGGTTGCCTTCTATTCATTTGTCCCGATTCTTTATTTTCACTATTCTTTTATAACCAAATATGCTTTTCTTCCCGTTCTTTCTGTCAATCTCTTCTTTTCTAGCTCTTGGTGTAGCTTTATAGGGAGTTTTGAAATTGAGTTTAATGATTCAGGTAAGTTCTAGTTCCCATGTTTCAACTTTGGAAGACTATTGGATTTCTATCCTGTCTCCATGAATCATCTTCTCCTTAGTCCCTTCTGAGTCCACCCTTTGCTTTATCACCCCCAACCATTGTTATGGATCTGTTTCTTTCCCAGAAAGACGATGGAATCGCTCCCTGGTTTGTTCTCTTTTTCCTTTTCGTTTTCCTGTAGCTAATTGTATCTGCTCTCTACGTTTCTTGCAGTTTGGATTTTCTGATTGTCTCATTCTGCCTCAGGAGAATTCACTCTGCTTACACTCTTCTTCTTGATCGCCATTACTCTTTCAGCTTAGAGCCAGGATTTCTGGTCTTATTTATTGTGATCTTACCTCTTCTTCATCCACACTTTACCCTATCAATTCCCAGTGGTCCAGGTTGTTGAATTTTCCTGTGCCTTTTATAGTTTTGGTGTTTCTATAGCAGGCTTGTCAGGATAAGCTTTTCTATGGCTCCAAGCTTGTCAAATGGTGGTGTAGATACTCTTTGCCCTTTTTGTTCTCAGACTGGAAAGGCTGGATCACGTTTTTCTTCTTTCTGACTTTGTCAAACCTGTGGTGTGTTCAAAATGTCCTTCTCAGAGCAATTTTCTTTCAAAAGCTGGTTGGGGGACTGGTTTACTAGGGGATCTTTGGGGAAGATTGATATTCAACCATCATGCTTAATATCTCATGTATTCTTTAGACCATTTGGAAGGTTTTGACTTTTGACCACTCTCCAGTTCCCTACAGGTGCATCATTAAACATTTTAGTTTTATCGAACCATCAGGGTTATCCTAGTGTTCAGACCCCGTGTAGCTCTTCCCCCCCCCCCTCTTCTCTAATGTACAAAAGACCTCCTCTAATGTACAAAAGAAAAACTTTTTAGTTTTATCAACCTAATCAATTGTATATTTCTTGTTCCCAGCTTGCTTCCCATACTGTTCCTTGCTTGAACTCTCAAAACTTCTAGGTCTTCTCTGTTTTTTTTATGACAAATCTTTTATTGCTCGAACATTCCTTGCTCAACCGAACAAGTCAACAAATACTTTACTAGCAGTAACTCCCAAGATTTCTTCCAAAACCAAGAAACCATTTCCCCGGCTCCACAGTCCCTGAATATCCCTTTTGCAATGGCCATGCCTGGGCTGCCCATTTTGCTGCCATCAATATCAAGTTTGACGTGCCTTGGTTGTGGCTGGCATCACTTAACTGGGATTGAGTAATGCACACACTGTTATCTTAACGAATTCCATCAGTTTTCCACTTTAATCTGAACCACATGGGATTAAGTAACGTGCATTTTTCATTCACATAGGATTATGTGTTTTGGTGCAGAGATAAAATGTAATTAATCTTCGAAAAGTACGATTTTAGTTCAGGTCTTGGGTACAATTAGAAGCAGATTTCATCAGTTGAGCTAATTACTACCTTTTATTTGTTGTTTTTTGGGAAAGTAAATTACTGCCTTTTAGTAAACGCTACTAGTTTGCATTTCAGTTATACAACCTAACAACAGCAGGCAGTCAAAGCATTTGCACTTGCAGTCTTGCATTACACAAAATTAAGTGCTATTCTTTTTTCTTTTTTAATTTTTTTTAAATTTTTTATATTTGCATTGTAGAATCCTCACAAGGAAAGAAGAACAAATGTTGTGTCATTTTGTTGATAGTATATGTGGATCATACACAAAGATGAATGTATATAACATTGACAACAAAATACTTGAAACCTTGACAGATTTACGCTTTGTTTGGTTGAGGGATTTGGAAAGGGAAAGGGAAAAGGTATGTGAAATTAGATGAAATATAGGTATGTTTTATTTACATTTCACCTACTTTTTCCATTTCCCTTTCCAAATCCCTCCTCAAATCCCCCAACCAAATACAGCATTAGGGAAATCGAGACAACAATAAGTGCAAGAAATTTATCTTACGCCAAGGAGTCTAATAATCATATTTTAACTAATTGAGAGAGAGAGTACAAAATGATAGAACAATACTCATCAACTAACAAGCATAAAACCAGTTACAAGAGCCATTGTAATGAGCTGCCTCATCTGCTTGTTCTGGTCACCCAACGGGTTCACCCATAAAAACTCCGTAACAAAAATACCATCACATATGGCCACTTCTCTTGACGTTTTCCATTCATAAAACATCATACCCCTGTAATCTTTCTGATCGAACGACCGGAATGCCTCCCTGAACAATTCCATCACTGCATAGTAACTGTTGTCACAAACAGTAAGATAGTCCCTCATCCTTACATCGGTTGTGTCTGTGTCTGCTAGGAGTCTCTTCACAAATATGTATGTGTTGGTTGCGTTATACAGTGATTGCTCAATTGTGATCTGTGCTAGGCCCTCGACATTTGTTGTTGGGGCCTTTAGGTTTTCATTGAAAGTTGTGTTGCAAAATCCGAAATCCTCGCATTGGTGACAAATCTGATCAATCAGTTGTTGGGTTCGGGGGTCACTGGAAGCGGACTGGATGAAAAGAGTGATGACTAGTAATGGAGATAGTAGGGAACAAGAAAAGAAAGAAGCCATTTTTGTTCTCTCTTCCAATAAGGGTTGGAGGTGAGGAGAGAGTGAAGGAGAGAGAGAAGTACATATATGGGGGGATGTATCATTGTTATTGAGTTGTAGAATTTATGTGATTACCCAACTGTGTCATTTTAGTTACAGCTAGATTCATCAAGAGAATATTATAAATGTTGAAGAATCACATTAATGGTTATACACATATTGGCATATTAATTAACTCAATAGTATATGACATTTAGTACATTTTGGCACATTGATGATGGTACACTCTGCATATATAGCGCGGTTTAGTAGTTATCAAAATATATATATATAGCGCAACTTAATATACAATTTTATTTTCGCCAAAATAGGCTTCGAAAAAGCAAGATATATGGAATTTCTCCTTTATTTTTGGACAGGTTGTTTCTGTGATAGTTCAATTTGCTCGTTAGTCTTTTTCTTTTTTCTTTTGCTAATAGTGAGAATTGAATATCCTAGGTAACAAAATGTTAGAATTCACCCAATATTATGTATTTGTGTGCAGTACCATAGTCTGAGAAATTATATACTATATAGATTAAGGAAATCACTCACTTATAATTAAATTAACAAAGTACATTATAGCATACATGGAAAAAGAAGTAGATCGGCATGTATGTAAAATCCCAATCACTGGGCGATCCCTTGCGCTCAGATCAGGTCTATTAAAGGATCTGACTTTATCTTAATATAATCCAAATTTAATCTAAAAAATCTGAATTCATTAAGAGAAATTTGATATGATAGTCCAAATCTGATTGATCCAATCACTAATGTTGTGTTTGGGTTATAAATTTAGGTAGAGATTTGGAAGGAGAAAGGAAAAAATAAGAGAAATGTGAATGAAATATAAGTTAAATATAAGTGAATGAAATATAAGTTAGGTGAGAGAGAACATCCTGATGTTTTCTTTCCTCCTGTCTCAACAAGGCTCTTCTCTTGCATCTCCTCTCCCAATCTTTTATCCTCCTATCTCAATGTTCTTTGTATTAAACGATTAAAGAGGCTCATGTCCGGAAAGATCGATAGAGGATCTGATGTTTGATTGATTGTGGTCTAGGACTTATATGGCAATTACTGGCTCAATCCATAAACAAACATCCAAATTAACCAACAAAATCTGATATGAATATGGTTAAATTTGTCATTAACGTAGGTGTTGGCAAAATCTGAAGAGGATGAGAAGCAGAGCACCAGTGTTTTCACAAGATATAGTATAAAAGTAATAGAAAGTGGATTCAACACTTGTCAACTATGAAATATATTAGTACAATCATAAATTTCCAAATATTCAGATACCCAACGAATACAAGTTAATCAGAAACCAAAAGCAATCTCTATCTTTCCTAATTGCAACAATCTTCCACTAAAAGGTAGGCCAACTTCAAAAATAAAAGGCCACCTTCTTAACTTTAAAAAGCCTATACATAACCAAAAACTAGAAAAATATGTTTAGGCATTAATATTATTACTGTCCTAGCTTGCCAAAAAAAAAGGCTAGGCAGCAGATGGGGCGGTAATGTAATGACCAGCGTTAGCCTCTGACACCGTTGCCGCCATGAATTTGTCAGCTTCACCTTCAATGGGTGATATGTTAGTCTTCTTATAATCCAATGACTCATCATTGTATATGTCCCACCAGCTCTTCACTAGCATCTTAATGTCTTTCCTTTTCATGTTCTCTTCAATTCCAGTATACCTCCATGGCTTTGATCCCTGAAAAGAAAGAAAGAAAAAAAGAAGCCAAATGACAAATTAATTAATTTAGAATATTGATTTCATTTATTTAAAATAACTTGAGAAAAAGAAGAAAAGATTGGATCACTCATCATGAACACTCACCGCAGCACAGTAGTGAACAACTTTCACTTTATTAAGTTCAATGTTTTCCGGATGGCGCCAAAGCATGGCCAAAACAAGGTTGTAAATTGGTGGGATAGGCTTGTAAACATCCCTAAAGAACATATTCAAAAAGTCCTGCAGGCACAATCGTTTAAGTTAATATCAAATTATTGCCAAAATAATATCTACATTTATAGGATACAGATTCTCTATACCAAAATTCATGCCCCTATCTCAGTAAAATTTTGACTGCATACTATTTTCTTGAAATTTTCTTGTTTTGATAGTCTTGCCACATCATGTGAATGAAAATTCATTGAAAATAAAATAACGACATAAATTTTAAAGACTAAAGATTTTGTCTATTTCGATAGATCAACTAATGCATATTAGGATTTTTAACTTTTAGTATCAATATTAACTGATATATCGGTAGATACTATCTAATATTGGGCGATATATAACAGTATTGTTGATATTGATACTGTTATTTAAAAGGTGTTGGAGTGACAAATTTTGATTATTACCTGCTCGGCAAAAGGGGTAGGCGGAGTGATTTTGAGGGTCTCTAACAGGTCATCATAAATTGGGAGACTAGGCTCGAACACAAACATGCCAGCATTGAAGTAGAGGGGAGGCTTAGGACCCAACTCTCTAGGCCACTGGACCTTATCAGGGCACTGTTGACAGTACCCAATCTGGTACTGTGGGGTATGAGACCATGTCTTCTCGCAGAAACAATCCTTCACAGCATAGAAGTAGCCATTTGGGTTGTCAAAGAGGTGGTCTGTATTTTCAAACACCTGGATGTCTCCGTCCAAATATATCATCTTATGGTACTCCACAAACTGCAATTGATTACAAGTCAATATGCCTTATTTCAGCTAGAAAGATAATGAATAACAAGGAAATTAAGAACTTATCATGAATTTTTTTTCACTAAACATTAGACACATACCTCCCAGATACGCAGCTTGGAGTAGTTGATGACATAGTAGGCCATAGCAAACTGGGTCTGGTTCGCTGGCGGGTACACCGGCTCGATCTCACGGACTATGCAGCCCTGAGCTAGCAGCATGCGGCGGTGGTCCTCCGGCACGTCAGGCAGGACCGCCACCACTAGCGGGTACGCAGTCTTGACCTTCCTCAGGCCCTTGGCCAGCCCAACCACGCCCTTCACGTAGTCACCATTCCCTGCCAAGAATGTCACATAAGCCCGGCTCGTCAGGCTGGCTGCCTTGACCAGGCTAGTAGCCTTGGTGGTTGCACTCACAAGTTCAGGAGCCATTTGAGTTTTCACAACAAATTTTAGAGAAAGCAAGAGTGGTCTGTAGAGAGTGAAAGGAAGTTGGGAAGTGTTTTTGAGAAAACGAAGAAGAAATGTGGGGATGTTTTGGTGAGTTTTGTGGGTTTTTCTTCAATGGGGGGCATTGCTTATTTATAGGCGTTGGTGGATGAATCTTCCAGGAAGCTCAGGTTGTAAAAGATTCATGATCTGGACAGGCGTTATTTGTACTAAACGACGTTGTTGAATGAACTGTTTTTTTATGTTTGATGAGAGACGACGGCGTCGTTTTGGTGGTGTGTTGAATGTTCTCCCAACGGAATGAGGACAGTGGGTCCTACGGAAAAATGTTAGGTTTGTTATCTGATATCCGAATCAAATCGGACTGTACGCGTGTGAGAGTGGGTGCGGCGGTGATAAGATCTGACGGCTGTGAGTTTCCTCCTCGAGTAGATAAAGTCTGGAAGTGGATAATGGGTCGGTGCAATTAAAAGGATAGAATATAAAACAATGAATTTGAAAATGAATATCTCTACTCATTAATGGTAGGTAGTTTGTTGAGCGGTGGTATCTATAAATATTTTACTACTCTCACAATCACCAGGTTGTTTACTTTTTCATTTGACTTCCTGGGGTAACGCACGATCATATGAAAAAAAAAAAAAAAAAAAAATGTTTATTGTCTTATAAGTTAACGTTATCATAGATAGGTCTTGTTTGATAGAGTTGTGAGAAAGTACTTATACCTTATACTTAAACAGCTTATAGCTTATAACTATGAATATAAGTTGGTTTCTGACTTATAAATTAAGTATCTCCTGCCTCACTCAAAGAATAAGCTGATTTCTGACTTCCAAAAAGTTATAAGTTATAAGCTATAAACTAAACCAAACACATCAAAATAACTTAAATTAAGCTGAAAACTGAAATAAGTACCTTTCAAGCTGCACCAAACAGGCACATATAGCGACCCTGGTTTAATTCTCAAAATATAATTTTAAAAAAAATATCAAAATTTTATTTGGTTAGAAATTTTTTAAAAAAATTTCAAAATCATTTTTTCTTTTTTACACATCAATCAATCATTTTTTCTCTCTCTCTCTTTTCTCATTTTCAATCACTTTTTTCCTCATACACATCTACTCAATTACAACAAAATGAATTATACTAGCGACCCCAAATACTTTACCAAATCTCTCACAGGGGTGTGATACCCACACACATGTGGATTTGTGTCAATCACATCCTATATGAGAGGTTTGGTAGAATATTTGGGATACATAGCATTTTTTCAATAAAATATCAAATCATTCTAAACTCTCATACTCCAAAATTATTTTCAAAATATATAACCAAACAATCAAAAAAAATTTATAAACTCTTCCCCCAATATTTTTTTTAAAAATTTATCTCTCAAAATCATACCAAACACACCTAGTAAGTTTCATTGCACATATTTAGTATTAATTTAATATTAATTTATTAAATGATAAACAAAATATGATATAAAATTTATATCGTTTTTTGAAACAAAAAGACACATTAGATGAGAAATAGAGAAAAGTTAGGGATCATGAAAATGATCGTGAAAGATTATGATCATTGGATTACTTTGATTAGTGCATAGTGCTTTATTCTAAGTGTAATCCAAGGATCACAAAGCTTTCATGATTATTTTCATAAAAAGTTTTTCATGATACCTAGCATTACTGTGAGAAATAATACATAAAAAAAATTCTACATATAATATTATTTCTTATCTCATTTTCTCATTTAAGACACAAGTAAGTGGATTTCATATGTATTAATGAATGTAGGTCCCAATGCTTTATGTTCAAACATGAGTGAGACAATGAGATAAGAAATAAAATTATATACATCCTCCGTCTAAAAATATTAGTCCCTTATTTTATTTTTCATTATCTCAAAATATTAATCACTTTTCAAATATTAAGGAATAAAATAATATGAATTTATTATTTTTCCCTTCTTTTAAATTCATAAATAATACAAAAAGTATAATTAAGACAATTGATATTCTTAAAAAAATGTACTATCAAAGGATAATTTTAAAAAATTAATATTTTTAAAATATAATAATTGTACTATCAAAAAAAGTTGAATTCCTCAAAGGGAACGATTATTTTGAAACGGAGGGAGTAGTATGTATGATTAATTATTCTAGGCTATGCAGTATTTAGAAACAATTCAACATTAATTTGGCAAAGTAATTACCCAAGTAATGGGGTCTTAAGGGAGCGTAGTGTGTTATTAAAGAGTTTGAGAGCTAACAGGAGTGTTAGGCTATGAGCATAATTAACATTAATATCAGGTGTTCAGTTTAAGTACTTCCACCATCAATCCTTGGCTTTTAATATGTAATTCAAAATTTAATTTCAAAATGCTCAAGGCACTCAACAATCGAGTTAATTCAAATTATGATCCTATGGGTCAATTAGATTTTAAAAGTTTATTGAAGTTTCGGTTAAATGGAGCATTACTCCTAAAGACAAAATCTAAAGGTTCCATGTGATTTTGACATTAAACCAAACATCCCAACTGATTTCATATCCAAACCCAAAGATCCCATATGACTTTTATTAAACCGAAGAATCAAGTGACTTGACACCTCCAGGCTCAAAGGTTCTATGTGACATTCACATTAAACCTAAGATTCCAAGTGACTTATTGACCCTTAAAACCCAGTATCCCAAGTGACTTGGCACCCAATTCTAAAGGTCTCATGTGGTTTTGACATTGAGTCCAAAATCTTAAGTGACTAGACATATCCGGCCGAAGACACCCATTGTCCTAAGTAACTTGACACACTCGGAAAATGGTCCAAATATCCCATTATTCAAACTTAACATGAGCTCAACCAACAATATAAAGCTAAAGCTCTCATATGTTTGATTGGAGGATTTGAGAGGAGATTTGAAAAAGAAAAATGAAAAAGTAGATAAAATGTGAATAAAATATATTTATATTTTATTTAGTTTCATACATCTTTTCCTTCTCCGTTTCCAAATCTCCCAACCAAATATAGCGTAAAATGACTTGGCATTTACCCAAGGTGACAGTCCTCCCTCAACCTAATCCATTTTAGATGTTAAACGATAAAATTTGAATAAAATATATATTGTTATGAAGTTTTGAACTAGTTTTAGAAAAGTTAAAAAAAAAAAAAATTAGACTTGATGGTAATTTGGAGGGAAAAATGATCCTTACCATTGTTTTCTAGCTTATGTACTACACGGGTTTGCTAGAATGCTTCATTGATTTGGGACAAAGCCCAGCCCATACATACAATAGGGAAAGGAAAGACCCACATTTCGTAGATCTCACCCGACGGTTGAACTAGTGACCCGTCCACTCGATCTCTTTTTCGGTTCACTCACTGGTCCACTTTTTAAAACATTGATCCTAAGTAACGAAATGTTAGAATTCATCCAATATTATGTATTTGTGTGCAATACCATAGTCTAAGAAACTATATACTATATAGATTAAGGAAATCACTCAATTAGGCCTTGTTTGGGAATATGTTTTTTTAGTAACTTTTTGACTTTTTGGTTTTTTACGAAAAGATGTATAAAAAGTAAAGAGAAAAGGGAATCTTTAACTTTTTGGTATAAGTTGGTGACTTTTTGATTTTTTTTAGTAACTTTTAAATTTTTTGGCTAAAAAAGTCACTTGCCAAAAGATACTTTATAATTAAACAAAGTACATTATAGCATACATGGAAAAAGATAGAGTAGATCGGCATGTTTGTAAAATCTCAATCACTGGGTGATTCCTTACGCTCAGATCAGGTCTATTAAAGGATGTGACTTTGTCATAATGTAATCCAAATTTAAGCTAAAAAATCTGAATTCATTAAGAGAGAAATTTGATATGATAGTCGAAATCTGATTGATCCAATCACTAATGTTGTGTTTGGGTCTTAGAGATTTGGAAGGAGAAAGAAAAAAATGAGAGAAATGTGCATGAAATATAAGTGAATGAAATAAGTTAAGTCAGAGAGAACATCCCGATATTTTCTTTCCTCCAGTCTCAAGGCTCTTCTGTCGCATCTCCTCTCCCAATCTTTTATCCTCCTATCTCAATGTTCTTTGTATTAAACGATTAAAGAGACTCATGTCCGGAAAGATCGATAGAGGATCTGATGTTTGGTTGATTGTGTTCTAGGACTTATATGGCAATTACTGGCTCACTCCATAAACAAACATCCAAATTAACCAGGAAAATCTGATATGAATATGGTTAAATTTGTCATTAACGCAGGTGTTGGCAACATCTGAAGAGGATGAGAAGCAGAGCACCAGTGTTTTCACAAGATATAGTATAAAAGTAATAGAAAGTGGATTCAACGCTTGTAAACTATGAAATATATTAGTACAATCATACATTTCCAAATATTCAGATACCCAACGAATACAAGTTAATCAGAAACCAAAAGCAATCTCTATCTTTCCTAATTGCAACCATCTTCCACCAAAAGGTAGGCCAACTTCAAAAATAAAAGGCCACCCTTCTTAACTTTAAAAAGCCTATACAAACCAAAAACTAGAAAAATATGTTTAGGCATTAATATTATTACTGCCTTTAGCTCGCCAAAAAAAAAGCTAGGCAGCAGATGGGGCAGTAATGTAATGACCAGCGTTAGCCTCTGACACCGTTGGCACCATGAATTTGTCAGCTTCACCTTCAATGGGTGATAAGTGAGGCTTCTTATAATCCAATGACTCATCATTGTATATGTCCCACCAGCTCTTCACTAGCATCTTAATGTCTTTCCTTTTCATGTTCTCTTCAATTCCAGTATACCTCCATGGCTTTGATCCCTGAAAAGAAAGAAAGAAAGAAGCCAAATGACAAATTAATTAATTTAGAATATTGATTTCATTTATTTAAAATAATTTGAGAAAAAGAAGAAAAGATTGGATCATTCATCATGAACACTCACCGCAGCACAGTAGTGAACAACTTTCACTTTATTAAGTTCAATGTTTTCTGGGTGGCGCCAAAGCATGGCCAAAACAAGGTTGTAAATTGGTGGGATAGGCTTGTAGACATCCCTAAAGAACATATTCAAAAAGTCCTGCAAACACAGTCATTTAAGTTCATATGAAATTATTGCCAAAATAATATCCACATTTATAGGATACAGATTCTCTACACCAAAATTCATGCCCCTATCTCAATATAATTTTGACTGTATACCATTTTCTTGAAATTTTCTTATTTTGATATTCTTGCCACATCATGTGAATAAAAATTCATTGAAAATAAAATAACGACATGAATTTTAAAGACTAAAGATTTTGTCTATTTCGATAGATCGACTAATGCATATTAGGATTTTTAACTTTCAATATCAATATTAACTGATATATCGGTAGAGACTATCTAATATTGAGTGATATATAACAGTATTGTTGATATTGATACTGTTATTTAAAAGGTGTTGGAGTGACAAATTTTGATTATTACCTGCTCGGCAAAAGGGGTAGGCGGAGTGATTTTGAGGGTCTCTAACAGGTCATCATAAATTGGGAGACTAGGCTCGAACACAAACATGCCAGCATTGAAGTAGAGGGGAGGCTTAGGACCCAACTCTCTAGGCCACTGGACCTTATCAGGACACTGTTGACAGTACCCAATCTGGTACTGTGGGGTATGAGACCATGTCTTCTCGCAGAAACAATCCTTCACAGCATAGAAGTAGCCATTTGGGTTGTCAAAGAGGTGGTCTATATTTTCAAACACCTGGATGTCTCCGTCCAAATATATCATCTTATGGTACTCCACAAACTGCAATTGATTACAAGCCAATATGCCTTATTTCAGCTAGAAAGATAATTAATATGAATAACAAGGAAATTAAGAACTTATCATGAAATTTTTTTCACTAAATTTTGTTATCATTAGACACATACCTCCCAGATACGAAGCTTGGAGTAGTTGATGACATAGTAGGCCATAGCAAACTGGGTCTGGTTCGCCGGTGGGTACACCGGCTCGATCTCACGGACTATGCAGCCCTGAGCAAGCAGCATACGGCGGTGGTCCTCCGGCACGTCTGGCAGGACCGCCACCACTAGCGGGTACGCAGTTTTGACTTTCCTCAGGCCCTTGGCCAGCCCAACCACGCCCTTCACGTAGTCACCATTCCCTGCCAAGAATGTCACATAAGCCCGGCTCGTCAGGCTGGCTGCCTTGACCAGGCTGGTAGCCTTGGTGGTTGCACTCACAAGTTCAGGAGCCATTTGAGTTTTCACAACAGGTTTTAGAGAAAGAAAGATTGGTCTGTCGAGAGAGAAAGGAAGTTGGGAAGTATTTTTGAGAAAATGAAGAAGAAATGTGGGGATGTTTTGGTGAGTTTTGTGGGTTTTTCTTCAATGGGGGTATTGCTTACTTATAGGAGGTGATGGATGAATCTTCGAGGAAGCTGATGTATAAGATTCATGATCTGGACAGGGTTTATTTGTGCTAAACGACGTTGTTTAATAAACAGTTTTTTTATGTTTGATGAGAGACGACGGCGTCGTTTTGGTGGTGTGTGGAATGTTCTCCCAACGGAATTGGTACAGTGGGTCCTACGGATATCCCAATCAAATCGGACTGTACGCGTGTTAGAGTGGGTGTGGCGGTGATCCGATCTGACGGCTGTGAGTTTCCTCCTGAATTAGATAAAGTCTGGAAGTGGATAATGGGTCGGTGCAATTAAAAGGATAGACTAATGTAAAACAATGATTTGTTTTTTTTGTTGGTTGAACGGATAAAACAATGAATTTGAAAATGAATACCTACTCATTATCTATAAATATTTTACTACTCTCACAATCAATCACGGATCCAGTGTCACTGGGTTGTTTACTTTTTTATTTGATTTTCCGGGGTAACGTATGATCATTTAAAAAAAAAAAAAATTTAATTTGTTTATTGTCTTATAAGTTAACGTTATCGTAGGGATATAGTAACTTTCATTACTCATAATTTATTATTAATTTAAAATTAATTTATTTAATGATAAATAAAATATAGTATAAAATTTATGTTGTTTTTGAAACAAAAAGACACATTAGATAATAAATAATACATAAAAAAATTCTACATATAATGTTATTTCTTATCTCATTTTCTCATTTAAGATACAAGTAAGTGGATTTCGTATGTATTAACAATAATGATTCATCCCACTAATTTAGGAATATTAATTGACCACTACTGAGGTGGAAATTCAAAAGAAAAAAAAAAAAAAAACTTAAGGCCAAAACATCACATCAGTAAGTGGGACCCATTCTCTAGAGCTTCTTTAGAACTCCCAAGCATTTTTTAAAGAATGTAGGTCCCAATGCTTTATGTTCAAACATGAGTGAGACAATGAGGCAAGAAATAAAATTATATAATATGTATGATTAATTATTCTAGGCTACACAGTATTCAAAAACAATTCAACATTAATTTGGCAAAGTAATTACCCATGTAGTAATTGGGTCTTAAGGGAGCATTGTGTGTTATTAAAGAGTTTGAGAGCTAAGAGGATTCACAATGGACTTATTTGTGAGTGTGTTAGTATCGGTGGCTAAAATTTAGGGGAGACATAGTAATTTTTGGGTTCACAATGGAAGTGTTAAGGAGTGTGTTGGTGTCAGCTGTTAACTTCTTTGTTAATTGTGGCTAGCGTTTTAGCCAACGAGGGAGAGAGGCGAGATGTGGGAAAGAGAGAGATAGAGTTGTGTGTCTGGGGAAGTCCTCCGAGACGTCCAACTGAAAGTCTCCTCAGACATCTGGCTAGTCAACTAGTGGTCAATTGATTTTTTTTTTTTTTTTTTTACTTGTTGAGATTTTTTTTAGACTCGAAATTTAATCTTGGATTTGAAATTTTTGATTAAATTAAATTATTTATTTATTTTATTTATTATATATACATATGTATTCTTAACACACACCTTAACACATCCATTGCACCATCCCTCACTCTCTAAAATTAATAAACTCTTAATATATCTTAACACACATTTTTAGGCCTCACTTCTATTACTTTTTGTTATATAATACACATCTTAACACACTTTTTTAACCATTTCACTGTAGATGCTCTAACAGGAGTATTAGGCTATGAGCATAATTAACATTTAATATCGGGTATTTAGTTTAAGTACTTCAACCATCAACCTTTGGCTTTTAACATATAATTCAAAATTTAATTTCAAAATGCTCGAGGCACTCAACAATCGAGTTGATTCAAATTATGATCCTATGGGTAAATTTATAATAATCTGAAAATTTAAGTTATTCCTTAAATTTTATTTTAGTATTATTTAATTATAAATAAGAAAAACTCTAAATGTTTAATTAAATATTCCATAAGAATAAAATAAAATATGAAATGTTATGGGTGTATGAGATAAAGTGTAATTAAATTAGGGATTATATATTAGGAAAAAATGGTATATAATTATTTTAAGAATCAGGCCAAAGTAAAATGACATCACAAGTTAAATAAATAAATAAATAATCATAAGAAGAAAATATATTTAAGTACATAGTTATACAAGTTAAGGTGTAATTTAATTTGACATTAATTTATCAACGTGCAAATAATATATTATCTATGGGCCAAAATCATACTATTACGGAATTGTGACCAAAAAAAAAAAAAAAAAAAAAAAAAAAGGACAAAAAGGAAATATAGTGAAAAGTGGCCAAATCACCTGTTAAGTCTAAGTCCTAGAGGTAGTGAATCATCACTAGGAAATTAATTGCAGGGTGAGTCACCTGCTAAGCTCGGGTATAAAAGGGAGGATTTGATGGGGGTGAAGGGAAAGAAAGAAGGAAAACAAATTAAGAAAGAGGAAGAAAATATTGGAAGTCAAGAAAGTCTTTGATAGTGAAAAGAATGAGTAATGTATTAATTTTAAGGTGAGTTATATTATACCTTGAGTCATCATAATATATTTCACGTATGTTTTGACTTACCATATTTTATACAACTTATGTTTTATAAATTATTATAAATTGTCTTAATATTTCAATTACGTAGATTAATTTCTAAACTCTATTTGTTAAAATGAAACCCATGAATATATTTGTTTAAATTTTAAAGAATATTTGACAGTGACCTTATAAACAATTATGTTTTGTAAGTATCACCACGAGAGTCTCACGCCTTGAGGGACTTAAATAACTATTGGCCTCTGTTTGGTCACTTTGTGGCCTTCTATTGTCATGGATCTATTGACCTCTGTTTTGTGTGGAGCAAAGTGTTGTACGGAGATAAGTGCTACACCATTGTGGGAGTCACCTCTATAATCCGTACGAACCACCTATCGAATTTGTACCTCTGTTCTGACTGTCACTCCTATGACCTCCATTCTGTTTTATTCGATACCGTGATTATGGTTATTTATTTATATAATCTCAGTTTTGCTACTTAAATGATTATTTATTCAGACTAAGTTATCTTAAATATTTTAGTTACATAACTATCCATGGTTATTTTGTGTCATTTATACTCTTGGCATAATATTTCTCACTCTGTCATGTGCTTATAGCTGTTTACCAATTTTCAAGAAACAATACAATTCAGAAATAACTTTTGAAAAGTCTTAGACGCGGGATTGCGGAATAGACATACACAGCACTTTTATGATATTGTTATATGTAAATATTGACATTTTTGGTCAATAAATTTTATAATAAAAATAGAAGTTCCGATAATTATTTTGGTACCCCACTTAAATATTATTTTCACTCGTGTTTATTAATTTATTTAAGAATTGATTAGAGATAATTTCAGTTACTGGTCATCACGATACTTAACCTTTAAATACGGGAAACGGACCGTGATACAATTAGATTTTAAAAGTTTATTGAAGTTTCGATTAAATGGGGCATTACTCCCATGGACAAAATCTAAAGGTTCCATGTGATTTTGACATTAAACCAAAGATCCCAACTGATTTCATATCCAAACCCAAAGATCCCATATGACTATGGTGTTAAACCGAGGAATCAAGTGACTTGACACCCCGGGCTCAAAGGTTCTATGTGACATTCACATTAAATCTAAGATTCCAAGTGACTTATTGACCCTTAAAATCCAGTATCCCAAGTGACTTGGCACCCAATTCTAGAGGTCTCATGTGGCTTTGACATGAAGTTCAAAATCTCAAGTGACTAGACATATCCGGCCGAAGACACCCATGTCCTAAGTAACTTGACACAATCGGAATATGGTCCAAATATCCCATTATTTAAACTTGACATGAACTCAACTAATAATATAAAGCTAAAGCTCTCGTAACGCTATATTTGATTGGGAGATTCGGAAAAAAATTTAAAAAAGAAAATGAAAAAATAGGTAAAATGTGAATAAAATATACTTATATTTCACTTAATTTTATACATATTTTCTCTTTTCGTTCTCAAATCTCCCAACCAAACATAATGTAAAATGGCTTTGCATTTACCCAAGGTGAAAGTCCTCCCTTATCCTAACCCTTTTAGATGTTAAAGGATAAAATTTGAATAAAATATATCGTTATGAAGTTTGGTACTAGTTTTAGAAAAGTTAAAATATATATATATATATATATTTAGACTTGATGGTAATTTGGAGAGAAAAATGATCCTTACTGGTGTTTTTTAACTTATGTAGTACACTGGTTTGCTAGAATGCCTCATTGATTCGGGACAAAACCCAGCCCATGCATACAATAGGCAAAGGAAAGACCCACATTTTGTAGATCCCGCCCAGGAAATACAAGTTTGACGGAGGATTGGGAAGGAGAGATGCAAGAAAAGGCTCCAAATGGTTTAATATGTGATGAGAGTCGCAAATATGGTAATCAGAAGGCTTGTGTCTATACGTGTGGGGTAGTGGGTAGGCTTATGCACCTGTTTCTTCTAAGATCTATGAGTCTATTGAAGTTACTGACTTCAATCACTTGGCTAAGATGGACGGCTAATCTTGGGTGTTAGGGTAGGGTGGATGGTAAAGCCCATGTTGTGGCTAATCTTCCTAATCGTGCGTGGGTTGGGCTTAGAGCACGTCAGATATGGTTAAATTTGTCATTGCTGTACGTGTTAAGCAAAATTTAAAGAGAATGAGAAGCAGAGCACCAGAGTTTTTACTAATATAAAAGTAATAGAAAGTAAATTCAATGCTTGTAAACTATGAAAATATATAAGTACAATTATACATTTCCAAATATTCACATACCCAACCAATACAAATTAATCAAAAACCAAAAACAATCTCTTTCCTAATTGCACCATCTTCCACTTGGAGGAAGGCCAACTTCAAAAATAGAAGGCCACCTTTCTCAACTTTAAAATGCCTATACATAACCAAAAACTAGAAAAATAGGTTTAGGCATCAATATTATTATTGTCTTTAGCTCGCCCCAAAAAAAAGCTAGGCAGCAGGTGGGGCGGGAGTGTAATGACCAGCGTTGGCCTCTGATACCATTGTCACTATGACTTTGTCAGCTTCACCTTCAATGGGTGATATGTTAGTCCTCTTGTAGTCCAATGATTCATCATTGTATATGTCCCACCAACTCTTCACTAGCATCTTGATATCTTTTCTATCCATGTTCTCTTCTTTTCCAGTATACCTCCATGGCTTTGATCCCTAGAAAAAGAAAGAAAGAAAGAAAGTAAGAAAGAAGCCAAATTACAAATTAATTACTTTAGAATATTGATTTCATTTATTTAAACTAATTTGTGAAAAAGAAGAAAAGATTGGATTATTGGTCATGAACACTCACCGCGGCACAATAGTGAACAACTTTCACTTTGTTGAGTTCAATGTTCTCTGGGTGGCGCCAAAGCATGGCCAAAACAAGGTTGTAAATTGGTGGGATAGGCTTGTAGACATCCCTAAAGAACATATTCAAAAAGTCCTGCAAGCACAACCATTTAAGTTCATATCAAATTATTGCCAAAATAATATTTATATATATAGTATACAGATTTTGTATCCCAAAATTCATGCCCCTATCTCAATACAATTTTAACTGCATAGCATTGTCTTGAAAATTTTCCTGTTTTGATATTCTCGCCATATAATGTGAATGAAAATTCATTGAAAATAAAATAATGAGAATTTTAGGGACAAAATATTTTGTCCATTTCAAAGATCAACTACTTTGTATTGGGATTTTGAACTTTCAATACTAATATTAGCTGATATAGTAGATACTATTGATATGCATCCCAATACTGTTATTTAAAAGGTGTTCGAATGACAAATTTTGATTATCACCTGCTCAGCAAAAGGGGTAGGTGGGGTGATTTTGAGCGTCTCTAAGAGGTCATCATAAATTGAGAGACTGGGCTCGAACACAAACATGCCAGCATTGAAGTAGAGGGGAGGCTTGGGACCCAACTCTGCAGGCCACTGGACCTTATCAGGGCACTGTTGGCAGTACCCAATCTGGTACTGTGGGGTGTGAGACCATGTTTTTTCACAAAAACAGTCCTTCACGGCATAAAAGTAGCCATTTGGATTGTCAAAGAGGTGATCTATGTTTTCAAACACCTGGATGTCTCCGTCCAAGTATATCATCTTATGGTATTCCACAAACTGCAATTGATAACAAGTCAATATGCATTATTTCAGCTAGAAAGATAATTAATTAGTATCCATGAAATTTTATACAAATTAAGAACTTGTACCATGAAATTCTATATAAATTTGTAACTAAAATCTGTTATTATTAGACACATACCTCCCAAATGCGAAGCTTGGAGTAGTTGATGACATAGTAGGCCATAGCAAACTGGGTCTGGTTCTCCGGCGGGTACACCGGCGCGATCTCACGGACTATGCATCCCTGAGCCACCAGCATACGGCGGTGCTCCTCCGGCACATCCGGAAGCACGGCCACCACAAGCGGGTAGGCAGTGTGGACCTTCCTCAGGCCCTTGGCTAGCCCGACCACGCCCTTGACATAGTCACCATTGCCAGCCAAGAAAGTGACATAAGCTCTGCTCATCAGGCTCGCGGCCTTGACTAGGTTGGCGGTCTTGGTGGTTGCACTCACAAGTTCAGGAGCCATTTGGGATTTCGCAACAAATTTTAGAGAAAGGAAGAGAGGTCTAGAGAGAGAGAGAGAGGAAGTTGGGAAGTGTTTTTGAGAAAATGAAGAAGAAATGTGGGGATGTGTTGGTGAGTTTTGTGGGTTTTTCTGCAATGGGGGCATTGCTTATTTATAGGCGTTGGTAGATGAATCTTCCAGGAAGCTCATGTTGTTAAAGATTCGTTATCTGAGACGACGTTTAATTAACTGTTTTTTTTATGTTCGATGACAGATGACGGCGTCGTTTTGGTGTGTGTGAAATGTTCTCCCCAACGGCACAGGGACACCGTGTCCTACGGAGTTTGTTATCTGATATCCCAATCAAATCGGACTGTACGCGTGTTAGAGTGGGTGTGGAAGTGATTAGATCTGACGGCCGCCAGTTTCTTCCTCGAATGGAGAAAGTCTGGAAGGAAATGGATAATGGGTCGGTGGTGCGAGTAAAAGGATAAACTAATAAAATAAATATTAAATAAATAAAAATAAAAATGAATCACGACGTGGAATGTATTACCGACAGCGCCTCATTAATGCTAGTTTATTGAACGGTGGTATTCTAATATGGTGGTATTATATTTATTAATTGGTATATGTATAGTGTTATTTAATTATAAATATTTAAAATTTTTAAAATAATGTTATATCATCTGTTAATATATAAATTAGTATATAAATTGATACATATATCATTATTCATCTAAATATCTAAATATAATGGTACTATATGTATCAATTGATATATTAATTAGTGTACCAACATATGTTATGGTATTACTATTTCAAAATTATGACCTCACTTATCATACAAATTATAAAGACTCAAAACCTCTAAAATTATGTTACATTATCCGTTAGTATACTAATTGATATATAAATTGATGCATATAATATTATTCATCTAAATATATGATACTATATGATCATTTAAAAATAATTATAATTTGTTTATTATCTTATAAGTTAATTTTATATTGATTTAATAAATGTTTTCACTCACATTTATATTAACAGTAATGATAGAAATACAAAAATCAAATACCTGTGCACATAATTTACTCTTATATTAATGTAAACAGGACATTAGGTTTGGTGTGGTACTGTTTTGTAGTGTGAGATTTCATGTTCAAATCCTATGATCTTTGTGGTTCTCCCTTTTTCCAACTAACAACTAGCATCTAACCTCTTACTACTGTATGTTAAAATATTAAATAATAAACAAAATATGATAAGAAAAATAATATTATGTCACTTTTGAAAAGAAGATGCATGAGAATTAATAGATATGACTAATTATTGTTAGGCTACAAAATATTCAGCAATAATTTTATATTAATAATTAAAATTTAAGAAGCACAGTATGTTATTAAAGAGTTCACAAGAGTATTAGGCTACGAGCTAACAAAAGAAACTTATTGTCCTAAGTAACTTGACACACTTGGTATATATGGTCCAAATTGTCCATTTCAACCATTCGAACCTATCTAGGCTTGGTTCAATTAGCAATAGCTCAAATGACATGAGCTCAACCAATAACATAAAGCCCAAGACCTCTTAAAATGGCTTGGTATCTACCCAAGGCAAAAAACCTCCCCGCATCCTAACCCATTTCAAATGTTGAAGGGTACATTTTGAATTAAATATACTATTATGAAGTTTTGAACTAATTTAAGAAAAATAATAAAAAGAATTGGACTTGACGGTAATTTGGAGGGAAAAAATGATCCTTATTGTAGGTTTTTTAGCTTATGCTACATGGACTTGCTAGAATGCCTCATTGGTTCGGGGCAAAGCCAAGCCCATACATGCAACAGGAGGGAAAGACTCACATTTCATAGTACTTGGGAAATGCAAGTTTGATCAGGATTAAAGAGGAGAGGTGCAAGAAAAATCTCTAAATGGTTTTAGTTGTCTTTGTGCAAGTCGTATGTAGTGAGCACATATAGTAATGAGGAGATATATGTAGTGTGGTGGGTGGCTTATGTGCCTTATTTCTTCCATCATCTATGAATCTACTGGAGCTACTCACTTCGATCCATTAACTAAGATTTCAACCGAATACGAAATCATATCTAATGATTACTTTTATGGGGATTTTATCCTTATTCAAGATGTTTGTTATTCCTTTTGGTGGTTAGGATAGGGTATCTTATTCCTAATTGCATGTGGGCCAGGCTTCGAACATGTGTCTTACAACTATATCGTAGGAGTGTTGAGACAATAGAATGTTACACGAAAAGTTATTTTTCGTAAAGTATTGTAAGTTGTGACACAGCTTGCTTCAAAGAGCCACTTACCCATTATAATAAATTAAGGTTTTAGAGATAAAAATTTAACGACAAAATTATTTTATAGGATAAAATATTTTTGTTGCTAGAACTGTTATTATTGCATTTTTAGTGACAAATTGGACATTTAATGATGAATTACGATTATTTTGATACCACAATTTGTCTTAAAAAAAAACATTTTTTGGACCAAATTATTGTCCTTAAAAGTATACTTTTTAGCGGCATTTTTAAAATTTTATCATTTAAAGTCCTTTTTTTGACTTTTTAGGAAGATTTTTTAGTGACTATTCTCATATTGACAGAAATTGATCTCTAAATATATTTTTTTAACAAATTTTTACTTTTGAAGACAACAAATTTATTATAGTGACTGTAGTGTTGTCACACAAGACAAAAATGTCACCACACTTTCTTTTTTTTTTAGCAGAAAAGGAATATATATTAATTAGTAGAAGAAACGTCCACGTGAGCCAAACAACTCAAATCGTGGAGATGTATAGCAACCCAATTTACAGGTAACCGTGACTTTACACTGGCATGGGCAACCCAGTGTGCAACTCTGTTAAAGGTTCCCCTGGTCTAGCAAAAAAACAGGGGCCAAGCCTGGGAAATACATCTAATGTTAAAGAAAACTGCCATGCTGTCCCAAGGGGGCACATTTTCAGAAACACAGAGCTCGATAGCTAGCAAATTGTCACTCTCGACGACCACATTTCTCTAGTTTTGCAGTTTTGCTATAAGGCAAGGCAACCTAATCGCTTGGGCCTTAGCTTGGAAGGTAGAGGCAGTATGGGTATTGATAATGTGTCAATCAATAAGTTGCCCTGTCGAGTCACGAAAGACAACGGCTAAGGAAGTTTTCTTGGACTGCTTGTAAAAGGCCACATCACAATTGGCTTTCAGAGCTAGGAGGAGGAGGTTGCCAGCTGGTCGGCCTAGCTTGTGGAAGAGGAGAACCATTTTGCTCAAGTACAATGTTCTGCTGAAACTGGATATGTTCCTGCCAAGCATGGGCAGCACGAGCTATGGTTTCTACTGGATTAACTGGAGTATGAGTAAAATAAATGCATTCCTAGTCTTCCAGATTTGCCAAGTAGTCATGATGAACTGACTTAAAAAACGGCGCCAATTGGGTGTGGATTCAAATAATTCCAACTGTTGACTCATCCAAACTGTTAGATTGCTAACCGTACCCCTTCCAATACGCAGGCTAAGTGGGCTTCCAAACCACACTGTTTGGGTCCAAGGACAGTCAAAAAACAAATGCTCCACTATTTCTAAATCTGAACGACAGATTGGGCACATCCCAGAGGCAAAGCATTTTTATTTGAGAAGGTTGGCCTGGGTAGCTAAAAAATTTTTGCAAGCTTTCCAACAAAAATGTTTAAGCTTGGGAGGTACATCAAGGTGCCAAATCTGTTTCCAGAAGTTGGGTGGGAGTTGGAAGGAAGTTAAAGGACGAGTCTGTTGTTGCGGGTCCTGTAAAGCACGAGCCATAACATATCTCGATTTGATTGAAAAAATTCCAGATTTGGATTGAAAAAATTCCAGATTTGGATAGATGCCACACCATTACGTCCTGTTTGTTTTCCATTAAAATAGGGATGAGACTAATAGCCTGTAGTTCCTCCAAGGTAACAACCTATTGCAGAACCTCCATCTTCCAACACTTACGATTTGGATCAATAGCATCTGCCACAACATGAATGGATGTATAGAGTGGTTTGACAGTTAATATCTTGAAACAACGGGCCGATGGTATCCACTTATCCTCCCAAAAGTTAATAGATTGCCTATTATGAATTTTCCATCTGGTGCCCCTTAGAAGTAAGTCTCTACCTTTTAACAGACTTGTCCATGCCCATGATGGCCGAGTGCCTTTAGTGGCAATCATGAAATTTGATTGAGGAAAATATAAACCCTTGAAAATTCTGGGAAGTAGTCACCATCCTTGGTGAGCCAACATAGCTTGGTTAAAAGCCTTAAAGTCTCGAAAACCCATACCCCCAGTAGCTTTTGAAGTTGTCATGGAGTCTCAGCAAGCCTAGTGAATATGTCTACTCTCCGGGTCTCCTTTCCACCAGAAATTTCGAATGTAAGCATTCAGCTTGTTACAAAAATGTTGAGGAAAAAAGAAACAAGCCATGGCATATGAAGGGATGGCCTGTGCCACTGCCTTAATCAAAGTTTCACGACCGATAGGGAAAAGAAGCTTGCTCTTCCATCCTTGCAATTTGGAGAGCACCCTCTCAATCAAAAATCCAAACATAGCAGCCTTGGATCTACCCCAGAGAGTAGGTATACCTAAGTATTTTGCAGCTAGGTCCGCCTCAAAAATCCCCAAAGTTGAACAAATAGCCCCTCTTACCTCCATGCTAGCATTGGTCGAGAAGATGAGACCAGATTTATCAAAATTCAAGACTTGTCCCGATGCCTCACTATAGATTCTCAGAACTTCCAGTAAAGCTTGGCATTCCCTTTGCTAGCCATGAAGAAAAAGAATAGCATCATTAGCAAAGAATAGATACGATAAGATGGGACAAGTACCCCATCATCCGTAGGCCTGAGATATGTCTCTGGTAGAGGCTCTGAAGCTATAATTTAGACAAAACATTAGCCATAAGAAGAAAGAAGTATGGGGAAAGAGGATCGCCTTGGCGAAGACCACAAGAAGGAGAAATAGATGCATGCTTTGCCTCGTTCGCAAAAATAGAGAATTGAACTGTAGTGACACATTACATGACCCACTGAATCCATCGCCGGTTAAACCACAATTTATGAAGGACTGCTTCCAGGAAATCCCATTGGATTTGATCATATGCCTTGTTAAAGTCAAGTTTCAAAGCAATATCCACTTTCATCCCTCTCCTCTTGTGCTTGAGGAAATGGAAAGCTTCGTGAGCCACTAAGATATTATCCTAGATCAATCGTCCCGACACAAATGCCGATTGATTAGGGGTGATAATACTACGAAGAACGTGTTTTAGACGATTAGCCAGCACTTTGGTGATGATTTTCATGGAAAAGTTACATAAATTTATGGGTCAGTATTGTGTAAGTTTTACTGGGGTAGCAGCTTTGGGAATTAACACTAGATTGATATGATTCAATTCTCAGAGCACAAAGTCGCCATTGAAAAAGCTTTTAATTGCTACACACACATCTTTCCCTACTACCTCCCAATGCTTATGATAGAAAATCCCAAAAAAACCATCGGGTCCGGGGGCTTTTAATGCCCTCCAGCTGAAAGGTTGCTACCTTAATTTCGTCATCAGTCACGGATCTAGTGAGAGCTCTACTCATATCCACAGTAACTGTAGTGTGAACCACCTCCAAGGCAGCACTCAAATCCCTACTTGGTAAGGCTTGATAGAACTAATTAATCTTTGACCGTTGGTGTTAGAACATCTCTTCTCTCAATAAAACTTCCTCAATATCAGCTTGCAAAGATTGGATAAGATCTAAATTGTCATCGAAAAAAAGAAGCATTTGGACTTCCAAGAGTTTAGCTTTAAGTTTTGCGAGCTTGATGCGATTATCCCCGAACTCAGTCTTGCTCCAAGAAGAGAGACCATGTTAACATGATTTGAATTTGTGGACAAAGTTGTACATAGCGGAACCTACTATAGAATGTAACCAATTAGACTTGATAACTTTAACACAGTTCAAATTTGTGGTCCACATTGAACAAGCGTGGTGTTTTCTTTAAAGGAACATGACACTGAAGGAGTAAGGGGCAATGGTCGAAACTAATTAAGACCTCATTAAGAACTTGTGCATAGGAAAATTTTTGCCTCCATTCTACTAAAGCTAAGGCTTTGTGTCACGACCCAAACTCGCCCCTAAGGGTTTAGCATCGTAACCGGCTAGTAATCCGTGATTACCAAAGGCCTGCTTAACAGTAATAACAATTATACAATAGGTGGGGTCGGCGGAAGCCTATAAATATTAAAACATAATGTCCAAAAAGCTATGAGGACTTAAATGCACAAACCACTTATATATATATATATATACCAATACAGACATAAGTCCAAGTCCATATTCAATATATATGTAAAAACTGAAGTCCAAAACACGTCTAAGTACAAAATAAAAGACATGTTGGGGAATTAAATCCCAAAGCCAAAACAACTTATGAAATTCACTTGAGGTGGATTTAGACCACCCAAAACAAAGCCTTGACAATAACGGTTTGGAATCTCGTGGTGAGGCACAGTAGGTTGGCTTGACAAAACGAAATTAGGCTGGCACTACTAACTTTGCTCCGGTGCCTGATCACCTACATATATACAATAAACTGTGAGCTAAAACCCAGTGAATAACGAATGTATAAAGAGGTTAAGAATGAATGTCCTTTCAATAATTAAAACAGCCAATTGCATCTGTAGATTAGTTATTTAATCAATGTCTCATATTTCATGTCGTATCAGTCATTTAGAAGTCATAGCAGTCATACGTGGTACATCCAATAGCAGAACAGTACAGTAGGTTTTAATAGACCGAACAGTCAGTTGATGGCCATCGATACAGTAACAGTAGTTCCAAGGATAGGAACTGATAGAGATCTCTATAATAGAGTAGTAGCGATACTTGAATAAAGAATAAGAATAAAGAATAAAGAATAAATGAATAAAGAATAAAGAATAGCAATCAGTTGTTATGGATGCCACGAGTACAGTTCGTAAAATAAGACAAACATTCATTCGGTAAACAATGTCATTTCAGAAAACGGTATAGTCAATCGTTCAGAAAATAATTTAATTGAACATAGCTTTACAACATTGTCAATCATCGGAGCTTCTATTTTCATTACAAAATTTTTTGACCAAAAAGGCCGATATTTACATATAAAAAATATCATAAAAGTGTTGTGTGTGTCTATTCTGCAGTCCCGCGTCTAAGACTTTCCAAAAGCTATTTCTGAATTGCATTTTTTCCTGAAAATTGGTAAACAACTATAAGCACATGGCAGAGTGAGAAATATTATACCAAGAGTATAAGAGACACGAAATGACCATGGATAGTTAGTTAGGCCAAAACATTTACATAACTCATTTTGGTAAATAAATCATTTAAGTAACGGAACTGAAATACAGAAATCATGTAAGTAAATGACCATAACCACGATACTGAACAGAACAGAACAGAGGTCACAGAAGTGACAGTCAAAGTAGAGGTACGGATTCAAGAGGTGGCTCGTACGGATTCTAGAGGTGGCTCCCACAATAGTGTAGCACTTAGTTCCGCACAGCACTTTGTTCCGCACAGAACAGAAGTATAGATTCAAGAGGTGGCTCGTACAGATTCTAGAGGTGGCTCCCATAATAGTGTAGCACTTAGCTCCGCACAGCACTTTGGTCCGCACAGAACAGAGGTCAATGGATCCATGACAAACAGAGGACCACAAAGTGGTCAAACAGAGGCTAATGGTTATTTAAGTCCCCCAAGACATGGGACTCCCGTGGTGGTACTTACAAAACATAATTGTATATAAGGTTATAGTTAAATATTCTTTAAATATAAAACAAACATATCCATGAGTTTCCCTTTAACAAATAGGGTTCAGAAATAAAATCATGTAGCTGAATTGTTTATATAGTTTATAATAGTTTATAAAACATAACTTGTATAAAATAAATATAGTAAGTCAAAATATAAGTAAATACATTTTAGTGACACAAGATATAATATAACTCACTTTAATTTTAATACCTTACTCTTTCTTTTTACTACCAAAACCCCTTTCAACTTCCCTTATTTTTTTCCATCCTTCTCTCTTTTCTTTCTCTCTTTCTTTTCTTCTTTTCTTTTCATTCTTCCTTCCTCTTCCTTTTCTTTTCTACAAAATGATTCATTCCTCCCTATTTATAGGGAGAAGACGCCACCAGCAGGCCAACACGTGGCCGAGCCCCAAATCATTCCACAGATTCTATAATTAATTATATAAATTCATTTTTATCCTTAATAGATATTTAAGATAATTATCCTTTGACCCAATATTTTAATATAATTATATAAATAAATTAATTCTTAATTAAATTATACTTTATCTTGTACTAACAGAAAATTAATTATTTATTTTGCTATCACACTCATTATTATTATTATTTATATGATCTATATTATTATTATTTATATTTTGACTCATAAACTTTTAATAATTATATTATTTTAAAAAATTACGCATAATAATATATAATAAATCATATATTTTCTTAACTGAGATTAAATAATATTAGTATAAATTTTATAAAATAATTAAAAATCTGGGTTGTTACAATCTTCCCTCCTTTTAAAATTTCGTCCTTGAAATTTGTCATATGTAAGCTATCTGCTGCGCACTCTGAAAAATATATATTAGATGATTAATCTGATAGAAAATATTACTTTAAAAAAAAAAAACTTTACCAAAAATAACTCACTGTCTAGTTGTCAAAAATTGGTTTGGGCCAAAATGAGAAATAATGGGTGACTTTAAAAACTTTTCACTCGTTTTGTTTACGATAATAATAAATAAAATAATAAATAAAATGAGAAGACAATGACAGAATCACATATAAGAATTGAAAAAATTTGAGATGAACTTTTCATTGATGGGAAATAGTTTCAAAATTAGTATCCTTATAATTTGAACCCACTTTTAAAAAAAACATCAAAATAATTTTTTTTAATACCGAACTGAAAATTATATGTATTTAATTATATTATAATTTTTGTGGGTGCTCGAGCCTGACATCCTTCTTTTCTTGCCCTTCTTTTACTATAACAAATATAAATTATATCTAATATCTTTCACAAATTAGGCACACTAAAAAAAAAATTATTATATATATATATATAATCATATAAAATTATAATATAATTAAATTGACGAACAAAATTTAATAATTCGGTACTAATTACCCGCTATCCTACTTTTTAAATGTGCGTGTGTCCTATGCTCTAATGATGATTTTTTTTTTTCTTTTTATAAACTATTGCTCTGATACCATTTGTCACGACCCACTCCCTGTTTCCAAGGGTTAAGCATCGTGATGGCTAGTAACTGAAGTTACCTCCGACCAATTCATAAACAAATTAATAAACGCAAGCGGAAGAAATATTTAAATGAGGGTACCAAAATAATCATCGGAGCTTCTATTTTCATTACAAAATTTACTGACCAAAAAGACCGATATTTACATATAAAAAATATCATAAAAGTGTTGTGTGTATCTATTCCACAACCCCGCGTCTAAGAATTTCCAAAAGCTATTTCTGAATTGCATTATTTCCTGAAAATTGATAAACAACTATAAGCACATGGCAGAGTGGGAAATATTATACCAAGAGTATAAGGGACACGAAATGACCATGGATAGTTAGTTAGGCCAAAACATTTACATAACTCATTTTGGTAAATAAATCATTTAAGTAGCGGAACTGAAATACAGAAATCATGTAAGTAAATGACCATAACCACTGATCAATGTAATGTAACAAAACAGAGGAAATGTATGACAATGTAACAGAGGTACGGATTCAAGAGGTGGCTCCCACAATAGTGTAGCACTTAGTTCCGCATAGCACTTTGTTCCGCACAGAACAGAGGTACGGATTCAAGAGGTGACTCGTACGGATTCTAGAGGTGACTCCCACAATAGTGTAGCACTTAGTTTCGCATAGCACTTTGATCCGCACAGAACGAGGTCAATGGATCCATGACAAACAGAGGACCACAAAGCGGTCAAACATAGGGCAATGGTTATTTAAGTCCCTCAATGCGTGAGACTTCTGTGGTGGTACTTACAAAACATAATTGTATATAAGGTCATAGTCAAATATTCTTTAAATATAAAACAAATATATCCATGGGTTTCCTTTTAACAAATAGGATTCAGAAATAAAACCACGTAACTGAATTGTTTATATAGTTTATAATAGTTTATAAAACATAACTTGTATAAAATAAATATGATAAGTCAAAATATAAGTAAAATACATTTTGATGATTCAAGATATAATATAACTCACCTTAACTTTAATACCTTACTATTTCTTTTCACTACTAAAACCCCTTTCAACTTCCATTATTTTTTTTCGTCCTTCTCTCTTTTCTTTCTCTCTTTCTTTTCTTCTTTTCTTTTCTTTCTTCCTTCCTCTTCCTTTTCTTTTTTATAGACTGATTCATTCCTCCCTATTTATAGGGAGAAGACGCCACCAGCAGGCCAACACGTGGCCGAGCCCCAAATCATTCTACAAATTTTATAATTAATTATATAGATTCCTTCTTATCCTTAATAGATATTTAAGATAATTATCCTTTGATCCAATATTTTAATATAATTATATAAATAAATTAATTCTTAATTAAATTACACTTTATCTTATACTAACAGAAAATTAATTATTTATTTTGCTATCACACTCATTATTATTATTATTATCTATGTTATTATTATTTATATTTTGACCCCTAAACTTTTAATAATTATATTATTTTACAAAATAATGCATAATAATATATAATAAATCATATATTTTCTTAATTGAAATTAATAATATTAGTATAAATTCTACAGAATAATTAAAAATCTGAGTTGTTACAGAAGGCCACCCTTATGAATTCATTCATCATCTCTTTTCTTCTTTTCTTTTTTTCTTTTTTTTTTTATTCATTAGTGGGACACTTGTCCTTATAACATGAACCCATGTGGTGGTATGCTAGAATTAGTTTAGTACACTAATCACACATTAGTTTAATTAAGTATCACTTAGTCTTGATTAATCATAATTAACACATAAGTTAATTAATCATAACTAATTATAATTCCTACATGATTTAATTAGTCTAATTTAACTTTCATTAAGGCCCAATTAATTATATTTAATTTTATCAATCTGAATCAGATTTTTAGTCAGATTCCCAAAAGATTTCAAATATTAAATTAAATTTATTTCCATCTTCAATTTTGGTTTTTTAAATCATTAAGGCCTTCAATTTCAACTTAAATTTCAAAATCTTTGTCAATAAATTACATATTCAGTTGAACACCTAATAAATAAATTTAATTCATAGAAATCTTAATTCCTAATTCATATAACTTAACTAACTCCGATTCGGACCCAATTAATCAAATCTCAATTTTATAAATTTGAATCGAATATTTAATTAAACTTCTATATGGTCTGATACTTAAAATTTAAATAATTCAATTCATCATTCGTACTTTCTTGAGCCATTTAGGGTTTCAATTTCTAATTCCAAAATTAACCCTTAATAGAACCATATATAAATCAATCTCCATAATTTTCGTAAATCCCAGATTGAATTAGAATAATTGACAATTAAATTTCAAATCTCCTTAATTAATTAAGTACTAATCATTATACGTGGTAGGGTCGTCACACTTTGTCAAGTCTTTCTCGAACATTGTGAATACCAACTTCATTGTTTGTCCAGGTATACGGATGACCCTTAAACTCTAGGTCCATGAGCTCGCACTCGGAAAGCAAATCCTGAAAGTGCTGAATTCTAGAAAAGTTACTGCCCACTGCTTCTTGCTTCTCTTGCATGCTTCCAACCTCATTAAAGTCCCCTAAATAGACCCAAGGATAACAATTTGTAGTAGCTAAAGATTTGAGGTATTGCCAAAAAATTATCCTATCAGGCCATCTAGAAGGGCATAGACAAAGGCAGCCATCCACCTATCAAGAACTATTCCCAGAGTAACAAAACACTTGAAGAGATTTGCAGACTTGTAATGGATTTGCAGACTCACTTCATCTCTCCACCACAGCGCTAAGCCCTTCGAAACACCCACAGGATCCACATATCTAGTATTAGGAAAGCCCAAACTTCTTCTAATTCTTTCTAGCATGGGCTGTTTATTTTTAGTCTCTATTAAGAAGATTATTGCAGGACGATGGGTATAGCACAACTCTCGGAGGACCTGGATTGTCAGGGGTCGTTCCATCTCCTAACAATTCCAGCTCAAAATTAACATGGAATGTGTGGCTGCTTAGGGCCAACTACAAATGCCCATGTAACAAACCTATTATCTACATCGGGGTAGGTACTTGGAACTTGGGACTCAAACTCATCAGCAGCATTAGGTAAAGGGCTTACAATTGCTGGATATATACTCGTATCTACCTCATGGGCAGCAGACTGCTAAATGGGAACATCAACCAAAGTAGAGCTGATGCTAAGAGGTCCTTGAGGGTCTGTGAGTGTTTGAGTGGTTAAGGGTTTACCATTTTTCTGAATATATTTGTGCTTACCTCGGGTCTTCGAAGAGAGAGAATGAGTGTTAGTGAGCAGCTGAGTGCCTTGGTTTGCATCTCTTCCCAATTTCAAAAGCTTTGGATATCGAGTGGGTAGGTCAGCGTCCTCTAGAGATTTCCTTTTCAAAGTCAGATGTTGAAGGGCCTTGGATAAATTGACATCCATAAGCTAGTTGGGATAGGCAAGTGGAGAGGTGGAAGGTGGGTCCAACGTGTCAGCCAAGGGTAGCCCACTGGGAAGTTCATCAGTTGCACAAATAAGGCCACCCTTGAGGCTATCTGGAGGCTCGGTAACAAAGTAAGTGGGCCCAGTCTAGGATAAGGCAGGGGCAATTTCAGTGTGGGTATGGCTAGGGAGTGGGCTGATGCATGTAAGGAAAACCACAAGGCCCAGTGTGGAGTGGATGGGTTGGTCAGGGGAGGGGTTAAGCAAAAGGTTAACTGCATTAGGTCCATGGGCCACCTCCAGTTGTGGAGCTGGGTGTATAGTTGGGGTTCCATGTGTTAAGTAATCATATGATCCAGTGGTGGTAGAAGTTTCAGAGGAATGTGGGTGTGCTTCCTCGCCTGAATAAGCGAATGGAGTGTGCGATCCCGTATTTAATTGATTCAGTACCATAGCTATAGAAGGATCACGTGCCAGTGGTACTATTGGGTGTGGTTCAAAGGGTGTTGGCTGGCGATGAAGCAAACCCTGAAGTTTGTTCTCCGCTTCATCAACTTGCTGGCGGTAGTGCTCGACAGGGAGGCTTGTAGATTGAGCTGTTCCTGTTCTCAAGTCTGGACCATACCCAGATTGCTCCCTTACCTGTTTAGATACAAACTTACACCTATTGCGATCATGGCTTAATCTTCCACAAGCATAACAGAAGTCTGATAGTTTTTTGAACTTGTAGGATATCCAGATATCTGTGCCCTCTGATGGGTGTTTGAGCCAAAAACCTCGAGGTAAGGGCTTAGTTGTGTCAATCTCCACTTGGATATGCAAAAAACTGTGATATAATAACAACCCCTCTGTATGGGCTTCTACCCGAACCAACCGCCCCACATGGTTACCAATGATCTCACCATTTTGCGTAGTAAACTTGTTAAATGGTAGCCTATTAGCTTGAACCCAGAACTGGCATCACTTAAAATCAGTCTCATCCATGGTTTGTCCTATGATTAGTGGTTGAAGAGCTACTAGAAAACGCATGACGGACCAGGGGCTGTCCCTCAAGATTTTATTATGATCTTCCTCATTACTGAATTGAAAGAGAAGGGCGTTTTCCATCTATGGGGAAATCGAAAACTCAGCTCGAGTTTGCTAAGCATTATGGATAATGATAGTGACTACACTCTATTCAATGGTTTAAGGTCCATCATCTTCCCAATGAGACATAGGTGGAATAGATCCTCATTCTCACCCAATCTTTCGAGGGCTAGACTGTCGAGCTCCGGGAGCTCCATTGTGTTAGACACCATAGACAGGCAGAGAAAGGGTTGATAAGGAAATGTATGGGTACAGAAAGTATCTGGGTGGAGTAGGGGAATGTGGGGGTTAGAGTGAGAAAATTGGGAAGAGAAGAAAGAGAGAAGAGGGAGAGGTGGGGGTGGGTAAAGAATGAGGTTAACAAGGAACAAGGAAAGATGGATGTGTGGCGGGAGAGAGAGAGAGAGAGAGAGAGAGAGAGAAAGAAAAGAAAAGAAAAGTTACGGTAGGTAACAAGTGGTATGACAGAGGGAGTTCGGTAAACAAGAATGAAGAGGCCGTATGAGGGCAGGGGAGAAAGAGCCAGCAAGGTGTGGGAGAAGGATGAAAATGCCGGCAACCTGGGATGAGCCCAGAGAGACTGTCCTAAGACAGAGACGCTCTCATCCTAGAGAGAGAATTTGAATATCCCTTTCAGCACAAGCAAGTAGAATGTCACCACACTTGACAAATGAACTTTGTTGTGTTTCTGGGTTTGTGAATTAGATTCAGTTGGTGTCATGACATAATCAAAATGAAGGAGTGATACTTTGGTTATCCGCGAAAGCTTCCAAAGGTGACTCTCTGGAATTTTTGGTTCTTTCTATAGTATGTGAAATATTTGTACCAATCGCTTTAATCATATCCAAATGTTAATTTTGTCAATTTTGTTCATAAAATTTGCTATTTGAAGTAATTTCAGATAGTCACCTAAAACTATAATGGAATAGTAATAAAATATGCATTTGGTATCACTTTGGTATTTAAATTTTGAATTTTGTCTCTAAGCCCTTCAATTAGGGATGGCAATTTGAAACCGACCCAACGGGGACCCGATCCCCCGACCCTAATTTAAAAGGGTTTTTTCCCAAAAAATACTCCCGACGGGATAGGGATGGTATTTAAAAATTAATCTCCGATCAATTTCAGGCCGAGAACGATCATCAGTGCCCAAGCCCTGGCCCCAGTTCGTTTGTCCCTCGAATATATATATATATATACATATAATATACTTTTTTATTAGCTGTTTCGTTTCTCTCTCTCTCTCTCTCTCTCTCTCTCTTATTTCATCTTTTTGTTTTCATTTCATATCTACTCTCTCTCTCTCTTCCTCACCATCTCTTACCGAATTGGCGCCACCTCCGACGACAACGACGACGACGACGAGCGCCACCTCCTCCTTTGAGCAAAGAGAGAGAGAGAGAGAGAGAGAGAGAGCACCGAACATCGTCGCCGAGCATTATCTACTCCTCTTCCGGCGTTGGTTCTCTCCGCCACGACAGATCTGAGCAGATCTCTCTTTCTCTCCCTCTCTCTCAGAGATCTGATGATGTTGTTATTTATGTTGTTATTGATGATGTTGATGATGTTGTTGTTGATCTCTCTCTCTCTCTATTTGGGTTTTTTTTTTTTTTTTTGGTCTAGGGAATTTCGGGGTTGCATTTCTCCGACCCTCGTTAGAAGGCGGAGACGGGGACAGTGATAGGTTCTCCATAGGGGATCGGGGTCGGGAAAAGAGAAATTTTTACCATCAGGGATCGGGGACGGGGGAGTGTGATCCCCGGCCCCGCCCCACCCCACCCCGTTGCCATTCCTACCTTTAATCTATATTTCTTCTTCTTCATTAGGTGTTTTTTTTTTTTTTTTGAGGAGAACTTTGAAAACGTAATTCACATGGAAACTAAAAGCCGAACCATCAGGACATCCCCTGCACTTCGATATGCAAACTAATTGCTTTAATTTGGCAGAATCTCAACACACGAATTGAAGATAGATTTCAATGACATTAAGTGTTTGATTGGAATAAACTTTTTTAGCCTGACTTTTTGAGTTTTTAGCTATTTTAGCCTAACTAAAAATTCTATTTGGGATGAAGTTTTGGCTCTTTATATATATATATATATAGTTGATTTGATGGTTGTAAAAGAAAAAATAAAACGAATATCATTTAGATAAGATATTTTGTCATATTTTGATATTTTAGTCTATTTTATCTTTTTGTGGACTAAATTAACCCTTATCTTGACTTGTTAGTAAAAAATGAATTTTTCCAAACCCAAGTGAATTGCAAGTCCTGCAATTTGCTTGTTCTGTCAAATGACTAACCACTATATAGAACTCAAGACTCTTATCTTCACTGGGATTTTTGTTTTTTTATCCCCATCTCACACTACACGATCAGGTCAGACACTCCCATAGAAATTTGACTTAGAATTATGAGAATCTGGACAGGTTGAGAGAATTTGACGTTTGATCGATTGTGTTCTAGGACTTGAAATTGTGATTGTCAACTCTGATCCATAAACAACCATCCAAATTAACAAAGAAACTCTGATTGGAAATATGGTTATAACTTGTTAATCATGAAGATATTAGACAAAATCTAAATGAGATACGGAGCACCAGGGATTCCACCTTTGTTAACAATGAAAATGTATTAGTGCAATTATACATTTCCAATATTCACAAACCCAATAAAATACAAGTTAAAAAAAAAAAAAAAAAGCAATATCTATATTCCTAATTACAGCATCTTCCACTTTAAGTAAGACCATCCATCGTAAGCCTATACACATTTAAAAAATTAAAGAACTAGAAAATAGGATTAGGCATGAATGCGGTTCTTCACTTTAGCCCCTCCAAAAATAAGGCTAAGCAGCGGATGGAGCGGGCATGTAATGACCAACACTAGTCTCCGACAGTGCCACCCCTTCAATGAGTGGTATGTTAGTCTTGTAATCCAATGACTCATCATTGTATATGTCCCACCACTTCTTTACTAGCATTTTGATGTCTTCTCTATTCATGTTCTCTTCGTTCCCAGTATACCTCCATGGCTTCGATCCCTGAAAAATACCCAAACAACAAATTCACCCCTTCAGAATATTGATTTCATTTAATTAAAATAATTTGAGATAAAAATTAAAGAATTGGATTATAAATGATCATAATCACTCACCGCAGCACAGTAGTGAACTACTTTCACTTTATCAAGCTCGATGTTCTTTGGGTGGCGCCACAACATGGCCAAAACAAGGTTGTAAATTGGTGGGATAGGCTTGCAAACATCCTTAAAGAACATGTTCAAAAAGTCCTGAAAGCACAACCATTAAAGCCCAAATCAAATTAGAGACGAAACATATATATATATATATACACATGTAAATCCCTGCATCACAATATGTGAATGAAAATCTATTAGAATAACTGGATGTGAATTTTAAAGATGGAGATATCTGGATTTTGAATTGATAGGTCATTTACCTGCTCAGCAAAAGGGGTAGGAGAGACGATTTTGACAGTGTTCAAGAGGTCTTCGTAGACGGAGAGACTAGGCTCATATACAAACATGCTAGCATTGAAATAGAGGGGAGGCTTGGGACCCAATTCAGCAGGCCATTGGATCTTATTAGGACATTGTTGACAGTACCCAATCTTGTACTGTGGGGTGTGAGACCATGTCTTCTCGTAGAAACAATCTTTCACTGCATAAAAGCATCCATTTGGATTGTCAAAGAGGTGGTCTATATTTTCAAACACCTGAATGTCTCCGTCTAAATATATCATCTTATGGTACTCCACAAACTGCAATTAAATCACAAAAAAATGTATATGACTTTATTATAGCTACAAAGATAATTATTAGTATGAATGACACAAAATTACACAGGCATGTACCTCCCAGACGCGAAGCTTGGAGTAGTTGATAACGTAGTAGGCCATTGCGAACTGGGTCTGGTTCTCAGGTGGGTAAACCGGTTCGATCTCACGGACTATGCAGCCCTGAGCCACCAGTATACGGCGGTGCTCCTCTGGCACGTCCGGCAGCACTGCTACCACAAGTGGGTACGCAATCTGGACCTTCCTCAAGCCCTTGGCCAGCCCAACCACGCCCTTCACGTAGTCACCATTCCCAGCCAAGAACGTGACATAAGCTCGGCTCGTTAGGCTCACCGCCTTGACCAAGCTTGTGGCCTTGGTGGTTTTACTTACAAGTTTAGGAGGAGCCATTTGGTTTTTCACAACAAATTTTAGAGTTTGAAAGAGATTGGTCTAGAGATGAAGAAGTTTTTGATGAAATGTGAGAATGGTTTCGTGAGTTTTGTGGGTTGAATTGGGGGCATGCTGTTTTATTTATAGGCGTTGGTGGATAGATGGAATAATCTGTTTTTTGGGTGTTTGATGTTTGATAACGGCGGCGTTTGGTGGGTTCGAAATGTCAATGAAATGGGACCCAAACAAATCGGACTGTACGTGTGTGAGTCAGTATGGGAAGGCGGTGATCAGATCTGACGGCTGTGTACTTCTAGTAAAAGAAATGGATAAGGGAAATGATGCAGCTTGCCTGCAGTCTGACATCAGATTGGACGGTATTGTTTGGTTTATGAGGGCTCATCACTAGTTTTATTTTGATAATCTGAATCGTGTAATGTGTAGAACTCGTCGAGTATTAGTACTCGACGAGATCTACATATTGAAATGATTCAAATTATTAAGACATGACTCAAGATGAACTCTACGGACCAAACAATATTGTTCAGTTCGATCTTGGACTGAAGCGAAGCTGCTCCGAAAAGGAAAATGAGTCGGTCGTCTGTGTAACTAAAAGGGTACTTACTACACTAATACTAAAACAAATAATTTATAAATTTAATAAGAAAATGAATAAAATAAACCAGAAGTTGATTCAGTATAGTTTTACTATATAAACAGTTATTGTACGAGCACGAAATATTGTCCTCGTATAATCCTGTTGATCAAGATTGTGCTCCTCCGTACGATGTCGCTTTACTCCCTGAAAATACAAACGTGAGCTAGCCGGCGGGTGTGAGTCGGATACCTCTCCGATGCCTAAGTCAGCAAAATAGACAAATAGACAAAAGCTCTGTATATTCGGGAATCAAAGTTGTGTTACCTCTCCATAGGTGATGTTGTGAGCTTTTATAGGTTCCGCTTGGCACAATCTTAGTAAGACTTTTACTCCTCCATGTAGAGTCCTCCTAGGAGTCATACTCCTGAAAGATAATGCTTATCCTTCAACACCCCCCTCACTACTTAAGCCAAATGAGACGGTTTTACCATGGTTGGATGTCAATATGACCGAGGTAAGCCTGGCTATTCTGGGTAGCAGAGTAGACCGAACTATACCTAGTTTGGTTCTTCCTTTCACTGCCCTTACCTCAGTTCCTCTTGTACAAACCGTGGTATGCTTAGACCGAGCTAGAAAAGAGCAAGGTTCTGACCGAGCTAACCGCACTACGCCATGACCGGGCTAACTTTGAGTATGGTCACCGAGCTAACCATACTACACTATGACCGGGCTAACTTTGAATATGGTGACCGGTGCTGACTGCAAAGCTTCCTTAGACCGACCTAACTTCAAGGCTCTTTCGGACCGAGATAACAAGAGGGCTCTCTGGGACCGGGATAACAATAGGGCTTACTGGGACCAGGCTAACTACAAGCCCCTTTCATCTAGCCCTTCCTACTATGGCCCAAAGAATGGCCTATTTACCTAGCTCGGCCCAATTTAGGTATAAATTACCCTCTTAATTGCCCCTTAATTCCATCTGCGCAGCATGATAGGGATTACCTGTATCCAGCCGAGCTAAAAGTTTTAGCCTTTCAACCGTACTAAAACCCTTAGACTCTGTCCGTCCGGTCAAAACGCCTCTTCAATCATAGCAACTAAATCGCTTCTCATTCCAATGACATATGGCATGCTCCGATTGGCCCTAGGCAGCTGTCACGCCGTCTTCGTTTCTCGCAAAATTTGAACAGTCCCACTCTTTTGTCCTTCCTTTTACAAAACAAACCCTAGCATTTTTGAATCATCCTCATTACTATTCATCTCCTTCTCTCTCTGTTGTTTCTGAGCCTCTATTGTTTTTCAACCTTGCAACTGCAAAGCGCGTGTCTCCTAGTGCCATTTCTTTCTTCCAGCTCCTTCCTCACGACCTGGTAAGCTACACAGATCTGTTCTCCTTTGGCTATTTTCCTTGTTTTCGCATTTGTTTAATCTACAGCATATTGTTGGTGTTTTTGCAAAACACATGTTTCCCATTTTTTGCTCTTCCTTGTGTTTGTTGGAAAAAACCTTGTAAGAATCATTTGTATTCACGAAACAATCTGTAAAATACTGCATCTGATCCAAAATCACCATGTAACCGAACTAGGGAGTTGTTTGTAGTTAATGTCAGTCTAGCTAGACTACCAACCGGACTAGCACTTCACGCTAAACTAGTAGTTTCATCAGGTCAAACCATCTTTTGTTTCAATTAGCCGAGCTATCGAATCTTACTAAATCTGCGCAATAGCACGCTTGAAAGCCTTAACCACGGCAGAGCTACAATCAGGGGCTAAGCCAGCCCTTTTAGTTTAGACCGAACTAAGAATGCTGCCCCTAGAGGCTCAACCGGGCTAAAAAATCCCTTTGCTCAAACCGGGCTAAGATCCATACACATAGCCGAGCTAGGACTTCATTTATCTTACCTTTGTTTCTTTTAGCACGGTCCAACGATCTATGCTTAACACAACTTTGTTTTTCACCTTGCAGACTTAGGTTGCCCAGGCACTCCTTTGAGCACTCAACCGAGCTACTCAGTACCATTCTTCAACCGAGCAAACACTCCAGTTTAACTTGTACATAACTTAAACCACAAATGGGGAAGTATAGATTTTTAGTAAACTCACTAGGGGCCATAACTGAATTTCGTAAGGACTACCAAATTCCAGATGATGTCCACCTCTCACTGGCTGAACCAGAAATCGTTCCTTAGCGAAAACAAGGCTTTGTCCCTTTTAATGTTATTTCCATCGTAAAGTGCGGTCTGCGATTCCCTGTACAGCCCCTCCTTTGTGAATTCCTTAGGCAAACCAAGCTCTGTCCTACCCAACTTTCCACCAATTCTTACCGTATAATAAATGACATAACCGAGCTAAACCACCGGACTGGCCTTAATCTCGGTCTAGCCGAGCTCTTCCACCAATACTCCATAGGATCGGCCGAAGATGGATGGGTCTATTACTTAAGAATAAGACGCCGGCGTGAAAAGATAATAAAAAATACTCCAGATAAAGACGTCAATGATGATGATTTTTTTTGGATTTCTGGGAATTTTGAGGACCACAAAGCCCAGATCCTAGGCCATAGAATAAATTAGAACAAGGGTGTAGTCGGTAGGATTACCTTGGCTGAATTCCACGCTTTTCTTTTACCTCAGTCTTAACATTCTGAACCGGACTAACCCTTGTCTTTCTCCTTTATGCAGATTTGAACTTTCTCAAGTCACAGTACAGCTATCCCAACTTAGCCACTCTTTGTGCCGCGCTACGATATCCTACCAGAGGCTGGGCTGAGCTATTGAATTTTGAACTGACGTATAGATACAGTGGCAGGCAAAAGTCCAAGGTAACTGACTTCTTGTTGGAAGCCTTGCCTGAACTAGACCCATTCTTGTCCTAAATTAATCTCATCCCACTAACCGCCGAACAAGAAATGGCCAAGAAGAGAGCCATGCGAGCCTTTATGACCAAAACCAACCAAACCAAGGTACCACCAACTGGTCAAACTCAGGAGACCATTGTGGCCCTTCCATCTCGCCAACCCTCAACATCTCGCCCAAATAAGCGTGCCCGGACTACCCCAACCGAGCAACGCCTCGTTGATGAAGATGAAACCGTGGTCCCTCAAACCACTCCACCACGCTCTCCATCGAGCCCACAACCGGAGCGTTCGGACCAGGCTAGCTCCTCCAAGTGGGCTCCAAAGATCACTTTCCAGAACCGAGCTATCAAGGATACTGATTCAGTGGTTGCTGAAAAAGACCACTTAATGGCATTCAATCTTGCCAAAGGCGTATGCCTTTCAGCCGACATGTCACACCACGACCACTTAACCGAGCTGAAAGCAATCCGTTCTTCCACAAAGTCCATGGTGCTGGTAAGTTGCCCCTTTGCTCATTTTTTTAATCTTTACAACTTTTTGCTCGGTTTTACTTTAAAAGTTTCTTACCATCCTCTTGTAGGCCATACAGAAAAACCATATCGCTTACAAGCGAGTGTTAGAATTGCGAAAAGCCACAAGGCAGGCCATAGCAGACGTTGATGCCAAAACAACCGAGCTACAAGAGTCAAGGAAACAGATAGCCGAGCTGTAGACCGAGATGGCTCGTCTGACTGGGCTTGTTAACTCGGCTGAGGTAGAGAAGAAAAAGGCCGCGGCCATGGTAAAAGACAAGTATCTGCGCGAGCTTGCAAAGCTTGAAGGGAAGAAGAATGCCGAGATAAAGGAGTGGGAGAAGAAGGTCGAGGATGCGGAGGACCTCGGTTTCAAAGAAGGTGAGGCCTTGTATATGGAGCAGTGTGAGACGACAAAAGACTTCTTTGGAGGGCGGCCGTGGAACAGCTCGGTCATGGGTCAGAGACCGAGGTCTTCAACCCTCCTCCGTATTTTATCCTGGGTTCGATGTCGGAGTATGCTGCTGCCATTCAGCAACAATTTCTTTAGTCTGAGGATGACGAAGAAGAGACCGAGCCAAACAATACCTTGGTTGTTAATGACCCTGCTGTTCAATGAGTTCAGTTGGAGCCACCGGTTGAAGATCTGACGACCGAACTACCAGATAAGACCGGGCTCCGAGTTGAACTTGACGCAGAAATAGATGACCTTTTTGCTTGATTTCTGTATTTTCTTCTTTCTGTTTTTGGAAAATTGTAACCGGGTTGAAGTAACATACTTTTGAACTTTGAATGAATGCCTCTTCTGTTTTAACTCTTATCCTGGTTTAATCTATGCTTGCTTTACCTTTCTAACTGTAATCTGAATGATGCGTATACTTACTTTCTAACTGTAATCTGAATGATGCGTATACTTACTTTCTAACTGTAATTTGAGTAAGGTATAACATTCACCGGCCGAGATACTTTATCTTGGTCCTAACTTTGCAATTTGACTGGCCATACTTGCTAACCTTTTTCCAGCCAACCACTCTTCAGTCTGAGTCTTTATCTCAGTTGAAGAGTACTAAGTGTTGGCTTTTCCAGCCAACCACTCTTCAGCCTGAGTCCTTATCTCGGTTGAAGAGTACTAAGTGTTGGTTTTTCCAGCCAACCACTCTTCAGCCTTGATATCGGTTGAAGAGTACTAAGTGTTTGATTTTGTCCAGCCAACCTCTAAGTTGGTGTTTCCTGCCAACCTAAAGTAAAGTGTTTGGTAATTCCGACCAAACGTCTTGCAGCCTGAATCCTTATCCTGGGCTTAGGAGAGGTGTTGGTTTTTCCAGTCAACCTCTAAGTTGGTTTTTCCTGCCAACCTAGAGTAAAGTGTTTGGTTTTTCCTACCAAACTTCCTGCAGCCTGGATCCTTATCCTGGGCTTAGGAGGGGTGTTGGTTTTTCCAACCAACCTCTAAGTTGGTTTTTCCAGCCAACCTAGAGTAAAGTGTTTAGTTTTTCCTGCCAAACTTTCTGCAACTTGGATCCTTATCCTGGGCTTAGGAGGGGTGTTGGTTTTTCCAGCCAACCTCTAAGTTGGTTTTTCCTGCCAACCTAGAGTAAAGTGTTTGGTTTTTCCTGTCAAACTTCCTGCAGCCTGGATCCTTATCCTGGGCTTAGGAGGGGTGTTGGTTTGTCCAGCCAACCTCTAAGTTGGTTTTTCCTGCCAACCTAGAGTAAAGTGTTTGGTTTTTCCTGTCAAACTTCCTGCAGCCTGGATCCTTATCCTGGGCTTAGGAGGGGTGTTGGTTTGTCCAGCCAACCTCTAAGTTGGTTATTCCTACAAACCTAAAGTAGAGTGTTTGGTTATTGTGACCAAACTTTTTGCAGCCTGGATCCTTATCCTGGGCTTACGAGGGGACAAAGTTGGTTATTCCGGCCAACTTTGTTTTTGTTGCTCATGGCTTACTAAAATACTTTTACAGAATAAAATAATTATGCTGAAAAGAAAACTACTTGTTTTATTGAGAAAAAGAAAAATTACAAGTACTGAAAAGTTAAAAATAAAATAGTTTGAGATTGGCAGTATTCCATGGCCTGGGAATGGCTTTGCCGTCCTTGTCTTCCAATTGGTATGCCCCTTTTCCGGCTAAGCCAACCACTTTGTAAGATCCTTCCCAGTTGGGCCCAAACTTGCCATCTCCGGGTACCAAGGTATTTCCTATCACTTTGTGCAATACTCAATCTCCGATTTTGAATTGTCTTGGATGTACTGTTTTGTTATACTTCCTGGACAACTCTTGCTGGTACGAGGCAATGTGAACTAGTGCTCTTTCTCTTCTTTCTTCCGCAAGATTGAGCTCCAATGCTATGGCTTCTCCATTTAAGTCTGGATCAAAATTTTCACTTCGAATTGTGGGAAAACCAACTTCCAGTGGGATTACTGCTTCCACGCCATAGGCCAAAGAAAAGGGTGTTTCGCCAGTAGACCGCCGAGGTGTGGTACGGTAAGCCCATAAAACGTGGAGAAGCTCCTCAGCCCACTTGCCCTTTGCTTTCTCTAATCTTTTCTTCAATCCATCCAAGACCACTTTGTTTGATGCTTCTGCTTGGCCATTTGCTTGTGGGTATGCCGGGGTAGAGTTGTAAAATTCTATCTTGTACTCTTCACAAAAGCCTCTAAAGATTCTACTATCGAACTGAGTGCCGTTGTCCGATATTAGAGCTTTTGGTATGCCGAACTGAGTGATGATATTCTGCCAGACGAATTTTTTCACATCCTTCTCTTTGATTGATGCCAATGCTTCTACCTCTACCCACTTTGTGAAATAGTCTGTTGCTGCAAGGAAGAACTTTCTATTGTCGGGTGCCATTGGAAGTGGTCCTACTATGTCCAGGCCCCGTATTGCAAAGGGCCATAGGCTTGTCAATGGTAAGAGTTCTCTGGCTGGCTGATGTATTTGGTGTGCGAACTTCTGACATTTCTTGCACTTCTTCACATACTTCTCCGAATCTACTTGCATGTATGGCCATCAGTATCCTTGCGAAATGACTCTGTAAGCTAACGATCTTCTTCCTTGGTGGCTTCCGCATACGCCTTTGTGTATCTCGAACAAGAATGCTTCCACTTTGCTGGGGTGGACACATTTTAGATAAGGTCCTGTGAATGGCTTCTTGTACAATGCCATAGATGGGGAGAGCCAAAATCGCTGCAACTTTGCTCTAATTTTGTTGGCTTCTTTCTTTTCTTCTGGTAGGACTTCATCTTTTAAGAACATTATGATGAGATCCATCCATGAAGGGCCTAGCTTGGTGCAACATACTTCTTCTGCTTCGGGGTCTTCAATGCTTGGTCTTGGTAAGTAGTCAATAAGCAATGGATGAGGGATGGACGTATCTGCCATTGAAGCAAAGCCTGCTAGTTCGTCTGCTCTACTGTTTACCTCCCTGCCAATCTGTTCTATCCACACTACTTCAAATTTCTTGATCTCTTTTCTGACTAAGTCTTGGTACTTGGCCATCCTGTCATCCTTTGCCTCGTAGTTGCCTGAAATTTGGTTTACCACCAGCTTTGAGTCGCTGTAAACCATTAGCTCGGTGGCCATCATGTAGGATGCTGATTTTAAGCCTGCCAGAAGCGCTTCGTACTCCGCTTCGTTGTTTGATGTGGGAAAGCCAAGGTGGACTGCTTGCTCCATTACCGGGCCGTCTGGTGAGATGAGGACTATGCCAAGTCCTGCTCTATGCCTGTTGGATGCTCCATCCACAAAGAGCTTCCACATCTCTCCGACGAACAGCTTCTAGCAAGTGGAGAGATCAGAAGATGCCTTGGGGTCATGAGTGTTACTGGTGTTTCCTTCTTGGTCCATGCTTGCTGTTTGCCCCTCGCTGTCTGATTGTACCAAGTCTTTATTTGTTGGTGAGTCTTGGCTTGGTGTAGCGTGGTTTGCTTTTTCCTCCCCCACTTTACTCTGGTCTATCTTGCGACCTGTCTAGGTAACCTGTACCAGGGGTTGTGTTATTCCGGCATCAACTTCCATCCTTAGTTCGGTTGTTTCAGTCCGGTCGACTGGGCAGATATGATGACATTCTAAGGTGAATTCTGCGACAAAGTCTGCCAAAGCTTGAACCTTTATCGCGATTCTGGGTTGAAACTTGATGTCGAATTGTGCCAATTCTATTGCCCACTTTAAGATTCACCCAGAAAAGTTTGCCCTCTCAAACAAAGCTTTTAATGGAAAAGCTGTGAGGACGACTATGGTGTGGGCGTGAAAGTAGTGCGACAACTTCCTTGAGGCCATCATCAAGGCCAAGGCCAGTTTTTCCAGTGGCAAGTACCTTGTTTCGGCGCCCAGCAATGTCTTGCTGACATAAAAGATGGGCAGATGTTAGATTCCTTCCGCTCGGACCAACACTGCGCTAATTGCGTCTTTGTGAAGAGTTCTTCTCCAGGTATTGGGGTCACAAGCAATGGTGGAGAAGACATGTATTCTTTCAAGCTTTCCAGAGCGAGCTCGTATTCTTCGTCCCATTTGAACTTGGCTTTATATGCTTGAAAAAATGGCCGCAGTCTGTCTGACGACCGGCTTATGAATCGATTGAGTGCAGTTGCCATGCCGGTGAGATGCTGTACTTCTTTTACTGTGTTTCGCCTCTCCAGATCCTAAATTGCTTTGATCTGAGAGGGGTCTGCTTCTATACCCCGGTTGGTCACCAAGAAGCCTAGGAATTTGCCAGATCCTACTTCGAATGCACACTTAGACGCATTGAGGCGTAACTTGTGCTTCTTAAGGATCTGAAACATCTCACCTAGGTCCTTGAGATGGTCGTTCTCATCCTTGCTCTTGACCACCATGTCGTCGATGTAAGCTTCTATTGTTCTGCCTTACAATGGTTCAAACATCTTGGTGACCATCCGTTGGAATGTTGCCCCTGCATTCTTTAGGCCAAAGGGCATGACCTTGTAGCAGTATAGTCCTCTTGGTGTGGTAAAAGATGTGACCTCATGGTCTGGTTCATACGTAGCGATCTGATGGTAGCCTCTGTATGCATCTGTAGACACCCCATTTTTGACCGTCCTTAAGACTCAGACGTCACCGTTTGAGCGCTCGGTGATGTTGCATACTGTGCTCGTTCCGAAATCTCAGAGTCGTGGCCGCGCGCCCTGCCTCCGGACTTCCGAACTCTCTTTCGTGCCTTGTCTCGGTTTGCGAACCAGACTCGGTTTTCTCTGTTTTCTTTCCTGAGGGAAGGGAGTGGTCCTGTAGGCTATCTCCCGGTGGCCGTGAGCTACATTTCGTGGCCGTAGGCCATTTTGCCCATTCGGGTCGGTTCGGTTTTGAACGTCGGGCCGTGTGCCTCGGCTCGGGACCCAACCATCTCCGAGTTCTCCGATTTTGGCTTGCACCTCTGTTTTATAGTTCCGAGGAACACTGGGGCCTCGATGCCCGCCGTGGCGAATGCCACTTTCGGCACTGCAATGGTTTCGGGACCGAATCGCGGTTTGGGCCCGAGCATTCATTTTGCATCGATTTTCTCGATTTTGGCGAGAACCTCTGTTTTGTCATTCAGGACACTGGGGTAGATACCCACTTATTTCTGAACACCACTTCCGGCATGACCCATTTCGGGATCCCGAATTGCTTTCTTTTGGCTCGGCGTTCATTTCTCATTAGTTTTTGTTCAAATTTGGCGGTACCTCTGTTTCAACACCGGGGAAGATCCTTTGGGGGTGGGAGGCCAGCAATTATCCAGATAACCGGTTTGCTCTTGGCCCGTTTTGCTCACTAGGGCCAATGTTGAACACCACAGATATTTTCTTCCAACCAAAGCTACATATCTGTGATCAGGGGACATGGGAGGACCCTACACACTACTGGTCGGCCAGAAATTGAGAGTTTCATTTTTGAGGCTCTCCTTCAAGCTCTATGTTGTGGCTCCTGCTTCAGTGTTGCCAATTTCCGACCTTGGAACCTTGTTGTACACATCTGGGAGGACCCTAAAAGTTGGTGGTCGGCCAGCAATTGTGCAGTTCATTTTTGAGCCTCTCCTTCAAGCTCTATGTTGTGGCTCCTGCTTCAATGTTGCCAATTTCCGACCCTGGGGCCTTATTCTACACACTTAGGAGGACACCTTTGCTTGGTGGTCGGCCAGAAAATCTTTACTTCATTTTTTGAGGGTGGCCGGCTGGCCATGGTGGGTGGCTGGCCGACCAGGTGGGGTGGCCGGCCACCTCCAGAATTACTGGCCCGACTTTACAAATTCTGGTTGTCCGGATACTTTTTGGAATATCCCGGGCATCCGGGGGATATTTTGAGAGGGAAAGCTTGGGTGCTTTTCCCTCCCTTTTACACCCCTTTCTTGCCTATTAAAGGGGCTGGCCTCCTTCTTTGCAAGGGTTGGACAATTTCCTCTCAAGAACTCATCTCCCAAAACCTCCATCTTCATCTTCAAAAATCCTAAAAACCTTTGAGTTCCTAGGCCAATCCTTCATCAACCCTAAGCTCCACCATCACCATTCAATTTCCAGCAGCAAGGAAGGGTTCCACAGAGGCTTAGAAGCAACTTTCATCAAGGGAAGAGGAAGCAAAAGATTTGTCTTCAAGGGTAAGCTACTAAATCCCTTTTTCTAGCATTTTCTTGCATCAATTCTTTACCCTATTTCCTTTTTGTTTTGGGCTCCGAACCCTACTGGTTTTGTGCTTATTTTGAGCCCCTCTACAACATTGTAGAAGGGCTCAACCTCATTTGGTGTCTCCATGATATACTTCCTTCAATATCACTCTTTAGGCCATTAATTTGCATGCTTTATTTGCCTTATGAGTAATCTGATTTCGAGACTGATGTAAACTGTGAGTGGGCTTATATTGAGCCCCTATTCAACATTGAAGAAGGGCTCCATCATTTTTGGCTTCTCTATCATGCACTTCCTTTGAAATTCTTCCATTTTACCGTAAAATTGCATGATTGTTTTGGCCTATTTGTGATCTGAATTGGAGCATTGAATGAACAGATGGTGTGCTTATTTTGAGCCCCTCTTCAACATCGAAGAAGGGCTCAACCCGTTTTTCTTGCTCTACATGTCACTTGCCTTGAATTCATGTCCTATGCCTATCTTGCATGCTTTGTTAGACTATTTTGGCTTCAGTTTTTGGCCTTCATCAGGCCTTGAAGGAGTCTTATTTTGGTCCATACATCATGCTTTGTGAAGGGTCTTAAGCCATTTGGTAATTGGTTTTAGTACTTTCTTTGAAATTCTTCAAATTTACCGTAAAATTGCATGTTTGTTTAGGCCATTCTAGCTTCTGTTTCTGGCCTTAATCAGGCTTGTGAAGTGTCTTATTTTGGTCTATTCTTCAAGTTTTATTAAGGGTCTTAAGTTTTTTGGTCATTGCTTATGATACCTCTCTTTATAGACCTCTTTTGACCCTTATTTTGCATGCTATGTATTGTATATCTACACACTGAATTTGGGGATCTCATCTTCTGTAAAAATGCATATTTTTAGTCCCTCTCTAATGTTGTAGAACTTATTTTTTGGGTTTGAGCATTGTAGATATCACTTGCTTTGTAAATCCTCTCTTTTTCCGTATTTTTGCAAACTATTGTTGTCATATCTATGCTTACAATTTGGCCATGTTTTGTACTGGAAAAATGCTATTTTTGGGGCTTCCTTGCTACTGTTTTTGCTTTCATGTGTCAATTTTGCATGTATAGCATAGCGGTAGGCCATTTCGGGGGCTAAATATCACATTTCGGGAACATTCTGGGCATCGGGTGCATTTTTATCATCATTTTGAGGCTGTTTTCCCTTCATTTAGTTGCTGGAATTTAGTTTGCATGCTTGCATATCATTTCCATGCCATTTTGTGCCTTTTTGTCATTGCCTCGGTTTGCGTGCCCTTGACGCACGCAGCTTCGCGCCTTCATTCATCGGCATCCCATGTGAGTGCGGTGAGGCCTCTCATGTTGGTATAAGCCCAATTTTCATTTCGCATGTCATTCAATCGCCTCGGTTTGCGTGCGTGTCTGCCGCGATTTCGAGGCGCTCTTTATCCGACGGCCTCCTATGTAAGTGGTGAGGCTCTCCCATGTTGGTAAGCCCGCCATCGGCATTTCCGTATGCCATTCGATTTCCATTTCATCATCGCCGGTTTGCGTGCGTCGCGCGCATTTGGCTACTCACGACCGGATTTTCCATTTTTCATCATCGCCTCGGTTTGCGTGCCTGTGTGCACGCATTTTGAGGCACTCCGATTTTATCCGATTTCCATTTCATCATCGCCTCGGTTTGCGTGCCTGTGGGCGCGCATTTCGAGGCACTTCAGTTGTATCCGATTTTCTCATTTTATTATCGCCTCAGTTTGCGTGCCTGTGGGCGCGCATTTCGAGGCACTTCGGTTGTATCCGATTTTTTCTCATTTTATCATCGCCTCAGTTTGCGTGCCTGTGGGCGCGCATTTCGAGGCACTTCGATTGTATCCGATTTTTTTCTCATTTTATCATCGCCTCAGTTTGCGTGCCTGTGGGTGCGCATTTCGAGGCCTTTTGGTTTTATCTGATTTCTCATTTTATCATCGCCTCGGTTTGCGTGCCTGTGGGTGCGCATTTCGAGGCACTTCGGTTTTATCCGATTTTCTCATTTTTGTCATCGCCTCGGTTCGCGTGCCCGTGTGTACGCATTTCGAGGCACTTCGGTTTTATCCGACTTGCATTTCACATCATCGCCTCGGTTTGCGTGCCTGCATGCACGCTTTTCGAAGCGCCTCATTTTCATCTCATTTTCATAGTATTGTGTATACTAGACTGTATCTTAGCTGCATTTCATGCATATCATGCATATTGCATTGTGTTCGGAATAGGAGTTAGTTAGCACGCACGAAACGAGAATGCGTTTACTCAGTGTATGAGCAGGTCTCAATTCCCAAGTCACCGACACTCCGGATAACCCATGATGGAGTTAGGTTTTCATTGTAGCATTCATGTGCATTCATCCTATATTGAGTTGTGCAATCCGATTCTTCGGCCATCATGCATCGGTATGCGCGATTGGTGGCACGAGGATCGAGGCATGCATATATTTGTGAAAATACATTGCTATGCCCTTTTCTGCTCTCTGTTCACAAAAACCAGGATCAACAACTTTTCAAGTCCGTGGCGCATTTAGAAAAAGTGCAAACAGAGGCTAATCGGGGCATCGGTGGATTTCGCATGGCGACCTAACATACATCATTCATCGGAAGCAAGCGGGTCCACGGCTGTGGCGCCCATGACTTTCTTAGTTAATTTGTTAATTAATTAGGAATTTGTATATTTATTATTCGGACTGTATTATTCTTTCATTTTTCGGACTGTATTATTATTTATTCGGACCCTCTGTGCGAGGGCACAACTGTAATAAGGGTGTGTGAGTGTGATGTATGTCTTCCAACCCCCATTTCTTTTTTCCCTTTTATTTATCCGCTTACAATGGTTAGATATAGGGCATATTTCAATTAGCATACAGTATGATAGCATGTTTGCATTCATTCATCTGTTTTACATGCATCGGGCTCGGCACATCATACAAACTGCATTGTATTTCAATTCCAAAGTTGAATACTTGTTAGTTGTAGCATTTCATATACCATGTTTAGAATAGCCGAGCCTGCTATAGTTGCATTTTGCATGTGTTGCATGAGGCATTTCAGCACATTTAGGATCATGCATGATTTCTAATCAGCTTCTGTTTTGGCTTGGAGTACTCGGTGAGTTTTATGCTTTAGCATCCTTGCATGCGTGTGAGTGTTGCCATGATAGCATGCTTACCATGAGGCTATATGCTTATGTGATATAACTGCCTTGAATGCCTGTGGGTGGAGGTTGAGTTATCTGAATTGGGACCATTCATTGATTGTTTGTTAAACCCACTAGATAGTGGCAACATCACTGTTTTCTAAGCCCACCCGAAGGTGGCAAATCCGCATTTTAGCCTACTTGCGAGTAGCACACCATTTTCAAACAAACAAACATAAAATGTTTTGTTCCAATTCAGACGGCCCAGTCTATACTTGTTTGCTGCGAGCATCACATAGTAATTTAGGCTAATAACCGGAATAAGAACTCACAAAGTTTTCAAAAACAGATATCATGGTTAGTAGAGGCCGGTCTTTGATAGGCGGCGAAGTGCTCACGATGTGACCTTCCCAATCGTACCCAAGTTCGAGGCAAGTTTGGTGATAACGGACACTAGTCATTAGGCACCGAGTCAGGGTTGCCTAAATTTCCCATTTTAAAAATATTTAGGTGGCGACTCATTATATCGCAAAGCGATCCATGTTTGGCACTTCTTTCAAAAATCTGTTTTCTTCAAAAGCGATTTGCGGATTTGGACTCTTTGGTTCGAGATTTAGAACCGCAACAAAATCGAGTCGAAACGATGGCGAGGTCCTCATGGCGTTATTCTGATTCTGGCGACTCTGCTGGGGAGTTAGAGAACTTGACTCGAACTCATGACATCTGGTTTTGACTACACTTGTGTGTTTCTTTGCATTGCATTTGCATTGGTGCGCCTAGGACACCGTGTTTGCCATATGCCATTCCCGAACGATTTGCCGGAGGCTTGTCTTGTCAAGTCATGTCCGTAAGGCTGATCGGCTCTGGGCTCTGACAGCATGGGAACACAAACCCCGGTTTATCGGGGCACCCTTTTTGACCATTCGACCTAGTGCATATTCGGATCCATAGTGACCATTCCAAACTAGGACAGGTTGCTTACCCGTTTATAGGTTGTTTGAGCCGCTGCGTGCGTAGTGAAACCCTAGCTCCTGACAAAATAGGACAGGGAAACCCTACCCCAACATAGGGGTGTTTTCAGCTCTCACTTATCTGCTATGTGCTTGTTAGAGTGCGTCTCTGAGGAATGTATGTATCGATTGAGTTTGGGCATCGAACTGCGGGCATCGGTTTATCAGTTTGAATATCGAACTGCGGGCATCGATCGATTATCGAGAATCGAGTCTGCGGATATCCGATTGATTTTGAAACGATGTCTGAGGACATTGACGATGTTGAGGACGATGTATAGCCACTTACCAAGCGTGTGTTGTCGTATACCGTGTGTGGTGTATTCAATTTAAGCCGTTATCTTTGCCCGTTTATTTACGGTTATTTATTTCTTTTTTCTTTATTTATCTTTTGCTAGAGGCGCTTTGTAGCACGATTGCTTCCGAGCGATCGATACTCCCAAGCAACTTGGACACGAGGTCGCCGACTCCGATCCGAGGATCTAGTTGACGGACATCGATGTTCCACCTCATTACCCCGATCACGGAAGAAGGCGAAGCGCAATGTCGAAACACGGATCACCGGAAAAGCAGTCTACTCTAGTGTCAGACAGTCGGGTTGAGATTCTTGTTTCTACTACAGAGATACACTTGCCTGTTACTCAGATGGAACAACGAAACCTGAGAATGGAGGCGATGATCGCCCGGATGAATGAAAGCATGAAACAAATGCAAGATGATGCTATCCGCCAGCGGAATTTTCCAAAGAGCATTTGTCATGGCCCAACATGCGAGTTGATCACAGTTACAAGCAATGACGCGCGTCTGCTTCACACGAGTCCCTCCTCGCGAGGCACAGCAGGTTCCTCCACCACCCGGGGCCCCATTACCCGAACAGATATCTACTGGCCAGAATGCCCCCCAAAATCTGCAGAATACCCAAGCTACCCTCCCAAATCCACAAAATGCTCTGCCAAACCCACAAAACACCCAAGAGGACACGGGTCTTCCAACGGGGCTGGCTCCGCCCCCACTTCTACCACAACTGTCCAAAAACATTACACCTAACTACGGACGCTCCATTTGAGTTCGAGGTAGACGAACTTCGAAATTGAGCAAGTTGGAAAAACTCTTCAAGAAATCACAGGGGGTGAAGGCCATCCCAGACATTGAAGACGGCTATACTGATGTGGCCGTGACATTGCCGGACAGATTTAAGATGCCCCAGATCGATCGCTTTGATGGATCCGGGGACCCCATGGTCCACCTCCGGCTATTTTCAGACATCTTAAGACCAATGGGCCTAACCCGATAAAAGCTTTCCTTGTTGGTCGAACTTTATCGTGTGGCATCCACTTGGTATGCAAAGTGGAGGATGATGTGAAGACAAAGCGGGATGAGATGGCGAGGCCTTCGTTGCACAATATTCATATAACACACAGATCGAGATTACCACTCGTGATCTCGAGACAACGAGGTAGGAGCCCAAAGAATCTTTTTCTGACTTTGTAACCCGGTGGAGGGCGAAGGCATCGATGATGACCTTAAGGCCAAAGACCTCTTCAATTACCTCGGCTTCATTGGGGAATCGCATTACTTGATGGTAGGATGAAGCTACCGATCGCATGGCATGCAGCCATGTTCTTCCCAAGATTATGTTGTAAGTGGAAGGGACCTTCAATACCTAGAATTCTATTTTTTTTGTCATGCTTCCTGCCCTAACTGGATGGATTATCTTGCCAACTGGCCACTCTGGCATCGAGTTGAATCCGATCAGGGGGGATACTGCTGGTGCCAAGTCTTTGTCCTCCAGTTTCAACTGTTTGAAGATGTTGTAGCACATTATCTCACACGAGCTACATTTGTCTATCAAAATCCGTTTGATATTGTAATCCTTGATGTGGAGAGTGACGACTAGCGCGTCATTGTAAGGGTAGTATATCCTTGCCAAGTCTCTGTCTAAAAAAGAGATGACATTGGTGGCCTCCATTCTTCCCTTTTTGATTGTAGGTTGTGCACTTAGTACCTCCCTTAAGTGCTTAGCCTTTTTGTTCATGCCCCTAAGCTCATATACGCGCTCAGGTTCGCATACCCCATATATTACATTTATCACGCCTTGAGGTGGGGCGTCGATTGGCATTCTGTTCAGGTGGTTTTCATTCTGGGGGGCTGGCTGCGCCCCTCCTTCAATGTACTTGTCCAGGTGACCAGCTACTACCAACTCCTCTAGATGCTATTTTAATGGTGTGCAATTTTCAGTGCGGTGTCCCTTTTCTTTATGGAAGGTGCACCGTGATCTTTCGTCGTAGTCCTTATGAGCCTCTCCTAGCTTGGCAGGCCATCTGACGAAAGGTTCATCGTGTATCTCGCTTAGAATCCGGTAGATTGGCTTTTTGAATACCGTGGTAATGGCAGTGCGGACTCTCAACCATCTTTTATCTTGGTCTTCTCCGTTGTCCCGCCTGCCCTGTTCATTTTTGTTTGGACGTTCTACCGCGTTGACCTTTGCCGTGGTTTTTTTATCCGGTACTGTGGTTGTGCTAAACTTCGTTTTAGCATGGGTGTCATCCTCTTCCACCCGAATGTGCTGGTGTACCCTCTCCATTAAGGCCTCCATTGTGAGGGGTGGCGTCATGGTGATTGAGTCTCTCAGCCTGTTCCCGACTGGAAGACCTCTTTTGTACTGCGCGGTGACGAGATTGGTAGGGCAATCCCCAATCTGGTTGAAGGTCTCCCAGTAGGGACTATTGTAAGATCTTAATGTCTCATTGTCGCCCATGTCAATAAAGAGAAGCTGGTCGATCTCCACTGGCATTTTGGTGTTCGTCCTAAACCTTGTCACGAACGCCTCTGCTAATTGTGCCCAGGAGGCGATGTTGCCTTCTGGTAGCCTTTCGAACCAGGTTAATCCTAGGTCACCAAGGCTGGATGGGAATAAGATACACATCAAAGCCTCGTTTCGTCGGTATACAGCCATAACCTAGCGAAAGTGGCTCAAGTGCGAGTAGGGGTCCGTTTTCTCCTCATATGTGGTGAATTTGGGCTGCAGGTAGCCGGAAGGTAAGGGCGCGTTCTCAATTGTTGGAACGAACAACGAGGTCTGCAGCCTCGCTAATGCTTTGTCCGTAGGTTCATAAGCAGGGTGCGATATTGGCATTCCTATCTTGACGCTTCCATGCGTCTGAGGAGCCAACCGCTGTAGGGTAGAAACTCTGTGTGGGTCGCGCGCCCTGGCATCCTCCTTCCATCGTGCCCTTTCTTCTAGCATAGTTCGTAAGTCAGACGATCTAGGTAACTCTGTCTACCTGGATGATGTCTGGTGCGTGCGCGAGGGCCAATAGGTGCTTCCCTCTGTGTGTAACCTCTCAGATCTCGTCCTCTCAGACCTGGAGTGACGAGTTCTGGAAGTCCTGGATTGAGTGTCACCTGTTCTGAGGCTCCTATTCTCTGCTTGCGATGGCGTGGTATGCCTATTGCGATCTTCTGAGTGGCAAGGGGGCGTGTTGCCTTTACGCCCCTCTCTTGTCGCCACCCCTTTCCCTTGATCTGGCGCTTCATGGCCTCCATATGTGCCGCCATTTTTCTTATTAGTTTATCCTCCTCTTTCACGTGATCCTCAAGAGCTTGAGGGTCGATTCTTCTCCTCTGCCTCTCAGGACTTTGAGATCGACGGGGGCTGTTATTCCACCTCCCTCTTGCATCCCTCCGGGGGTTTTGTCGTTGGGGCTCCAAGTCTGCCATGGAAGGGATAAGAGGTAAACCTTTGCGCCTCTCGCCTCCTTCTGGGGTTTGTCCGTCAATGGTAGACTGTGGCAACTCTTCGTTGTGCGCCATTACTTCCGATTAGTGAGGATAACTTGATTAAGAGGTTTGTTCTTTCTGTTTATTCCCACAGACGGCGCCAATTGTACGAGCACGAAATATTGTCCTCGTATAATCCTGTTGATCAAGATTGCGCTCCTCCGTACGACGTCGCTTTACTCCCTGAAAACACAAACGTGAGCTAGCCGGCGGGTGTGAGCCGGATACCTCTCCGATGCCTAAGTCAACAAAATAGACAAATAGACAAAAGCTCTATGTATTCGGGAATCAAAGTTGTGTTACCTCTCCATAGGTGATGTTGTGAGCTTTTATAGGTTCCGCGTGGCATAATCCTAGTAGGACTTTTACTTCTCCATGTAGAGTCCTTCTAGGAGTCATACTCCTGAAAGATAATGCTTATCCTTCAACACCCCCTCACTACTTAAGCCAAGTGAGATGGTTTTTCCATGGTTGGATGTCAATATGACCGAGGTAAGCCTAGCTATGCTGAGCAGCAGAGTAGACCGAACTATACCTAGTTTGGTTCTTCCTTTCACTGCCCTTACCTCAGTTCCTCTTGTACAAACCGTGGTATGCTTAGACCAAGCTAGAAAAGAGCAAGGTTCTGACCGAGCTAACCACACTACGCTATAACCGGGCTAACTTTGAGTATGGTCACCGAGCTAACCATACTACACTATGACCGGGCTAACTTTGAATATGGTGACCGGTGCTAACTGCAAAGCTTGCTTAGACCGGCCTAACTTCAAGGCTCTTTCGGACCGGGATAACAAGAGGGCTTTCTGGGACCGAGATAACAATGGGGCTTACTAGGACCGGGATAACAATAGGGCTTACTGGGATCGGGCTAACTACAAGCCCTTTTCATCCAACCCTTCCTACTATGGCCCAAAGAACGGCCCATTTACCCAGCTTGGCTCAATTTTGGTATAAATTACCCTCTCAGTTATGATCCATATTGAGGGTGGACGATGGTGCTCATATTTATGTATTAAGGCAACACTACGTTTGGTAATATTATTTAATATTATTTTTTAGTCTAAAAATTTTAAAAAATTAAAAAATTAACAATTTATATAAAAAAATAAATTTTTTTTTTTAAAAACTTTGTGCACATCTTTTCGTAAAAAATTAAAAAATATCCCAAACATATTATTTTTTTTATCACATATTTTAGTCAAAAAGTCAAAAAATTATTAAAATAACCTATTCTCAAACTAAGCCTAAGTGCCGTTTTGGGAGGGGCCATAAAAAGCCACGTTTTTTTTTTATCATTTTCCAAAAACGCAAGTGGCCAAAAATGGAACAAATTTGGTTTGGGAAGGGCCAAAAACGCTGGTGTGAAATTACAAATTAGGCCCTATGACAAAAAAATAAAAAAATAAAATTCTTATGTTGGGTAAGGATATTTTGGTCAATTTAATTTGATTTGACAGCATAAATAAATATTAAGCCTCCGTTTGGGAAGTGGGTTGGCTTTTTGGCTATTTTAGCCTGGGCTAAAAAGCTTGGTTTGGGAAGGACTTTTTGATTTTTTAGTTTTTTTGGCTTTTTTGTGAAAGAAGAGTGTAATGATTATGAGTTGGATGTGATTTGTTGTTTGCTGTAGCTAAAATAGCATATTTTGTTTTTTTGTGACTATTTTAGCCACAAACCAACTTGCTAAACTAAAAAGCAAAAAGCTAACTTTTTACCAACTTCCCAAATCACTTTTCAAAAAGCTAAAAAGCTTGGTCAAAAGTCAAAAGTCAACTTTTTACCAACTTCCAAAAACACCCCTAAGTATTATTTGAAGGAGGAAGATAGTGCTCGTAATTAATTTTAATTATATATATATGATACATTAGTTATTTTACTAATACTTGTTAATATTTTACTAGTTTAGCTATTGTTATTGTTATTGTTATTACTCTCTTGTCACCCAACACAACTACTTATATCAAACAGTTTGGTTTAATTCAAATACTTCAATGTTAATAAATACCAAGTAGTTTTAGACAATCGATTAGGTTATAAGTATAATTTTGAAACTTTTTCGACAATAATTTCAAACTCTATTTGTTGAGCTAAATGAATGATAACAATTTGAAATATTATATTATTTCTATCTATCTATTTATCTATTTATTGTTCTTCATCTGTTCATCTATTTGTTTCCATATTATCTATTTCTATTCACATGTCATTATCTTATCTGTTCATCTAATTTACTTATTTATTCATATTTTTGATGACTTTTTTGTTGCCTACTAGCAATGGCAGTGGTTATATACTTATCACCAAAACCAAACAATCCTTCGATCTAATGCTATACACCAAAAAAATGAATTATTTACCAATTTTTGTTATAATTTTTCAAGTTAAAAAAATTTAATATTCAAATTGGAAAAGTTAATTTTGATTCTTAGTTTCAATTTTATTGATCAATAACGTGTACAAGCCCACAAAGGCTATGAATCACTATAAACAACTCAAGCCCATCACTTGGAGCCCAATACATAACCCAGTTGGTGAGGTCCAGAACAGCTGGAATCCAACATGGCATAAAGAGCCAATGACATTTAGACACATGGCAGAAGAAGGATGAGCCACATCAGCAGACAAAGATCTGCAAAGTTATTGCCACTGCACATCACCATTAATGCAGCCCATCACAGCATTTATTACGACAACATCTCCCCGTCGGAACAGGACCCCCTTACCCTAAACAAGGTAAGCTACAGCATAGACTTTCGGCGAGGAGGGCAGGTCGGAAGGGACAGCGAAATGATTACCAAAGGATATAAGCAAATGTTGAAGACAAAAAGAAGGTTAAGCTTTCTATCTCTAAACTCTCCTTACTCCTTACTTCTCCTTCTAACTTGCTCGTCGGAGGGTCCATTAGGGGACTACCCCGTTCCCCGTCGGACTTGTTTGCAGGTAATTCGGTGGGCTTGATCAACTGGACGTGGGTATTGAGGAGCTGGGACTTGTCCGACCCATTCACTGGGACAAACCGTATCATCAGTTGGCGCCGTCTGTGGAAAAGTATTTGCTCCGCGCGCTAGTTGTGCTCATTGTCGCCGGAGACCCTATCCCAACAACCTTTTCCTCCTACCCATCAAAGTGTATGGTCACGAATAGATCCATGGCTTCTCATAATAATGCTGCTGGCCATCAGGTCGACCTCCCCATCCAAACAACCCACCGTAGTATTTTATCAAACTTACCAACAGTATTAACCGCATGGCCGAACAAAACCAAGCCCTGATAAATGCTTTACTCCAAAGAAACCTTCCGATACCTCCTCCACCACCTCTAGATATTCCACCAAACCAAGAAAGAGCCCCGAGCCATACTGCTCCACAACCCTATCCACCAAACTTGGAAGGTTTGCAACCTCCTCCTCCATATACAAATCTACCACCTCCAACCCCACGCCCGTCGGTCGTAGTACCAGCCCTTGAAGGGGAAGCCAGCAGTGTCCAGCCCCCATTGACAGACCATGGTGACAACATTCCCCTCTAGGACGCTGAACTCCGAGCAATGAAGCTCTAACTCCAAGGGGTCATGCAGAACATTCAGCATAAACCCTCTACCACGACAAACTCACCATTTCTTGCCTCCATCTGGAACAAACCTCTACCCGCCAAGTTCAAGATGCCCACCATTGACACTTTTGACGGTACGACGGACCCAGTCGACCATCTGAAGACCTATCGAACCCTCATGATCCTCCATGCCTTCCCTGACGAGATCATGTGTCGGGCTTTCCCCGTGACATTGAAGGGGTCAGCTCGGCTGTGGTTCAGTCAATTACCAGCAGACTCTATCTCCACTTTCCAGCACCTCAGCGACTCCTTCCTTAGCCATTTCATTGGAGCCCAACGCCAACGCCGCCCAGCAACCCAACTCCTCAACATCTGTCAGACCGAGGGGGAGTCGCTACGCAGTTTCGTTACCCGCTTCAACACCGAAGCCCTGCAAGTAGCGGAAAATGATGACAAGGTCATCCTCACGGCTTTCATGGCCGGGCTACGATTATCCGATTTTCTCTTTTCCCTCTCCAAAAACCCCCCGACCTCCATGGCAACCCTACTATCCAAAGCCCAGAAGTACATGAATGCTGAAGATTCACTAGCCACTCGGCAGGATCCAATAGCTAAAAACCCGACCCCCAGGCAAAAGAGAAAAGACTCTGAACCCAGAAACACCCAGTATAATAGCCAAACACGCCACTATATAGACCGACTCCTCCCGCCTTGATGGTCGGTTCGAAGCAGACATCCCGTTAATTCTCCCATGGAACAAGTCCTCAACCAGATCCAACAGGACTACCCCCTCAAATGGCCCCTACCTTCACGGACCCCTTCCAATCGAAAAGATCAGTCCAAATATTGTCATTTCCACCAGGACCATGGCTATCACACTAATGACTGCATCAACCTCAAGGATCAGGTCGAGGCCCTAATACATCAGAGATGTCTCAGCCGCTTCACGGACACCCGCCCACAGCAAAGGCAAAGAACCGAGCCCCTCATAAATAACTGCCGGCGCACCCCAGCCTGGCAGCCAGCTCAACCTAACCAAGACCATAATCGCCTTCCACAACAACCTCGGCTGCCAGGTAATCCCCCTCCGCCAGTTGGTGAAATCCGAGTCATTTCAGGTGGCCTTGCTTGTGGGGGGCCATCCCGCTCGGCTCAAAGGGCAGAACTCAGAAAGATAAGGCAAGGCTCAGATAAAGTAGTTGCCACGGTAGACCGACCCTCCAAACAGCCCAAGCAGTGGATAGAGCCCATCACCTTCACGGACGCCAACTGTACAGCCTTCCGTTATCCTCATGATGACCCCCTCGTCATTTCTGCCATCCTCTCCAACTATAAGGTCAGACGGGTTCTCATCGACAACGGTAGTTCTTCAGATATCATATTCCTCAACTGTTTCCGCTAGCTCAAGATTGGGGAGGAAAGTCTGTCGCCCCTCCAAACCCCTTTGGTCGGTTTCAATGGCGACCGGGTGACCTCCATCAGCTCCATCAATCTTCCCATTACCATCGGTGAATACCCATGGCAGACTACGAAGTTGCTCACTTTCCTTGTGGTCGAATGCCCCTCTGCCTACAACATCATCCTTGGTCGCACCGCCCTCAACGCTTTTTAAGCTATCACTTCAACCTACCACCTCGCCATAAAATTCCCTACCGACCTGGGTGTCGGGACAGTAAGGGGGGAGCAGATCGTAGCCAGGAAATGTTATGTCGCCTCACTCAAGGAAGTCAAGCTGAAGGCGGCCATGATCATTGAAGGACTTGACGTACGAGATGAGGACGAGCTGGTCAGAGGGGAACCGGTGGAGGAGCTCGTTGAAATTCCCATCGATCCCACCAACCCAATGAAAATGGCCAAGATCGGCAGCCAGCTATCTCCTCAAGCTAAGGCCGACCTCACTGCCCTTCTGACCTCAATGATGTATTTGCCTAGACTCACTCAGACATGCCAAGCATTGACCCCTCTTTCGTAACTCACCGCCTCAGCATTGAGCCTCATTTCCGACCTTACCGCCAGAAGCAGCGTATTTTTCATCCGGAGCGCAATACTCTTATAGCTGCAGAGGTTGACAAACTCCTTGAGGCCCAATTCATCAAAAACGTGGACTACCCTAAATGGTTGTCAAACGTAGTCCTAGTCTGCAAGAACAATGGCAAATGGCGACTCTGTGTCGATTACTCTGACCTGAACCGAGCTTGCCCCAAAGACAGCTATCCTCTTCCCTGCATAGATCTGCTGGTCAACGCCACGGCCGGTCATCAAATGCTCAGCTTCATGGATGCTTTCTCTGGTTACAACCAAATCCTGATGCACCCGTCTGATCGGGAACATACATCCTTTATTCTTGACCGAGGTACCTACCGCTACCGTGTGATGCCATTCAGATTGAAGAACGCTGGGGCCACCTACCAACGGTTGGTCAATGCCGTTTTCCATAGCAGATAGGTCAGAATATGAAAGTATATGTCGACGACATGCTGGTCAAGAGAAAACTCTCCACTGATCATTTGACCGACCTGTGAGAAACCTTCGCCACCCTACGCAAGTACCAAATGAAGCTCAACCTGGAGAAGTGCGCCTTCGGCGTAGGATCTGGGAAGTTTTTGGGTTTTATGGTCAGTCAGCGAGGCATTGAAGCTAACCCTGAAAAGATCAAGGCCTTAATCGAGATACAGTCACCCAGAACGGTTAAGGAGGTCCAAAGACTCACTGGCCGAGTTGTAGCCCTCAACCGCTTCATTTCCCGCGCAACGGATAAGTGCCTACCATTCTTCAAAGTTCTTCGGCAAACTTTTGAATGGATGGCTGAATCCGAAGAGGCTTTTCAACAGTTGAAGTAGTGCATGGCCAATCCCCCCATCCTTTCACAGGCAATCACGGGCAAGTCCTTCTTCCTCTATCTAGCTGTATCAAGCACCGCTGTCAGTGCAGCTCTTATCAGGGAAGACGACTCTGTCCAACGACTGGTCTACTACATCAGTCGGGCCCTCAGGGGAGCGGAACAGAACTACCCACTGTTAGAAAAATTATCCTTGGCCTTGGTCACCGCCTCCAGACGACTCCGTCCTTACTTCCAAGCCCACTCCATAGTGGTCATCACCGACCAACCCTTGAAAAAGGTCATGCAGCAACCAGAACTTTCCGGCAGACTCATACAATGGTCAGTGGAACTCAGCCAGTTTGACATCTCTTATCGGCCTCGAACAGCAATTAAAGGGCAAGCTATCGCCGATTTCATCCTGGAATTTACTAATCCTACCCCAACCACTGCCTCTACACCCCTACCAGCTCCCATCGAGCAAGAAGACCCTCATTCTTGGACTCTTAACGTCGACGGATCATCTCGCAGGGAAAGTAGTGGGGCTGGCCTCATCCTCACCGTCCCTGAGGGTGGTTATTTCAAATGCGCTCTTCGTTTCCTGTTTGAGGCCAGTAACAATGAGGCTGAATATGAGGCATTGATTGCCGGTCTTCGCCTAGCCAGGGATATTGGTGTCAGCCACATCCGAATGTTCAGCGACTTCCAGCTCATCGTCGGACAGATCACGGGAGAATTCGATGCCAAGGAGGACACAATCCGGGCTTATAGGGATATTGCACTTCCCTTTGTTCGCCTCTTCAATACCTTCCACATCAAGCACATTCCTCGGGCGGAAAACTCTAAGGCGGATGAGATGGCTCAGTTAGCTTCCGTAGACCAATCCGACCTCAGCCGTGGTGTCCGCCTAGAATACTTGTCCCACCTCGCCATTTGCCCCGACCAGCACGAAATACAATTTCTCCAAAATGAGCCCACCCCTTGGGCGTCGAACATCTTTCTGTTTCTGACAACAGGGGAACTGCTAGACGACTAACAGCAAGCCGCCAAAGTCAGGGCCAGGTCGTCAAATTACATCATCGTCAGCGGCATTTTGTACAAACGTGGTTT